>JAPQRQ010000015.1:20255448-20281040 GCA_037367365.1 Apogon talboti
CAATATAAGCAATTATTTAATTAAAAAAAGCCAAAACTTAAAAACCTGTGGGGCTCCTGGGTCTGAGGAGGTTAAAAAAGGTTACCATCTATTAAACCCACCTGTGCATCCAGGATTCGAACCCCATAGAAGAGCCAGTAGGACATGGTGAGCAGGAGTGTGAGAGTGGTGAGGAAGGCACGGTACACACACACTCTGGGCAGACTAGCTCGGCCCGGTCGAAGGAACAAAGCCCAGATGGCCAGCAGCAGGATGAGGAGCTTGAAGGCGATGGAGAGGAAGAGGCCTTCGCAGGCAGCGCCACAAGCCTGTAGTCTGTCCGGCCACATTACAGCGGGGAGAAGCAGGAAGACCAGCGGCGTGGCCACCATCAGCAGCCCCACGAACACGCCCACGGCCAGGGGAAGGTAACGGCGGAAGTCCTGGGTCCGGTCTTGGATCCCCTTCCCCAAGCCCACCACCTCCTCCTGGGAAACACTGAGCTCTGAGGTGCCGGTCACTGCCGTGGTAGTTTCCCCCCAGTTGTCATCCTATACGGAGCAAAGATGTTTACTTCACCTCATGCCCAAACATCCTACATTTTGACTCATAATTTCATCTCCTTACATTTACATTTGAGGGGGCTAACTAAAACCTAGATAACTGTAAGAGGATCACATGGACGAACCAACAAGAGAATAAAAATTTAAAGGACGTTAGGAAGTTAAAACAGACAAAAAAATGAGACTGGGGAAAAATGGATCATGTTCTAAGTTCAGTTGCTAACATTGAAAACTATATGAGGTTAATACTAGTACTAATAATAGTTAATACTTATTTTCAGTATATTTTCATCTAACTTGAATGTTTAAATAATTGTAATTTTAGATTAAAAGGAGACTTCTAATATTCCCTAGATTTGTCCTTCACCATCGAATTTTTAATAATAATAATAATAATAATAATAATAATAATAATAATAATAATAATAATAATAATAATAATAATAATGAACTTCATTTACACAGCTTACATTTAAAATTTTCTGCATAAAATGTAGCTCAAAGTTCTTTACAGGGAGAGATAGAATATTGTCTCTGTAAATATAATATACAAATATGAAAACAATAATACTAATTTTAGGGTATATCCGCAACAGGGAAATTTGTCTTGGGTAACATTGCCATGTTGCAGCTACGATGGTAAACACAAATAATATAGTTAACATGCAAATATAACATTATCAACTGAACCCAATGTCAGTGGGCATTAAACATAGGAGACAGGCATAAAATCACATAAATATACAAAACAACATAAGTAAAATATTGAATGTATGTACAATATACAATCACATAAATACAGATAAATATACATAACAAGAACATAAGAGAATATGAAGAACATAAAAACACCAGAGTAGAAACATATCATTACCTCAGATTAAAGCTGTTAAGTCGAATTACAGAAGTGGGGACAAAAGAAAACCTGAAGTGATTTTTTTTTTTTTTTTGCATTTATTGGCTCTTAAACGTTTGCCAGAGGGTAATAGTTCTTACTCATGATATATGATGTGTGAAGGATCCTTTTGGAGTCTTTGTGCTTTTCTGACCACAACCTCTTCATGGAGGGATTAAAGTCAGCGATATTCTTTCTCCCTATCATCTTCATCATTGCTGTTTCAGCCAAGCTTTTCACCCTACTTTTTAGCTGCACTGTGAGGGAGCCAAACCACGCTGCTACATCCACAGATAATAAAAACAAGGGCTTTGGAATTCAAAATCTTAAAATGAAAGCTAGAAATGTATCAAAATAAAAACTAGTGAGAAAAGACTACAGCAAACTAAGGTCATGTAAACTCGGTCTTCAGCTTTCTTAAAACTTAAATCTGCTTTACTACACTTTGTTAGTTTATTTTTGCAACATACACCCAGCTTGTAATAAGGCTATGAAGAAAGACCACACTCACATAAGCAATCTAGAGCCTTAAACATAACTAAAATAATATTAAAGTCAATCCTCAGTGACACGGTGAAATGATGCTCAAACTGGCGTTGTGTGATATCTTTTCCTGGTTCGAGTTCATTCTCTGCCGACTGAATGTTGGACAAGGTACCGTTTATAATATTTTTTTTCAGTAATCCAGAATACAGAATATTACAACACTCCAAGTACTTTTTTCACCTCTGAATATTGCTGTGAACATGTTTAAAAAACTATACCAATAAAATTTCACCTCTTTTGTGTATGTATAGAAAAGGAAATATTGGAGGAATAGATACTTAACAGATAAAAAATAAATACACTGGGGACTCCACTGGCAAAGAAAGCGCTTCTTCTAAATCTGACTTGAGACAGACAACAATGCGACCATTATCCTACTTTACTGCAGTCTTTGCATGAGCCACAGATTTTATGCACCGCAAACAAAACATCCCTTGCGCTATTCAGAGATGTTTGCTTTTCTGGGAGTTTTGTCTCATTATGACAGGCTTTCAAAGCCCCACTCACATAATATAGGATGACAGGAGGGGATGTGCAGTAACGTTCACATCGGCTGGAAGAAGCACACACTGGCACACGAATTTACACACAAAACTGGATCTGAATCATAACAACAAAAGCTGAAGACCCATCACTGCAAATTAGAGTTTGTTTTTTTTTTCTTCATCGATGACAGGGTCATTTTAAGCATGAATCTTCCCAACAAAGAGACAATGGGGGAATAAATAAATGCCAAGTCTAAAGAGGCATGTTTTTGTGTGTGTGTGGCTGTCATTAATTTGTGTCATTAGCCGTTCATTGTCCCCAAGAGATGAGTCTTTGTTCTGCCACACGTGTGTAGACACATCAAAAAGACTGTACAGCACCACACACAGACCATATAAGCCTTAATATACAGGTATGTGTGTGCTGCTGCATTTCAGGCATTAATACACTAAACATTTTAACACAAGAACTGAACCCTGGTACTATTTCCAGAATGTAAAATAAAATTCAACATTGAATCTTTCCAATTGTGCATGCATATGGGATTCACCCTCTATTAATGTTCACATCCAATTAATTCAGCCATGCTGGAGGAGAGGATGCCAACAGGAGCCAGAAGATGAATGAGCACTAGGAAAGGAGGGAGGGGAAATTAGAGTGGGGGGACGTGAGGACTGTGGGTGGGGGGTTTAATATGAGGTTGAGGCAGATGAGTAGAGATGCAGCGCTGCATCCTGGATACGTCTGCCAGACTGATGTGAGGGACTGGAGGTCAGCTAAATGAACGCACATCAATCTCACATCTCTCGTCTTTTGTGCCCTTTTCTGCTAAACCAATTGTTTTTATGAGCCCCTGACGTGAGGAGAAGGATCTGTTAAGGCTAGATTTCATTCAGTGAGAGCAGGGATAATGAAAGCAATATCCTGATATGTATGTTTGTAAAATCAGTGGCTATCTGTGTGCAGCAAAGTAATGTTTTTTGATCCAAACCTGCAGCATAAAACCCTGTCTAGAGTGGAAATATTTGTATATGCACAGTTAGAAAACAATGACAAGCCTGATCAGACAATAATGAAATGTGCATGATGCATGTTAGTTATAACTATCATACAAATAGCTGAATACTGATATAATTGTCTTGCTGTAGTTACTAAATCATCTCATGACTTCATCTCATTCCCAGAATATTCTCTGTTGGTGTTTTGGTGATGGACAGCTATAGTATAGAGTGATTTTTCAGAAAGCTTTAACCCCAATAAGAGTTTCTGTTTCTAGAAATGACAGAATTAGGACAGTGACAATGAACCATATCACGTCTCTACTTAACAAATGGTCATTTAACTAATCAACCCTATTTTTATAATTGCTAATCAGTTTGAGTAATTAAAAAAAAACCAATGTCTATTTCATCTTCTTAAATGCGAATACCTGTATTTTTTACCCTCCTTTATGATACTTAACTGAGTATTTTTGAGTTGTAGAGCAAACACAAGATATAAAGATGACATCTTTGGCTTTTTTTCACCATTTTCTGGCTTTTGTTTAGACAAAACAATCAGTTGAGATTATAAACTGATAGATTAATCAACCAGAAAAATAATAAATAGTTCCAGCCTATTATTTCTATAGGCAACTAGGATAGTCACGCTTAGAAAATGGAGTCAGTATACATCAACAAATGAATGACTCTGACACAAATTTCATATAAGCACACAAGCACATGCAAATTATACACATTAAACCTCTAAAGGAAGACAGGAATTTGCATAAATAATGACTAAATTCATCATGAATTTGGCTTTAACACTACACAGTAATCAGGAGTTGGCAGAGCGGAGATTTAACAAATTGAGACTTAACAGAGAAATAAGAGGCTGTCCCTCTGCCAAGCAGATGTTGAAGTGACACACAATTTTGTTATTCAGCGACTCAAAGATTACCAAATCTGTATTACACACATCTGAATAATGTATTCTCTGAACAAGCTTTGAGGTTTTTAGTAAAAATTGCTTTCTTCTTAATAACCTCTCAGATGCCAAGGCAAAGAATTCTTATTTAGTAGAAGATAAAACAGTTTCACCACCGACTGAGCTAATACAATGTAAAAACCAGCCATTAAATCTCAGTGGAATAATCCATAAAATGAACGGTCCAGTAACCAGGCCTGATCTGTCTGTAGAGTCGAGCAAAGACAGAGGGAGCCTTTAACCCAAACTGTGAGGCATACTGAAGCTGCTGGCTGCTTGGCAGTACTGGTATCTGGCAGAGGATGAATATGGATTATGGCTAGGCCTGTTCCACTATAACAAACATACTGATTAGCACCGCTCGCAGACATAAACACACAAACATAAGACACAGTCTGCCAACTACTGAACACAATGCCTCACTGGCCTGGTGGAGGTTAAAATGACATTTACAGACGTGTGTGAATGTGTCATTGAAGGTATTAGTGTTGCTAAAAATAACAGCTATGGGACAAGGACAAATTAGTTCTGTATTAGCTTCAAGTGCCTATAGGCTCTTCAGTTTTATTTTTTAGTGAAGTTAATGAGTTCAAAGCTGAAAAGTATTGTGTAAATTATGACTACTTCCAATATTTCTAAACAATGACATTCTTTTTTTTAGAAACAGAGAAAGTTCAGTAAACAAATTTAAAGGGGTCAAGTATGGATTTACTTCACTTTTTCTGATGAATAAAGGCAGTACTCATCAGTTATATCTGACTTTTCTATCCACACGCAGTTAAGTGTGGGGAGCTTCTACCATAAAAAATCTCCACGCACCTTACTTCACTGTACATTTTTATATACAGTTTTTTTATTGTTGTTTTGTCTATTTCTAATTGTCTATTTGTTGTATGATGGATTCACGTTGTATTTCATTGGAAGATGCTGTTAAATTGTTTCTAATTGTATTATAGCAATGACAATAGCTGTATTGTATTGTATTGTATTGTATTCTACTCTATTCCATTTTTATAGTCTAATCTAATCGAAATTTTCAGTGATATTAGGCATTTTCTTATATTTAATTCACTGATCATATAGATGTTCATAAAAGCTCAGAATGAATTCAAAGATTATATCAAAACAGAGAAAACTGAAGAGGAAAAAGTGACTTTTTCATCAAAATATATATCATCAATTGAACATAAAACCAACCATCCATAACTAGCATCATTTATGAAATTACATGGGTTTTATTGGTGAATCAATATTGTAGAACTTCTGAAAAGCTGAGAAACTGCATTTTACCTGAATTATCTCAATGCAGTGATCAAAACTCATCAGACATGTTAGATCAGTTGATGTTTTTGGTCACCAGTGGCTGTTTAGGGCTTTGCGGATTATTAGTAAAGTAAAACATGAAAGAATGGACACACAGCGAACACCAACAGGATCATAGACTAAGATTTTTGGACGAGTAGTGTTTCATCTGAGCCAGCTGACTTTAGTCACTACAACCTGCATCAACAGATCAAACACTGGTGGGTGGTTACATGGGTCTTTCATTTTTCCAGATTTTTTGTTTTACATTTTTATCCTCTAGTCTGGAATGCACAATACACTTAAGCATGTACTACAAGAAAATTATTATTATTATTATTATTATTATTATTATTTATTTATTTGTTTTATTTTATTTTATTTTATTTTATTTTATTTTATTTTATTTTATTTTATTTATTTATTTATTTATTTATTTTTCTACACAGCTATAATAATTCTACACCTAGAATTAAGCAGAGTCACCCTGGTCAACCTGGTGCTTAAAGCGAGATGTAGTTACAGGGTCATGGCTGAGGCAGCCGGCAACAAACACAGTGTCTTTATTAGAACAATTTTGGCATAATATACACAATTATATAATAGATACTGTAAAAGTGCAATGCTCTAAAGGTCGGCACATACACTCTGAGAAACCTTAGGGTATGTACTGTAGGTTACAGACTGAAACTTTCATGCTTTAGTCATTAAATGCACCTTCCTTATCTGTGCCTCTATGCATTTTTCAGCTACATCATATGAAAAACTGTGAGTGTGCGTGTGTCCATGTGATACACAGATAGGCTTTGGTGTTGCTAGTGCTAACATATTGAGTAAACTGAAGCTGCTGCCTTCTGGCACAAACTCATAGTGTCTTAGTCTAACAAAGCAGCATGGACAGTCTCAGTAGCAGAACTGGCGCTCACTCTCTCTGACTCACACACACAGGCACAGAAGCTAGCCAAGACTATATCCTTATGTCATAGGCATGCGTGTAAACATGGAGGATTATTCATATCAGCTTTCCTCAAAGTGGCGTTTGGCTGGATGCTAAGGCTAATCTCAGTCTGTGAAAATGTCGCTCCGCACTAAAGACTGTTAGTGTTACAGCCGCTCCAAAAAGCACTGGCTGGCCTGGACGCCGTAGTGGTGGTGGTGGTAATGCCGGTGCTCCTGTGCTATTTGGATGTGTTTGTCTGGAGGGCTAACGCGATACAATGGCAGATTACCTTACACTGCCCACAATGGACGCTGGCTACAACCTGACAATCACATGACAGCGTGGAATGTGGTTACCATGCCAGAAGGGGATGCTGAGCAGATACAGCAAAATAGGTCACACCTCAGAAATCGTCAGAAAGTCTAGCTGAAGACACGGCCACATCCTAATGACATTAAACAAAACCGTTTTGGGGGAGTACATACTTTGGTAGCGGCTTGTGCTTCAGCTGTGACTTGTACATACACACACTATTTGTCTTTCTGGGTCTTGCACACATAAATCGATTGCATAAATACAATGAAAAACTGTCCGGTGTGTGCTTTAGGGTTCAAGTAGGTCAGAGAGGCTGAAAACCCCAAGGCAAAGTCCTCACTGATGAACAATATCAATAACTTGTTTTTTTTTTTTATCCATTCTGGTTTTTATCAAAACGCACTTGATCCTCTCCATTCAATCACCCTGTTTGTCTGTATCTTTAATCCCTCCCACACTGACTTAGTTACATTTACTCTACCACAGAGCTGCATTATTACAACATTTTGTCCTCCTGTGACTGCTTAATGCCTATTTTGCTTGCAGAGCAGAGTAAAATCAGCTTTAAGAATGACTGCTACCAATTTCCACTGCTTTCAAAGCTATCAGTCATGCCAGTTACACCACACACACACACACACACACACACACACACACAGACACACACACACACACAGACTGTACAAATCCATCCAGGCCTACGAGAGGGAGGCTAATCCTTTGACCTATTTGATCCCTTGTCACTACTGTTATTATGTTATTATGCTGTGGCAATGGGCTGCCAGCTGTGTGAGGAAGAGTTTATTAGGTCATGATGCAGAGTTAACTAACAGTTTGGGTTAAGAGTGTGTGGTTAATGCAGAGACTGTTGAAAAGCTAGTGTGTCTCCTTTCTAACATGTTCGTAAATGTAGTGTGCGTTTTGATCAGTACCTGGGTGTCTTCTCCATGTTCTGCTGCCGGTGTGGGTTCTCCAGGCAGAGGTTCTCCGTTGTGAACAGGGGACTCCTGGGAAGGCGTGTCAGGGGGGTTGATGACGACGGACCTCTCTGAGCGGCTGCTGTCTTTACTGCTACTGGCCTTGTGTCGCTCACGGCTTCGATCGCTGGAAAAAATGGGCAAAAGAGCAAAATGGAAACACAGATGCATCATTGTCTGTTCAATAGTGAAAAATATCCAAACCTTCTCATATCACATGTAACATATGGCATTAAAAATAAGCCATTTCCACACTGTACAGAAGCTTTTTTTCAATATAGAGAAATAAGAATGATCTCAGAGGCATTTATACGTTTACTGTATTGTAATCACACATTGCCAGACCTCTCCACACTTCATTGCCACTGTGCCAGTCCCATAGATTGCTCTGATACCCTCCATTATAGTTGTGGAATAGGGATAAAAGGTGACTAGTTCTTGGGCGGCACTGAGCACAGGATGCTGCGAAAGTGCATTTGCATAATACTGTCAAGAAAGAAGTTGTTTTGGCGGAACATGTGTGCATGTGGAAGCATCATGGTATTAAAATGACTAAATCCCTACAAATGAAAACGCCACATAAAGAGGCGTGCACCTTGTCAAAATTTGTCATTTCTGGGGTGTAGCTGCAGCTTGGAAGTTGTTGCTCTTTCACGGTAAAATCCTGCACAGATAGCAGAAGAAAGGAGGATGATAATCCCACCAATGCAAATGTTCACCCCCCACTCCTGCAGAGTTATTCCAGTCAACCAGACTAAGTTTATTATTATAAAGGTGAAAAAAAAGGATTATAAGGAGATGTATTTGAATTGTTGGGGTTAAGTTATGGAAGAATACAACCACAAACTTAAAAATGTGTTTGATTTTCAAATGTATTTTGAGGGTTACAAATGATTTTTTTTTAATTTCTGTAGTGTAGGTTAAATTGGTAAGAATGTAGGTGTTTTGCCTGTTCAGTCACTATTTCATACATAGACTCTTTACTTATAGCACTTTTATATTATATCCTATATTCAACCAGGTAAAATCATTGAGGAAATTCATTTTTTAAGAGTAATCTTGGCAAAAGAGCAGAGACAGCTAAAGATAGAATAGACAAATGACTTTCATTTGCTACAATTAATAAATAAATACAATATTTAGTTGCATGTAATAAAAAGATCAAGATTAACTGAGGCCAAGTGCAAATTTATAATGCAATCACATTGACCAAGGTGACTATTTTCTTGATTATTTAGAGTTAAATTCTAATGAACTTAAATTACTTAAATCTACGTGACAAAAAGAATATGCATATCCTCAATGTTTAACACTACTGTTTGATATCTTTATTAAAAAAGAAAAAAAAAAGCGTAAGTAAGCTACCACAATAGCTCAAACATGTTAGCCAACCTGTAACAGGCTCTCAAACACAACCGTTCACACAATACAATGCAAGAGAAATGAATAGTCTTGCGGATAAAGCTAGGAGTCAGAAAAGGACGGGAGGGGAATCAAAACGATTCTCCTATTTGCAGTCAATCACTGAAATAGGTTAGAGTCACTGAGCTGTGACGGCCCTAATCCACCAGCTCTGCCTGTCTCAATCTCTCACTTGTTCCCTCTGCATCTCTCTCTTTATCTTTCATCAGGTTTATTTTTGCTAAAACCGACACGAGGCCTGCACAAACTGAGGACAAACATAGTAAACTCAATGTGCACTGAATGCATGCTTTGAAATACCACAGCAAGCACCAGTGTGTGAGTGAGATCCAGCATGTGATTTAGGAGAAACAAACTGAGAAGGGTGCGATGGACAAACAGAAGTAAAACACACCCATGGCGGTTTGACCTCCCGGAGCGGCTGGAGTGGTAGGAGTAGCCCGAGTGAGTCGACTCAGTGTCCATTCCAACGTAGTTCAGAGCCGACGATTGGCCGGAGGGTGGGGGGTGAGAAGAGACTGGTGGTGAGGCAGACAGGGTTAGTTGGCAGCAGTACTCAGGAGGAGGAATGGGTTGCTATGGAGACGAGCCTCAGGAATCCACGACGACTGACAACAATCCCAGAGAGCTTCTTTGGTAGCCACATTGACCTGAGAGATGGAGAGATAGAGCGAATAAGAGAGGTTTATTTCAGTACTTCCTTTTTACTGTATGACTAACAAATAATGCATTAGGTAGAAAGAACTACAACTGAGGTTATGCATTCAGTAAAGGCACTTCTAATGGACCTGAAATGTACAGTAACTGCTTGAAAACACTTTTTTTTTTTTTTTTTTAATCTAGGTAGTAAACTGACCCATAAAAGCATTGGACAAATAGAGGCTTCTGATCATTCATTTATAGGTCAGGCAGATTTATTCCTGTCCACATCTGAGAAATGTTTCCTCCTGTCTCTAGGTCATCCAGATGGATAATCCACACCGTCCCTAGAGTCTATTCTGAATTTACTGAACCTGTCTTTTCATATCACACACTGGGAGATCTATATACTCAACCTCCTTCAGGAAACACAACAGATAATCATCAATGGAGGTTTTTCTATGGAGGCTGTTAAAAGATGCAGCATGAAATGGCTTAAAGGTCATATGTGACACTAAATAGCGCCTGGGTTTTTTGATGACACTGGATAGCCAGGAGACTCAGACCAAGAGCAAAAAAGAAGGTGTTTCTGTGTCTATTCATTTTTGGATGCAACATGCAGGCCTTTTCTTATGCTCTCAAGAATACAAATAATAGGAATGGGTTACAACTACTGAATATTTTCATTGTTAATTAGTCTATTGTTTACTTTCTCCATTAATTGCTTTCTGTTTTGTCTATAAAATGACAACCAGTGTTTCCCAAAGCCCATGATGAAAATATTTTGTTTGTTTCACACCAAAGATATTCATTTTACTGTCACAGAGGGGGAAACAACTGGGAAAACATTAAAAAAAACCATGCTGTAATATGAAAATTTTGACCTCTTTTCTAAAACGGATTATTCAATTGTCAAAATAGTTGCTAATTAATTCAACAGCCAGAAACTAATTAATAAACCAAATAACTGCTGCAGGTCTAAGGGGGATAATTATTAAAAAGAGTTTCCTTCTGGGGTGTATGTGATAAATGGTCTTCTCTCTTACTATCTCAGAAACTAGATACATCCATCTTCATTAATTGCATTTAAATCATTATGAGTTGTGTATTCAGACAATCAGACTCTCTTCCTGTGCTCTAATGCCTGCTTTGTAATATATGAGGATGAGTTAGTGCTCCACCATGCATAACCTCTCATTCAGGTCTTATTCCCCTCTCTATCTCCCAGCTGTTGTCCTGACAACCGCCTGCCTATCACCAGCCTCATCCCAGTCTCATTTCACTAACTGGATGTATTCTCCACACATCATTTACAGGCTATTTGTTGTCTCACCACCAAATGATGCATATAAACAGCCCATTCAGCATTCTGAATCCACATAGTAGTATGCAGCTCACGCTCTGAAATGATGGCTACTACTAAACACTGCAATATAGCTAATTTCCATAAATATTTCGCTGACTTTTAATATTTTCTCTGCATCTATTGGAAATGCCCATTATATGGCTGGTATGAAAAGGCAACATAAGCTTTACATTAAGGATTATCATACAATGCATCTGAATTACATAATGACACTGCTCTGGAATTACTCAGAACATATGTTCCTTCAATTTTTATAATAGTGCAGGCTTATATAATGATCAACTATACCAAGTTTTTTGCTGCTGCAATACTGTATCTATGTCAGTATACAGTGATGCAGTCATATATGCCATTAAAGCAGGGAAATCTATTTTTGCACAAGGCAGTGCTGCACAGATGCAGGACTTCAATAAATAATGTATTTGAACATAGCTTGAACACACCCGTCACAGCATCAAAGCTGATGTTGCAGCATCAAATTTTAACCACAAGCAAGAGTTTTGACAGAGCAAAGTCATCTCTCATCTCTAACCCACATCTGGAGCGTCCATTGTTGCCTTGGAAACAGCAGCAGGAGGCCTCATCTAGCTGTAATAATCAATCACCCCCGCCGAGAGTAAATTTGTTTTATACACTTGTGTGTGTGTGTTTCTGTATTAGAGAGGGTGGGGGCGGCACAATAAGAGGACACAAAGAGCAAACAATGGCTTTCAACACCAAATGGTTAAATGAATGTGACTGTGATTTGAATAAAAGCTGTTAACCCCCTGAGTGCTGATCTCTGAACGCGTGGCAGTGGTATGTGGGCCAAGATGATCCTTCTGAAAAGTCACTCATCCACGAGATGAGCATGAAGAGGCATAGTGAACCAGGCCATGTAGAAAATCGCAGCCACAGGGTAAGAAAAACTATCAGTTACAAACCAACAGATAACTATGAATAAAGCATGCAGAAATAACAGCGTGCGTCACAGACGTGCGGCTGCCTGCCTTCTCACAGTCACTCTATCCTAGAAATTCCGTGGCCCTCTCTGAGAGACTTCGGATAGGAAGGAAATTCTCCTCTGGAGCGTAATTGCATCGCCGCAGATCGTTCTGGTTGGTTGCACCGCGAAGAGACTCACGAGGGCAGAAAGTGACACTAATGTAAAACAAACACTCATTAACGTGCTTGGTTAGTAGATTCTGGCTGCTGCACAGTAGGTGCCACTGTAATTACAAATGATCAGACTCAGGGTTAAGATGTGGTGTTATGGATTCATTTTTAAAAATTGCACCAATTTCCATTCTGGTTCAATCCACCAATTACTTATACAAATGGGAATATGGGATTTGAGTAGAATATCTTTTTTGCTTCTACACAGCCCTTCCCCTTTAACACATCTGAATTCAAAGCATGGACAGAAACAGAGGCGTCAAATCTGAAATTCCATTAAAGTGGCCGATGCAGTGCCGGTGCCCAAAATGGCCCAGATCAGTCTCATACCTCATTTGGAGCACATACTGAGACCTGGTTACCATGGCATCTGTGCCCTTACTCACACCCATTAGCCCTCATGGCTTCCTTTCTTCATGCGCCTGGCCGGCATTATGCCATAATCTGCTAGATGCAGCAGCTGGCAGTCTGCTATGCTGGTTTAGCTCTTTTAACGCTTGTTTTACAAGAAAAAAACAATATAGGATCACATTGCAACATGCAAAACAGATGCAATATCAGTGCAAGACAGGACCATCTTTTGATAGTGATAAAGAAAATACAATAATCAGACAGATGTGCATGAGTGACAGAGACTAGTAGGATAGGTTAAACCTCTCTGACAAGAAACAAAGCGTAACAGTATGTGCCAGTGTTATTTATAGTGATAACGTTCTCCGATCCCTCCATGGACTTCAGATAACCCAGAGGAACAGCTGCTGATTACCATATTATTGCACCACTAACTGTTTCAGATCACACAGACTGAACCAAACATGCACCACTAACATTCTATTTCACAAACCAAACCAATGGCTTCTTACAATTGGTACATAATTGCAGTTGTTTGAGCTAATTGTAATTATTTTGAAACCTAACTATGATGACCGTCTCCATTCAAATGTATAAAAGAGCTGAAATATCACTATTTCTGTGCCATTTTTCTGAAATTTGCCAATAATACATGCTCTACCTCCTTCATCTGAAGTAACTTTTATTTCAGTGTTTGTGGGATGGAATAATGGCTATAATGCAATTCATCAATCATATGACATTTATATTTTTATTCCTGGTAATAGATAACTTAACAAGATGTGGAAAATAGTTTTCTTTAAGTTGTAAGGCTCCTTTTGTGTAGAAAAATGCAAATGTGCTGAAAAATAAAACCAAATATTTCACCTGTAATGAGTATTGTTTTCTTTAGTCAAAATGAGGCATTGGTTTTGAAAAAAACTATCGTTCAGGAACTGGCATTAAAGCCGAAGCAATGTCATGTTTAAATTATTGATCAGAACATATATAATCCGTAATTTACTTGCAAATTTCAGTTACAGGCATGTATGTTTAAGTCATTTATGTCAAATCTGCCCTAAGTAGCACTTTTATTTATGTGTTCTGCTGTAACAAAAGTCACAAATGGCTTTTTTCTTATTTAGATATATTGCATGTATGTAAATAAACTGCTGTTATGTTTAAAATGAACACAAAAAGACAATGAAACCATTCATTGAAACTATTTATTTGGCAATTATTTACAACAGCCCCTACAGCTTTTTTTTTTTTTTTGTAAGGCATTTTTATGACTCATTTTCGGCATCTTTCCCTCTGGGGCCTGTCCAACAGTGACCCTGTGACCTGACATGTGATATTTGGCGTTGGAGGCATTTTTCAAGCTATGTGTGATAAAACAAACCTGTGACCTGCAGATGACTGGATAGGGTCTCAGCCACTCCCACACTTCTGCTCTTTCACAAACCCACATACACACACACGTTAACACACACCCACTCACAGTAAAAGGAGAAAGTTAAGACCTGACACAGTTCTCTGGAATGCAAACTTAGTCCACTCTGATCCGCTCATGTGGAACTAAATAAGAGTAGAGGGAGACGGAGTGAGGTGTTGAGAGGTTTGTGGAGGAGACACCTCTGTACATTCCTACTTCAGATACTTTACACTTTCACTTTGTTATTTGTAGCCTAAAATACAGGCAGCTCAATTTCTAAACCCATATGAGACGTCATATTTTAAAAAAAACATTTATCCACTCCACTCCACTCCACTTCAGATGAAAAATTTACATTAAGGAGTGATATCTTCTAGGTGGGTGACTCACCTATTTTAAGGTTCACATACCTCAACCCCTCTGCACACGACCTATCAGCACTGTTAAATAATACATGCGTGTGATGCTCTGATACTGACATACATAAGGCAGCAAGAGGCTGCTCCATTCATTAAACACATCATCCAGCTGTGCGCAGTGTGTGTCTCCAGACAGCTGGTGATGATGGCGACATACACTATACACCATCACATCTCAGAGGCAGCTGGATCTCAAACAGCCCACATTTTATACTCTACTGTGTCTCCGAGACCAAGTGATGTTACTTCTCTATTACACAGCTGCAGTTTCGGTTACAATAGATCTCGTTTCACCCCATTGAGAATAGAGGATCAAGGATAGAGGCTCAAATTATGTATTCTGCTGTTTTTTGTTTTTTTTTTCTTTGGAATTAATAATACACCAGGCTTGATCTGGTGTATTCTGTCTGGATTAAAAATAAATCACACCTTAAATAGATCTAGGTTATGCGGGATGCAGACTGGAAACGGGCTACATCTGTGCGTAAAATGGGCAAGGAAACCATTTTCCACGACGGCAGCATTGAACTTCATCAGTAATTCCTGTGTGGTGTTGTGTCTCAGGCATTTGGCACTAGGGTACAACCCCGTGTAACAC
This sequence comes from Apogon talboti, assembly GCA_037367365.1. Lineage (NCBI taxonomy): Eukaryota > Metazoa > Chordata > Actinopteri > Kurtiformes > Apogonidae > Apogon > Apogon talboti. The sequence continues at coordinate 20,270,784 of JAPQRQ010000015.1, forward strand.
TGCACTGAATCGAGATTATAAATTCATCCACCTACCTTTGCTTTCTTCAGATGTGTGTCATAGTCTCAGACGCGCGTCTCGGTGCCAGTCAATCCGCCCCTGCCGCCGCTGTGAGGCGCGTCTGTCTGTACGGGAGGTACTGACAGAGGAGGCTCCTTCAGACGAGCCTGGCCATTGTGGTGAGCAGGACCAGAGAGGGAAGCGGCACCGAGGTACGTACAATACACCCACAAGTGCACGAAAAAGGAGTATTTTCACCTGGCTGCCGCTAGAGGTCGCGCTCTGCTGACCGTGAATACAGACAGTCAGGCTGTTTCATGCTGCTTTGTTAAATCCTGCAACTAAAGCTGTCTGATAATAAAATAAAATAAAATAAAATAAAATAAAATAAAACTACTTTGCAGGACGTATTAATTCCTGAATACCAGTGTGTTTACTGTGTCTGTTCACCTGCAATAGCAAGGTCCAGCCAGAACCTCAGATGATATCACTGCACTGACATGTATACACCGACCAAATACAGGCCCATTTTAGGTCATTACAGGATTATTAGTTGGTACTTTTTGCACCCAGTTATAATAGGTCTCAATGTGCACTACACTGAAACACATAAACACATCAGGCATAGACTGTATGTATTCTATTAAAACGAATTGGATTTCAGTCAGATTAGTTACTTGGGCTAATGCACTGAGAAAGTAAAGACACAGCAGCATACACAGTAACCAGTAATCATCTTTTATCTGTATGTGAGGAAAAAATAATAAGAATCTATTAGTGGAATTGTACGGGAAGATGTACTTTTTATAGTTTAAGTGGAATAAGCCTTTTCTACTTAAGTTTGTCTTCTCAAGGAGATATTGTATATAATACTACAAAAGGCTTAGGCTGCCTTCAGCTTTGCTGTATCTGCAGGGTTGAAATGAGCGTACATATTTTTTTTCTCATTGTCTTTTCTTCAGATACAACTAGAAAACACAGGAAATATACATACAGCCTTAAAAGATACACTTCTGAAGGTTAAAGTCACTTTTTAATGTGACCCTATGACAAGAAGCAGCACAGTTAGAAACATCTGAAATGTGTTGATAACACCAGGTATAAAATATCAGAAAATTAATGAAATATATCTCATATTGTTTGAACAAAAGGGTTAAAGACATGTTGCACACAAAGGGAGGTCACACTAAATACTATGACTTTGGTTAATAGAAGCATTTTTTTTTACCTTAAACTTTGTCCATTTTGTATTTTAATAGAAACTGAGAAATGCATATGTGTGGTCATTATAACTTTACTAAACCAACAAACCTAAAGTTGGCCTTAGGCTTTTGCACAGTGCTGTAGTATATCAAACGACACCACATTTAATGTATTGTTTGAAGTTTTCTCTTTGTACACAGGTGTATTTCTCAGACTCCCCATGGGCCCCAGTGAAAACACACTACCTGCACCGTGTTTATACTATTTACATCCCTGTGTTGGTCAGATTAATGCAAAATGAGATTATTTTTGCAATAATTTAATACATACACACTTTAAGAAATGTAATATGCTTGATTTTCATTATGAGTCATTATTATATATACTCATAGTTCTAGATGAGAACTGTTTGTTGTGCTTAAAGATGTTCTGTGGTTTAACTGGTTCTGGAAAATTAACAATTCTAAAAACTAGCTGAACATGTTGGAGTCATTTGCCCTTGCCCTGTGCTGTTGCCCATGACCCTTATTTAGTTGAGTAACACTAGACAACACTACAAAGTGTTAATAGTGATAACAAGTCACATATGTAAGCATTTGGGGAATTTATTCACTGCATAAACACAACAATGACAATATCAGTAAAACAAAATATTGTGTAATATGTTGAGCTAAAAAGTGCAAATTTGAGCTTGGAAATAATAATAATAAAAAAAGCTTCAAAATCCAAGATCCATTTAGCTTCTCACCACATCACTTGAGAAAATTAAGGCTGACGTTTTCTAGAAAGGCCTTTTTTTTACACTAAAAGGCACAAAGTACAGGTTGACAGTGACCACCAAGCTATAAAGTATCTACAGTATATTTTTTCTGTATGAAACTCAGAGGGTGAGGCCATCAGAGGGCAGTGTTGCTCCTTGACAACAGTCTCTGTTTGACAGGTCATTATCAATCCGAAGGAAATATTTTCAGGGTTCACAGCCTTAAAAACGGGTCATGAACCTATAGACCCACTGCGATGCCTGGAAATCCAACGTACACATTTCCGTCTTAGACTCCTGTCACATCCCCGTGGTCTCATGATGTTTGACATAGCTGCTCGCAGACTTTAATAGCCTACAGTTCTAGCCTAGTTTTAGTTTTTGACCCACATTGGCTAAATCTAAATCGAATATTATTAACCATTTATGTATGCTCTTTATAACTTTTCCAGTCCTGCCCCATTTTTGTAAAATTTGATGTTAAGCTAGCCCTCCTCTCCTCTAGACCCCAACATAGCTATTATACCCAGTGTGTATCCGGGTTTGCAGTGCGTGTAATGTGCAGTGTGTAGACAAAGGGATGTCACTCTTGCTGCTGGAGTGGACATGAACAATACCATGAGCCCCCTGGGCCACATTACACCACAGAGACACACATAAAGAGACCAGAGAAGGAGCACAGACAGCCTGTGACTAATGGAGGGTGCAAGCAAAGGGACACAACCACTGTCATACAAAAAACAGCCTTCAGAACAAACACAGTGCTGCGTGCTGTGTAACACTGAGAACATATGTTTGTGGCATTTACTAGAATAAGAAAATGTAGATCAGTTTCAATCTCATTGGTGATAGAGATGTTTTATTTAATGAAACAAAGTCTGGAAAAATGAACCTTTACCACAATGTTTCACCCAAACCATCTAAATCTGGTCTAAAAATGTAGGTAGAAACAGCTGTTTGGTTCTTCACCATGCATATCACACTTGGAGACACTCTTGTGAAAACACATTCACAGGGTCAATATCTTTTGTGTATTTCTATCTTGCTGAATGTTATATGGATGCACATGTGTATTTCTGTGTGTCCCAGTCTTATTCATGAAGAGAGCACCTCAAACTTTAAGCTCACAGTTCTGGATTTGACATGTATTTATATAAGTAAATAAGTAAGTAAGTGAGTAAGTAAATAAGTAAATAAATAAATAAATAAATAAATGTAGACTAACACCACCCATTCCACCAGTCTGGGTTAAAATATAAGTCATATGATGCACTTTATTCTGACCCCATGCCAAATATCATGGATGTAAACAGTTAAGTGCAGATTATATAGAGGAAAAAATGGTTTTGAGGTCAGAAAGTAAAATTTCAATAAAGTTTTGAGACCTGTATGGATAAACTGTTTAAAAAAAAAAAAAGCTGCAAGATAATTCAGCCCAAATTGTGAAATTGTGAAGTCAGCTTTGTCAAAACTCTTGTGAAAACACACCTTCACTCATGTGGATGAAATATTTTGGTGCTTGAAATAGTTTACCACAGTCTTCACAAACATAGTGGAAAATATGAACAAAATATCAGTAAAGTGTAGAGAACATGTCTAAAATGAAATGTTGTAATACCGTCATTTCAGCATAAATGTCTGTTTCACCAAATATCTGAAATGTGAGATAAATGAGGCATTATTTAACATTAATTTATTTAAACACTTCAGTCTAATGATTCATTCATTCTTTTTTCTTTTACTGAGCTGATTAGAAAAAGTGGATCTCCCTCTTGGGATTAATAAAGTTAATCTTTAGGGCAAAAACTAAGAGAGATGCAAGTAGTGAAGTAATAACCATTAGTTACCACTTGACATTAGTGCAAAAGGACAAAAAAAGTCACATATAAATATGCATGAAGAGGAGAAACGGCACATTTAAGGTCATTTTGCAATGATTTTGTAGCTTTGATGCAATATGGAGCCCAAAGCTTCATAAAAAATCAATGCTTTTTGGTGACAGTAAACATAGACCTGCAGCTGCTCCCTGTAATGAAAAATCAATATGTTTTTCCCATTAGTCACAGGCTGCAGTGCGTCAGTATGGGCCTATATGGGTGATTCTACTGTATATATCCAAGTATAGACTAAATGATGGTGTCACTGGGGTCAGTCCATCCGGGCATCACGTTGCTCCTAAACATCCAGCACGTGGTTGAGGTAGGAGATGTAGCAAATCGCGAGTCGCAGGATCTCTATCTTGGACAACTTCTTATCGGGTGGAAGCGTCGGTAGGAGTTTTCTCAGCTCAGCAAAGGCCACGTTGAAGGCCACGACACGGATGCGCTCCCTGGTGGCGTGCGCAGACCGGTATTTGGCGGTCGCGCGCCTCCTCCTCCTTCTCTCCTCCCTGCTGGAGACGGGCGCGTGCAGGGTGCGCGCCTTGCCATCCCCATCCACGGGCTCCACGACCTTGAAACTGTCCAGAAGTGAGTCCGGGTCCGTCTGTCCCCACGGCAGATCTGGCACGGCCTGGTCCGGACTGAGCATCATGGTTTTAAGAGTTTAGAGCGTCTGGAGGAACATGGTTGAAATTGAGCAAAAGTTTCACTTTTTCATGACAGAAAAGTGTCAGAAAGGTGAGACTAACATAACAACAACAACAACAACAACAACAACAACAACAACAACAACAACAACAATAATAATAATAATAATAATAATAATGTTTTAGGCAGATATGAACAGCAGAACTGCAACTTTTCACATATCCTATAGAAACAATATATAACTTAATGTCATGCTCAAAATATAATTGTCATAACTACTATTCTTTTTCACACAAAGTTGTAAAACCTTCACTAGTTAATGGGACAAAGAATAAAATAAGACACACTCGTGCTGCGCCCTAGTGGCAGATCTGAACTGATGCTGCTCCTGGCGCTGTCCGACGTGCTGAAAAAAGCACATCCAAGACCAAAATAATACAGAAGTACATCTTATTAGATTATTTTGTAAAACAATGCATGTTTAAATGAAATGTAGATCTGACACTGGGCACTAAAAATCGATCCAAGTGTAATATTATATCCGTTCTTTGGGAGCATCAGTCACATCATTTTTGCGGTGAACAAAAATCTGACGTCTGAATGAATTCGAAAATCTGATTTTATTGAAAATGTGTTGGTCTTTACACGAATCACGTTTATGTTATGCTTGCTGCGATGCAGTTTTAAGGCGTTAAAGGTGCTTATTAAGTTAAAAGAAAATTCTAAGACTCTGAAAACTGCGTAAAATAAGTGCGGTATTCATAAATAATATCAAGTTGAACTTACCTTACTCATTCACAGAGCCAAACGGATTAAATCACAGAACTCATATTTTACAGCTGCATCCAGTCTTCCACATCCATCCCATAAATAAAGTTATCTGTCTGAGCTCTCCGTCAGTCTCCATGCTTTTGTTTGGGTTCTGATTGGAATCGGTGCCTTCAGGTTCAGATTTGTTTTCGGGTGAAATTGTTGAAGCTGTGGTCTTGTCGATATGCTTTTCCTCCAGACAGGTGCTGTCAGGTGTACTTCACCTCAGTCAGCAAAAATAAAGACGAGAGTTTGTTGTTGTTTGTTCCGTTTACGCAGCCCCTCCTGGTTGTGCGCAAGACATTCCCATCCATCCACAAACCTGGGGCGAAGTGACGCAACGCACAGTGGGATAATGAGAGGGGGGTCTGTTGTACAAACTACCCCCCCTAGCTTTTTTTTTTTTTTTTTTTTACTTCCATTCCCTGCAGATGAACCACGCGAACATCACACCTTCATTAGTCAGAGATGTTTTACTCCAAACCAAATAAACCCAGGCTATCAGCAGCATCGAATCCAATTAAACAAGTTATTAGACGTAAAAACCGCCGCCAGTCTTTTCCAGATTACTCACTGGGTTTTTGGTATGAAGTCAAAGGATAAGACTGAGTTTTAAAACCACAATTGGCTCGTTGATATATAGAGGTAGTTGCCCTGTTAACCGGGTTGCCTGTTTTAGAGTGTGTATCAGTAAAGGATAAGCTGCCTGTGTGGAAAATGATTTGAGAGGCGCACATTAAAACTACTCATGCAAGAAAAAAAGAGATGGATACCAAGTGTAATAAAAGTTATAACCATTGGCTTGTTTTTTTTACAGCATCTTTGCTGTCTGATAGTATGATTGTGTGTGTGTGTGTGTGTGTGTGTGTGTGTGTGTGTATGTGTGTGTGTCTGCGTGTGTGTGTGTGTGTGTGTCTGCAGGCGGATTTGGCCGGTGTTGAATTGGGCCATTGGCATTTTGATCATCTCATCTCTTAAAGGGAAATGCCACTGCTAATCATTACTAATATAATCATTGTGAGTCAATCATTAAAAGGATGGCACCTCTGCGCCAAAAGGTGGAGAATGTTTCCTCAAACACTGTTAGAAATGCCACCATGAATACTCATATGGGATCGGTGATTGGTTAGTGAGAAGGCCTTGTCATATGGCTAACATCATTAGCCTTCTCTCCAAACCACCTCGTGGCCCATTTCTACCTCGTCCATTGGGAAATGTCATCCTTGATACCGTCTCATCACAGGGAAAGAAATGAAGGATGAAAACTGTCTCTCAAAATTGTCATAGAGGCAAACATTAGTATTGGGAGACATCACTGAGAAGGGTAAACTTTTGAAGAAACTTTAGTTGTATCAGAATTTATGTTGATAAAGACAAGATAAGTAAAAATAAGACAAGACAAGATAAGAATAGAAAAGATATATCTTTATTGTCATTGCACCACCATACTATGTACACAATACAACAAAATAGGAATAGGTTTGTGTATTGGCTCATTTAAGTGAACAATGTATATTGTTTCAAGCTGTTAAGTCATTTCCACTATATAGATTAAAGAAGAAGAATCTAGCACAACTTCATCTACTTCCAAGGTGTGTGGTGGAGAAGAAAAAACTTACAGCAGCTTAAGGACTTCAGTAACCAATCCTATACATCCACATAGTGACTGACCATTACATTTACATGTACACGCGAACCCCCAATGACCTAAACATCCATCAGCAACAAAAAGCATCCCCTGATCTAAAATATAGATCAAATGTGGCTTCTCAGCTTTTCTGCAGCATCAGATTTGTCTTTTTTTTAAATGTTCAGGAAGCTGTATAGTAAAAATGGAAAAACCATCACCTTCTGCAACATTGATTCACTAGTAAAACACATGTAGCTAGAGAAACGGCAGTGGCTGTAGATGATTGTTTTTATGTTCAGTTAATGATGTATTTTGTTGAAAAAGTCAGATTTTCTTCAGTTTTCTCTGCTGAAGTTTGAATTTACACTGCACTTTTAATTAGATATGAGAAAATGCCTTGTGGATAATGTAATGAATGGTGATACATATGAAAAGTTACACATACAGAGAAATTCTTTCATATATCACCACAAAAATACATCTAGATCTATAAGAGTTAATAAAAAAATAGTATACTTTATGGCAACAGGATTCCAATTCAGGGGCTATTATATATTATTTAGGAGAATGCTATAAGAATAATTTGTCTATATCAACACAGTTTCCAGCTGAAAGAATGGTGGAAGAAACAAAAACAACTCTGAAAAGTAAATGAAAGAAAACATACCAGACTATGAGTGCTGTATGGACTATGAGTATTCATCTCTCAGATAAACTTTATATCTGAACATGGATGTGGGATAAACCAGGCTTCTGGATCTGTGAGATTTAAAACATCAATCAAACAAACAAAAAGAAAAAAAAAAGAAAAAATCTAATGTGTTTCCGTGTGCATAAATGGACTCCAGTGAATCTGGACTCTGTAGAATCCTTTGAGACTGCATTAAAGTGGGATTTTCAGGTTCTGTGCTTTCTATTCTCCACATTGTCCCTCCTCTCTCCTCCCCCTTTTCATCAATTCTCCTGGGTTTAAGTCTTCGTCTGGCTCAGTCGGGACACCATCTGTTTAAAGGCCAGAGCTGCAAACCTTAGATTTTTGTCTCCTCCTCCTCATCTATTTTGCATGCGCGTATGTGCCTTTTGTGCTGATGAACATACAAGTGAACAATCATGATCTTGCACATTTATAGTGTTTACCATTGATATGTCACTGTATGATATGTACTATGAATATCACAGTGGGGAAAAAAGTTCCTAAAGACTCACTGCAGTTCTCAAGCTCCAAATTTTTTTCCATCCTCATCTTTATTTTCGTCACTTTTATCACCTTTTATAATGTCTGTAACTTTCTACAAACACATGTCGCTAATAAATCTAACACTTCAAATGCAAATGAGTGTAAAAGTTTAATTCTGGCTCCTGTGTTTTTTTCTCACATCTTTCTCAGCTTCCCTGTCTGTCTGTCTGGTTACCATCTGCTGTCATATTTTGTTGCTGCTGATTTTGGATCAGATTACGTCTAATCGATCGGCTCTGTCACCATGGCTACTGTGACGAGGAGAACGAACAGAGAGCTGAGGAAGAGAGGTGAGACGTTACAGTGGTTTTGCAGCCTTTTTTGGAATAACCTTGAGATGTCTTGGGCATGGACATGGACTTCAGCTTTTCATATTATTTATAGGAAGGAAGATAAGGTTTATAACATCATGTATTGTGTATTTAAAAAAAAAACAACATTAAGAAGAGACATCAGTGTGAAATACAAAATTGACCCTTAATTAGTTATTTTTGTCATTATTGTGCTACAGGATGTCTCTAATTGTTCTATCAAATATTATTTGATACAGAAGAAAAGAAAAATACACAACAGAAATGATAAATGATAGTATGAACACTTTAGTCTGCCTATAATCCTCCTAACATGCAATAGAATCTGTTCTGAAGTGTAATTAGAGTATAAACTGATATCAGATCATTCAGATAATGATTGAATAATATAAGCAGTAAGTATTAACTTGGGTTTGAATCAGTAGCTCTTTCTTTCTTTGCTTTTGCAATCACAAATAACAGAATGAAAATTTTATACCACACTCAAATTCTTTCACAGTAAACTTTCAGGAATTAAAAAAAAAAAAAAAAATCAAAAACAGTCCCATGAAAAAACCACTAAGAGTTTGTGTCACGTAAATCTGAGCGAACTGTGCAGAGCTACGCACCTTAATATGTTTTTACACAGTCTCCATTCCAATCAGTTCAGTTTCATTTTCAGCACCGTGCTCAAAATTCCCAGTGATAATTTAATGGATCGAGCGGCTTTAAAAAGAAATGAGGCAGCAAACAATCTCTTTACAGAGTCTAATTGATGAAGAGAGGCTTAAATGGAAAAAGCAGAACAAATTTGACAACCACCTGAAAACTTCACCTGTGTAAATGTGATTTTATGTCGGAGAAATGTTAATGACAGCTTCTTCAAACTATAAGCTGCCAATTGAGGCTTTTTTTGTGTGTATTTAAACAACCTAAATAGGATTTCTGCCTAAATGCAGATATCACAGAGGACACCTGCTTCAAACGCTCAAGGGTAGTTTGTGGACAACAGAGGCGTTCAGCATGTTAATGCGACAGAAAGGAAAGACATTAAATTTGACTTCTTTCACAGCATTTACTCTGGAAACATGCAGTGACTGTCAATGCGAGCCTCTTCCAGGAAAGCATCGTCTGTAATTTTCTTTCACAGCCTCTGAATGTCACCTCATCACATTTACTTAAGGAGGATTTCACTTACTAAATGCATACTTATCCCACAAAACGTATCAAAAGTGGCTGATGTGATATGATGGGGTAAATACCTGGTCAAACATAACCCCAAAGGTGTGTAACATGTTATGAAAAAAGTGTGTACGTGGAGTTGATCTGATCTTTTCCACAGAATCATGAAGGAAAATCAACACCCAAATCAAAGCAGAGACTGAAAATGTGCAAGGAAGTAAAATAAAAAGAAATATTACACTGTACTTTGCTTGCACATGGTAATTTTTGCAAGTTTACATATGACTGAATAATAAGAAAATAAAATTATCACATGAGGATATTCAAAGTCACCACTCTTTACCTCCATTTGTCTCATGTTCTAAAGGTAAAACACTTCTTGATACCTTTATTTAGGGGAATAAAAATGTCATTTAATGTTACCGGTGGCAAATAAATACATACATACAAGTTATTTTTAAGGTATAAAATTAAATGGAGTCAACATACCTGCCAATAACTATGGTTTTCTTTCCATTTTATTATTCTTATTAAAACACAAAACTGTAAGTTCAGTCATACTTGGGCATGCTATATTTCATTATGATATTTGTTGTGCAACATATATTGAATTCATG
>JAPQRQ010000015.1:20281140-20293363 GCA_037367365.1 Apogon talboti
AAAACGAAGACAAAGCAAAACAAAACAAAACAAAACATAAGAAAAACAGATAAAAGGAGACAGCACAGATGAATCCAAGACTCACATCCAATGGTGAAGAAACTATGACGATAAAAACAACATAAGTAACTAACTAGTGGACTAACATATCGCAACTTTGTCACATAATTTATCTCCTTGTGGTTAAAATGAAGCCATACCTCATATATATTGTTCTGATGTTGATAATAAACATAGTGGAAAGAAGAAAAAGTATATGAGCAAAAAAATGGATGAAATTCAATTAAAAAAAAACCCAAAAACCTGGCTACAGATGATCTGTGACAGGTTTAAAACTTAATCTCAACATTGATTTTTCATTGTAGTTACAATGAAAGATGGTAACGTTTCCTTTTCAGGTTTCTTTTTAGTTTTCACACGTTAGGTGAAAAAGATGTACATATATAAATGATCACTATCCAACATTTAGCAAGATGTCTCTGCAAGACTTTAATTTTCTTCATCTGCTATGGATTGAGTGATTTTCAGTTGGTATCCCTGTCATGCATCAGTGCTGAGAATGGGCCAAGAGCTCACCATAAATCCTGGTGCTCTGTTTACTTATGGTCATTCTGGTGATTAAATCTGTGACATTAATCTATTAAAGGTTGCAATTTGCATGCTTTATAATGGTTCTGCTCTGCCAGTATATAGCCACATTTCATAGCTCGCCATCTGGGTGGCTGTTACTCATTTTGGCCTTAACCTCCTCCAGCTTTGGCAGAAATGCTCAAGCTATAAACAGCATCAAATCAATCTCTTAACTGTAAACACGCTTGGTTAAAGTGTCCATCTAGTGCGAAATTATACCTTGCATTTCTGCAATATGAAACCTAACTGCTCTGTCTCCATGTATTCTATTACCTCCACATAGAAGGGTATGTTTCTGTTAGTGTCTTCTGTATGTATGTTAGAGGGATTGTGCAAAAACTACTGCACCAGTTTATGTTAAATTTGGTAGAAGGTTAAGGCCTGGGCATAGAGTGAACCTTTAATATTAGAAGAGATAAAGCAAAAGGATATTTTTTCCCCTAGCATTGTAAAATAGATTAAAAAAAAAAAGTGATGGTGCCTTGGTGCTTTGGGTGCTGAAAGGGAGTTGGAAGTGTTATATTGTTAAAATAAATTTCCATTTGGTTGTATTTTCTTGCAATGGCCACATGATGGCAGTGTAGGCTACACTTTTACATCATATCCAGCATTTATCAACAAGCTCCTTTTACCACATCTGCCTTTTCTATGAACTCAGACTGCACTTCCATTGGTTGTGATTATATATAAAGGCTTCACATGGTCATTTTGTGTTGAATGTCCAAACGTGACACATAACCCCCCCCTGGAGGCAGAAGTGACAGATGTAGTAGAAAGTGTGACACATACAGAACAAGATACCACATTGCAGCTTAACAGCTCAGGATCATGTAGCTTTATATGTATGACAAACCATAAAAACATACCTCCCAGCAAAACTCCATTCATAACGGAGAGAATGCAGCCAGAGAGTGCACACTACAGACATAACAAAAACTATAAAATACTACTGCGGTGATGGTGAAGAAGCCGCAAGATGAAAGGATTCACGTCATAACTACCAAAATGCCTCCTGATGTCACTGTATATGTCGTGGTTTGACGAATATCTCCCACCCCTAGACTTCAAATTTCTATAAGAGAAATGAGAGCCATATAGGAGCGGGGATCCTTTACAAAGCGTATCCATATGTCTCACTCTTGTGGTTTGCTTTTATGTATGTCTACATGTGTGCTAATATGTAGCACTGGTACATCAGCCCCCCCTCCCAACAGTGACAGACTAGATGGGACATAGGAATGGTTTCTGTCCTACATGTGTGCCAGCTCATGTTTGCCTTTCATGCCATTTTTTTTTTTTTTTTTTCTTGTACAGGGCAATATTCGTGAGTGGGCCCAACCACAGGCGACTGTTTCTTTAAAGGAAAGTAATGTAAAGGAAAACAGAACTAGACTCCAACAACAGTAGAGTGAGAGGATCACTCTACCACATTGCCTTCATGTGGTTTTGGACACATCATGGATGGCACACAATTGTTAAACATGTTGTACACAGACAGACACGCTTGCATATATCCACATGGACACTGTACTTTGTATAAAAATAAAAATTAAAAAAAAAAAGAAAAAACAACAGTAGACACACACACACACACAGGCGCTCGCTTTTTCTGGGTAGGCTAAAATAGGAAAGTCTGAACACACATTAGGAGCTGTATACTGAGCAGGAAGACTATTGTGAGACTGCAGCTGGTTTCCCTGATAAAACATACATTTTCTTGGCTTTTGGATCTAGGCAATTCCTCTCCCTTTTAAGAAATGTTTTCCAGGTGTGCTAAAAAGATATGTGCATTAATGGACGATAGACTGCTGGGAGACAATCCCTTGATGCGAGCTGATTGGCTAATAACCCTGACTGCAGATTGACAGCACCTGTGAGAGTGAGCATGAGCCAAAGGGCTGGGTGTATAAAAACACCATGTTTTACCAGGGGATGATCTGCAGTTTACATCATCACCAGTCAAGTGAAGGTCATCTACAGTTGGCAACTTTTGTCAGAATGGGTGAGTACTTTCTTTTGGATATGTTAAAAGTTCCTAAATTGTTTTGGGTATTGATTAATCCTCAAAAATCTGATCAGCAACCAAAAGTATTAATACACTTGAATAATTCAGGTAAAATGCAGTTTATCAGCATTTAGGTGGTGTCTCATTTGGATGTTCACAGGCTCTGTAAATGTGGAAACATCTATCATCTGCAGTATTTGTTTAACTTACATGTTCAATTAATGATTAAATTTTGTTGAGTTACTCATGCTTCACTTTCCTCTTGTTATTAAAATCTACTCTGAGCTCTTATGAAAATTAAGATCTGTAAATTGGAGTTAATTGCATGCTTTTCACTGCAATGTAGAGTACAATATTAGAATAAATGCTGATAAATCATTTAAGGAAGGTTTACTTTTTACTTGGAAGTACCAAAAATAGTTGTAGGTGTCTGAAGTTGAAGGTGAGTTGGTCTAAACTTCTGGTCTTTATTTTAATCTCTGGTTCAGCAGGTAAAAGAGTACTGATTGTGTATGCTCATCAAGATCCACACTCCTTCAATGCTGCAGCCAAAGAGGTTGCAGTGGAAGCGCTAACATCTCAGGGCTTCACAGTGGAGGTGTCTGACCTGTATGCCATGAAGTTCAAAGCCACTGCGACTGCTGAAGACGTCACCGACAGAGGTGGTTAAAGAATCTTTCTTTCCCCCCTCTCTCCCTCTTTCTCTTGCTTTACCCTCTCTCTAACCCCAATTGGTCAAGGCAGATGACCATCTACCAGGAGTCAGGGTCTGCTCAAGGTTTCTGCCTGTTAAAAGGAAGTTTTTCCTTGCCACTGTTTGCTCCTGGAGGATTCTGTTGGCCAATTTCTGTAAATTGGCTTGAGAGTCTGGGACCAGCTCTATATGTAAAGTGTCATGAGATAACTTCTATTATGATTTGATTTAGAACACATGTTCTTTAAAGCATTTGTCCTTACTTCCCACATCTGATCACTAGTGAAAACAAGATTCAGTTTGCGCTTCACACCCCCTGGAGATATTTTTTTTTTTTTCCCTCTGCAGAAGTTGCAGATGACAAGCCCTTCCACTACGCAGAGGAGACCAAACTTGCATGGCAGCAAGGAAAACTGTCTGCTGACATCACTGAGGAGCAACAGAAACTCGCTGAAGCTGAACTGGTTATCTTTCAGGTAGGATTTAGATGTCTGTCATGCAGGATCTCAAACTACTGGTATTAAAAACGCCCTCTACTTGATTTCAGTTCCCCATATACTGGTTTAGTGCACCTGCAATCCTGAAGGGCTGGTTTGACCGGGTGCTCACAGAGGGCTTTGCTTTCACCCCAGAGAAACGATACAGCCAAGGAATCTTCCAGGTAAGGGAGTAGTTAAGAACTTTGTGACTAGCCTATGGGTTTTATCTCACAACTTTAACTTCTCTTCAGGATAAGAAAGCTATACTGTCCTTCACAACTGGATCTCAGGAGTCAATGTTTGACGTAAATGGCGTTAATGGAGACGTCTATGTTGCAATTTGGCCAATACAGGTAACTTGTGTCTAAATCAAGTTTTTTGACTTCGTGATATGATGCAGGTTAATTGACATGAAACTTTGTCTGGTTTCTAGTATGGCACCCTGCACTACTGCGGCTTCCAGGTCCTTGCCCCTCAGATCTCCTGGGATCCTGCTCATACTTCTCAAGAGGTCCGTGGCACCATGCTTGAGGCCTGGCGTAAACGACTGCATGGACTCCTGGAAGAGAAACCCCTCTACTTTCCTTCCATGGATTCCTTTGACAAGGACATGGGTTTCCAACTGAGGACGGAGCTCCATGAACAAGAGGCCAGCAAAGGCTCAACTGTGGAGAAACACTTGGAAAAAGTGCCACGTGCCAGCCAGTTTAAATCTGGAGTCTGAATGTTGTCTGGTCTTGATTTGTGACAGTAAATAAAACTCAAATGTGCATTTCTACTCTGCAGTCTGATCTCTCATGACTTGATAAAACATTGCTAAACCTGTATTTGAAACTTAATTTTTTTTTAAAGCAAGACTATTGGGCTAATGCAATTGGATGTGTAGGCACATACTGACATTAACAAAACAGTCCATTTTGTGTCTGAGGATAATGTCGACCCTCCTGGGGAGAAACGCTCCTCCTCTGAACCGTCTGCTTTAAAGGGGAGAGGGGTTTCCAGTTCAGGTCCATGAGAAGGATGCCAAACAAAATCTCATCTGACAGTTACAATCCACCTAAAGGAAACCACTCCTGCCAAATCACAGCTGCGGGATTAACATAGCGCTTGGTTTTGTTTCTGCAATAAGTGCTGAAGTATGACTTCAGTCTTTAGGTGAGTTAATGTTGGTTCAGTGCAAATGGCATTAACAGACATGAATGTGTTACTGTGGCTACTGCAGGTGGTGTGTAAATCAAGTATTTTTTTTCTAATCTTGCAATGATGTAATGTAAGTGTATGCCTAAAATCAATCTAATTCATTTGTCTGTAGAATGGATTCTCTCACTAGTGTGGTTTCCAGACTCTGGCCCCTCATATGTCTTGGCTGTTTGTTCATAGGCCTGATGTAAATGACTCCAGCCTCTCCTGGATGAAGCATCACTTTCCTTTACCCTCATTGACTGCTTTGATGCCTCCTAATTGAAGCCTGAGGTCCACAAAAAAAACATGCCAGCAAAGAGGTGGGCTTGGCAGTGGGGATGCATTTCAAATGCGTGCCACCAACGACCGGATGAAAGCTTGACTCTGAATACAGTGGATCTGAACTGTCATGTTGGTTTTATTTTGTGACAAATTCAAGTCAAATGGGCTGTCTTCTTCTTTTCTGTGAACTACTTGGGGGTGAAACACATTTTCTTGGTCATCTATTAGTGAAGCACTAGACTGACTGGGGTCTTTGAAAGGTTCAATATGCAAGGCTTGTGCATGCCTGTTTGCTTACAAGAAGTTTGCATCGGTCTGTTTTGTACTGGGAGTTGGCTGTCGATGTTGGCTATTCTATTTCTAAGCTTAATGAGTGTCTTGGTTGCCTACATACATAAGCCTGTACATTGATTTCTTTGTAGAGGACTTGTTTTCTGCAAAAATCCTTAGGCTTCCACTGAAGTTCTTGAGCGCCTCTCCTCTGATCCTCTACAGTAGCAAGTATGCAACATCAACTACCATTAGCTTAGAAGTGGAGTTGGCTAATGTCAACAAACTGCCTCCCAGCACAAAACAGACTCCAGAGTTGCTGCCAAAAGTTACTCCTGTTGACAGATCAACTAGTAAAGATTAGACTAGATTTTTTTTAGTTTGGAAAATGTTCAATAAAGAAGCAGGTTAATATGCTATAGACCAGTGATTCTCAACTGGTGGGTTGTGACCCAAAAGTGGGTCGCAAACCTGTTTTCAGTGGGTCACGGATCTTTGTCCTTGACAAAATGTTAAAAAAAAACAATCCAGTGCTTTATTTTTTATGGCTCAGAGTGCTGTCCATTCACACACGCCAACAGTAGGTGGCGCTGTAATAGTAATTAATACCAGACATTTCACTACATTAAAGAACTAAAATTTTCAGTTCAAATTATGGCAAAACTCACGTATGACAACGACTACATTAGATATGGTTTTACCTACATTGAGGACAAAAACCTCATGGTGTTTAATGCTTCAATAAGTTACTGAATGCACTTTTAATTTTTGACAGAGTGCACTTTTTAGTTTTAGTTAAAATCTATCTAATTTAGTGTTAAAGGGAATATTTCCATATTCAGCATCACCACCTGCTGGTCATTTAAGTTTATCATTAAACCTGTCTTCTGTGTTGACATACTGTGATATTCTGTGTTATCTTAGGTTCAAAACACACCATCTTTTCATTAAATAAATTTGAGAAGTTTAACTTTTATCAGTGTGGGTTGTGGCTTGTCATTGAGTCATGGTAGTGGGTCCCGAAGCAAGACCAGTTGAGAACCACTGCTATATACTACACGCCACAAACAAAACCATTTGCCCTTTCATAATGCACTATGCATTTGGTACATTACAAAAAAAAGGTGTGCACTGACATTTTGATAAATTTATTATTTAACAGTCCATTTTATGTCTGAGCGGCATAGTGTGGCCCCTCATGTGTTGGACCTCCTGGGAGAAACACCCCTCCTCTGAACTCCCTCTGACTGCTTTGATGAGGAGAAGGGTTTCCAGCTGAAGTCCATGAGAAATATGTCGAACAAAAAGTTTCATCTGACAGTGAGAATCCACCTGGGGAAACCACTCCTACCAAACAACCATCAATGCTTAGAGGGTGAACATGGCTCTTTTGTTCCTGCTTATGCAATAATAGCCTGAACTAGACCACTTGCTGATTCATTTAGGCGTATGATTTGAGTCTTAAGGTGAGTTCATGTTAGTTACGTTTTGAGTTGGAATGGGCTTTTTGAGCAAATCATACCTCATGTTGTCTGGTTTAAACTATCCCGTGCCTTGTAAACAGACATGCTGGCGACTGAAAAGGCTGCTTGCATGTAGGTTTGGGTTCTGCACAGACACATAAGTGGCTGAGCACTTTTCCCAGAGAAACGGCTTTTGTTTGGGTATGGAGGAAATGAGATGGGAGTGTGTGTGTGTGTGTGTGTGTGTGTGTGTGTGTGTGTGTGTCTGTGTCTGTGTGTGAAGGGGGGGGCACACTTAAGGAAATGGCTTGTACTCTGATGTCCAGACCACAGCCAGTGACATGTAGGAACTCAATGGTTTGCATATTTCACAGCTGAGGTTTCACAAGGTCACGGTGTGTTTGTTTTTGTTGAGTCAGGTCCAGTTTCATAATCACCTGTCTGGTCAGATCATTTCCTTCATTTGCTGTCAAAAGGAGACAAAAAAAAAATCAGTGTTGGTGGATTATTCAGTGAACTGACAGACATGTGATTTCTTTTGTTCAATTATGTGTATGGCTGGAGGCCACTATGAGACACAATGAGTGGGCTTGTAAACGGGATTAAAAATGTGAAGTGTGTGAAACATTCTGCACTAATTAGCTCCATTGATGTAATTAAAATAGACTAGTATAGTTACTCTGTCAGATTTACATAGTTTCGTATTCTTGTCGCTTTGATTTTTTATTTTTATTTTTTTGGTTACAGTTTCCGGGTTTGGGGGCATAGACTGTTTATGTATTTTGGGGTTAGTCTGTGATTTCTGATCTGATGTCCATCCTGCTCTCCCATTGTCCATCCCAGTTTTCCCACCCTGGCTGCAGGGAAGGCCATTTTCAGCTGGTTCAATGAGAGGAAGTGGGCATGCACTTACCAGGCAGTCACATCAGAGTCACCGGAAAAACAGTCGACTGCGTTACTGATACACACATTTATTCAGACACAAAAGCTACATAATCTTCAGAAGACATTGGGAGGGAGTGTGGATCTTGCTGGAACTGAACTTTTTTGTTTAAAGTTGTGCTTGTTGGTAACAAAATTATTTGTCCAGAGCATATAGACATTGGATCAAATACATGTATAAAACAAAAACACTTGATTTCCATAAAACTAAAGATTCTGAAGTGCATTGCCAAGCTGGTTCTGATTTTTAAGTTTTGAGTCATTTGACTGGGCCTTAAATGGGTCCCTGTGTTTGCACCAGATGTCATGGGGTTAACAACAGGCCATCCAATAAACACTATGACCCACAACAGAGAGAGAGAGAGAGAGAGAGAGAGAGAGCGAGAGAGAGAGAGAGAGAGAGAGAGAGCGAGAGAGAGAGAGAGAGAGAGAGAGAGAGAGAGAGAGAGAGAGAGAGAGAGAGAGAGAGAGAGAGAGAGCGAGAGAGAGAGAGAGAGAGAGAGAGAGAGAGAGAGAGAGAGAGATGGTAAAGTGCTAGAGGAAAAAGAGAAATGTGGTAAATTATTTATACCAGTCATCCTTTCAGTCTTTCAGGAGCTACATTAAAATCCAATTAATTATATGTCACCAAAAAAAACCCCAGCTTGTCAAACTGTGTGCGCGTTTATTTGAGTGGGTCCATGTGTGTGTAGATTTGGGAAAAGTGAGGCTCAGTTCAAGGCGTTTATATTAAGATTGGCAGCAGGAAAGGTTTGTAATGAGCATTTACCTTCATGGTTTAACTGGCCTCTTTACCTTCGGATCACAGTGTGTCCATTGTATGTTCACCGTCATCATAGAACCAAGGAATTCACTCTGACATCTGAGCACAATCATCCCCCCCAACTCGCCCATCACGTCGCCCCCTGAAAACCACTTTAGATTCACAGTCCTTGAAAAAAATGTAGCCCAACAAAACATTTATTTACATTCTTTATTTCTCACACAGAAAACATCATTAGAACAGCTTCACTCCAGAAAATAACTGGTGAGATGATACACAAGAGAGCACAGTTCAAGTTGATCTGCTGGGAGTGTGATGGGATATTGAGTATTTTTACGGTTGTAGTCTTTTTGTAAATTCTAACAGCAAAGGATTAGTGTGTTTGTGAGTATCAAAGATGCAGTTCTCCAGGGTCTATGCCTGTGATCACAGTTTAACAGCTGGTTAGAAAAATGATGAGAAGGTTATATTACAGCAGCTGTGGAGGAACACAATCACAAATAGAGCCGTGGAGTTCTTTACAAGGTCCAAAAAACATGGGAAAAAAAACAACAACAAATACGGCCTCCTTCCTTTCTACACAAACCTCTGCAGGATGTGTCTTTCATGAGCTGCTCTTTTCATCCTCACCTCCATCCTTCTTTTGTGTTAGTCTTATCCTCTCTCTAGGGTGAACATACACAGGAAACTTTTTCCACAATGAGACTTTTCACACATCATTTGCCTATCAGAGCTGAGATGCTCACTAAGGCGTATACCTCTGGGAATAAGGCTTTATTTGACCACAAAATAAGCAAGCGCTTTCTCAAATCAGGCTTCTGACAAGCACTTCACTCAGCTCGGCTGGCAGTGATAAAGCCCAGACTAGCCTGCACTTTGCAACTTTGAGACTCTTGCACGGAAGGCTTGCTGTTATGGTTTTGATGAATGGATGGACATCAGGCTAAGCTCTGATGTATAGAGTGCCTGGCACTGAGAGGCTGACGTGAGACAGCGAGGCTGGTTCTTATTTACAAGCAGAGGCTGAGTGTGGCTGGGAAGTTCAGGGAAGGCTTTTGGTGGTTTGGGGCGTCAGAGTGACAGGGTTAAGACGGCAGTCAGCCATTACGCTTCTCTCTAGATCCTCTCTGTATTGTAATTAGAAACAGACTTCTACTATCTCTACCACAGCGCAGTGATGGAAGAAACACACACGTGGTGAACGCCGTGAATCCTGTGCTCCTATTTCATCCCTTGTTCTGCCGATGACTCCTCTTCCCTCTCTATCATCTCAATCATGTTTTTGGCTTTTATTTCTTGGATCTCCCCTGGATATTTCTTGAACTGTCACACACCGCTATAAACAATGAAAGACTACAAATGGCCTCGTATGCTTTTGTCTATGCAGTAGATATAACTGCAGCTTAGGGTTATGGATTAGACCAAGAAGAAAGACTAGATGAATGGGGGTGCTAGTTTCGTGCCCCTCACGAGGAGCTGCAGGCGTACAAGACCCAGCTCCAGATGCGGTCTGGGTTGCCACATCCTGGCTGTAATCCCCCTACAGTGCTGCTTGTGTGTGCATTTTGTTGCTGAGACTATGAATGGGAACCACCTGCAACATGCAACATGCCTGGAGGTCATTTCCATCATACATGCACCAGTGATTCTGATCAATGATTAAATGCCATAAAGTCCTAACAACAAGATATTTACGAGTAGCCGTTCAGATGTTTTATTCATTAACATGAGTCAGACATCACTCTGCTAGCATGTTTATCCACTTTATTTATTCCATCAGCTTGTTTGACCGCCATGGAGTTCTGTTTATATGCAATAAAGCCTGCAGTGTTTGGATTTCCCTCAGCGCTCATCCTATTAAGAAAACTTGACATTTCTTGTTTGGAGTTATAACATCGCTTTTGTCTATGTTAAACTGGCCTGTTTACTTTTGACTCTTCAAAACTTTAAAACCCATCTACATCTTATATCAAGTGTAGTAAATACTTAGGAACATAGTTTTATAGACATGTATTCTACATAACTCAGATACAGCATTTAAAATTAGGAAAATTAGGACATCATCTACCATAGTGCTATGCAGTTTATTACAGCAGACAACAATAATGATATAAATAAAAGGCATCAAGACGTGAATTTTCATCTATAAGGCTTTCTTATCGATTTTTCTAATTTATTTGACTTATTTAATCAAGTGTAGGGCTCATAATCATGGCATTACACAGTAGAGGCTGGTCTTTTACGCTTTCACTTAATTCACCATAATTCACCTACAGTCATTCAATGATTTTACAACCATACATGCTTGAAAACAATAACTTTAAGTAATATATGCAACATTTTTGCCTAGTATTTCTAACTCAGGGTGCATGTGTGCAGTTGTTGTCATGTATGAACCAGTCATGTTATAAATTAATATATGTAAAGATATATGTGGTACCCAGGTTTCTATCTTGCTAATGTAATCTTGACATATTGATCTCAATGAGACATCGCAACTAAATAAAGAATAAAAAACTTGAGTCAAACCTCAAGCCTCCTCCCAGTGACAGTGCATTCCGTCAGAGACCTTCGAGCAGAGCAACACCCACAGGTGATGTATGTGATGAAACTATTGCTGCAGGCTTCTCCAAAACACCAGCGCATTCCAACAATACTGATAGTCCATCTTTCATTTACAGTGACAGGACAATAGGGGTGAAAGTTAGCTACCTTATCCCTGAACTCAGTGTCAGCCAAATGGAAAGAAGGATTTTGTAAAGCATGCATCGAGATTGTCAGGATTGGATTACTAGATTGGCGCTGCTGCTTCAGGGAATGCAGAGAGAGATACCTTCTCGTGCCTCCCGTAGAGAGATTCTGTCATTCACTAATCCATACTGGACACTTACCATCCCCTGAAGCAAGGCTTTTCCTCAGCTATTACCCTTCCCCTGCGTGATCCCACTGACCTGGTTGGTATTGTTGAACACGGTGTCTGTGTGCCTGTGCATGCAAGAATAAAGGTGTGTGGGGGGGACAGAAACCTGCACAGCTTGGGGAAAACAGCGCTGGCTTTTAGTTTGAGTTACTACTGAGATGAATGACAAAGTCAATGGAGTGTATAAGCCACAGCCGGTCATGGTCAGCACCTGAGCATGAAGGTACTGACAGATTCAGTGAGTTCAGAGAAGGAGCATAGCAAAATACCAAGAGAAATGCGCATAAACGGCTGTAAATTTATTAGCACTCTTCTTTTGTTGATGACACAATTTTCTTGTAAAACATAAATCTCTTATTCGCAGCCTTTTTTGCATGACATTTTGTACATTATGTCCATATTTATGGGCTGTTGTTAGGGATGCATTGTCAGTGTGAGGAATGTTTTTCTTGCTATTTCCTGACAGGGACGCACTCTGCCAAACATGCACCTGCATGCACCAAGTATCACCTCATTATGAACATTCAGAATATGAATGGTGACAAGACACAGGATTGAAACCCCGAGATAAAGCCAGTTTTTCCCTTTATATA
>JAPQRQ010000015.1:20293450-20310934 GCA_037367365.1 Apogon talboti
TATATATATTTTTTTTTTACAAGTTCTCTGCTCCCCCCATGTTCACACAGTCCTTCACAAACTCCACCTGCTCCTTTCAGCTTCACTCACTCGTGCCCTTTTCCTCCTGAAAGATAATTGTAGATGAATAAGTAATTAAGTGAAAGATGAGTGAGGTTAGACGAGCAGGGGATGAGAAGGAATGTGAGGGAGTTGAGTATGTAAAAGCAAAACCCTCAGAGCTGGAGGGAGGTCGACTGCTGATGGGAAAGATGTGGTTGAGAATGAATTCGAGAGCGACTCTCTGAATGGAGATTTGCACAAAAATAGACTGTGTCTGTCAGACCCCCCACTGTGACGCTGAACCAGATCACAATAGAACTGCAGTCATTAGGAATAACTCTTTCAGTCTTTCTTCCTCTGTTTTCCTCAATTTACTCACCCGCACCGCCTTTCTCCCCCTTCTTTGTTTTACGTCAGTGTTCCCCTTTTACAGTCGCCTACCCTTTTCCATCTCCTTATCTGTTGATCATGTTTATCCAGTGTGTTAAAACATGTGCGTGATGAACTTGGCCTTGACGAACATACTGTAAAAATGGTGACAAGGAAAACATGCCTTGATGTGTTAGCATAGGCATTAAAGAAGAAAAAACATTACAAAGCCTTGCCAGAAACTTTGTCTGTAGGTTGACGTACAGCAAATTCTATTTATAGCCTAAAGATACACTTGATTTCAGAAGGATTTACTGTCTGTACAACATATGACAACCTTCGTCTCCTTGATTCAGACAAGAAAAGACAAAAAAGTGTGAC
Source organism: Apogon talboti (assembly GCA_037367365.1). Classification (NCBI taxonomy): domain Eukaryota; kingdom Metazoa; phylum Chordata; class Actinopteri; order Kurtiformes; family Apogonidae; genus Apogon; species Apogon talboti. The sequence continues at coordinate 20,294,243 of JAPQRQ010000015.1, forward strand.
TGTGAGAGTGAATGAATAATGGATCCATTGTATGTGCTTTGAGTATGCATTAATAGAAAAGCGCTATATAAATCTAATCCATTATTATTATTATTATTATTATTAAAAAGGAGAAACTTCCCAGAGAGAAAATGACATGTATATACTGTATTAGTAGAGTTAAAATGTGTGTGCAGAGCAACCAAACTATAGTAATATTAAAAGTTTTGGAATAAGTCAGAGATTTTCAAGCAATTGCGACAACATCACATATGCTCAGACACACAAAAACACAACTGCAGTTCCCAGTCCAGCTTCCCTGTGAATGAGGACGGCAGAACAGAGGTTGGCAGCAGTTTGCAGGGTTACGGATGCTTATCAGTGAGGCTTACAAACCCCCCCTGATGCTCCTGATATGGAGGACAATGGGTGTGCGTGCGTAGTGGGAGCCCTCTTTAAAGCCTGACTGAAACTGACTTCGCTTCTCTGGTCTTTAATGAGGTCAGAGTAGCCTGCTGGCTGTATTTCATCCGTGAATACAGGGCGTTCTGTCATAATAAACTTCAGTAGGGTGACCCGTACCAGTTGCAGATATCTTTTTCCTAAGCAAACATGCAGGACACATTGTACCTGTTAAAACAATACTTCACTGACTGGGAATGACATCAAAAGAATGACTTTCACATATGAGCTGCATCATGGTCCATTCCAACGATTTGCTAATGCATATTACTCGGTTTATTTTAATAAATCCTTCTCTTTCTGCTTTTGTCTGTGGATTGAACTTGGGGTTAATTGCTGTGGTGGGAACAGCTTTCAGAAAACACATGAGCCTCCCATGAAGGCTAGAGGATGTGCCTGCAATAAGGATGAATACAACAATGAAACAATCCTGCTGCAGCTGATTTTATTCATGGTTTCAGGACAAGTGTTTCATTAAATACATAATGATAAATTGGATTTCTTTTTTTTTTATTTTTGGGGAGGATCACTGACATTGAGCCTAAACAAAATAAATAATCTCCAGATTTCTCTCTTTTTTTTCAGTTATTTTGAGGGTGTCTTCAGTTACCTTTGTATGACCAGATATTGGGTTTAGCCCATTTGTTGGTTTTGGGTGGAAACAGAGAACAGTGGATGTGGTTTATTGACGTCTGCAGATCTGGTTTCTGGTTTAGGCTACTCTGGGGTGAGGCTCTGTGAGCACAAACCACCACCCTGGAGTGTGGTAAATGTGTATTCGACATTGTGCTCCTTATGTATTTGCACTTTTAAAATATTTTTTTCTGTTTTAATCCATACTTCTATACTTTTCTGGTGCATTAAATAATATTTGATAATGCTTTAAGTACATTTTAGAGCATTTATTATTATCTTAAAGTACAAACTGTGTAAAGAAGGACCTGCAGAATCTCAGTATTATAATGTTTCCTACGTATGGTTCGTTTTAATATGACCGTTAATATCTGACATCCTGTTGCGCGTCTCTTTCTGTCTTAGTCGAAACTCTCAGGGCGTCTCGCTGTTTATTGGGGTGATGCCCTGTCAATATGCATTTCAGTTGGACCAGCCCCGGAGGCGTAGCTCTAGTGAGTTTCAGCAAGTGCAGAAAGAGACTGAGGCTCAGATTCATTCAAGGAGGCGGAGGGAAACGCGCGTCAGTGTGGAGCTGTGGCGCAGAAGTTACTCACCAGGAAAACCAAACGACTTTATTTTCTTTACGACAGAAAAAAGGGAGACACGCTTTTAAAGGTAAGCTGATGATAAATATATATTAGACTGATCGGGGTTCTGATAGTTTGTATTTGGTAAACATAACAGAGATGCTCGATGCGTTTATGTACGACTTATGATTTTATGAGTTTTACCAAATGTACTTTATTGTGCTTTACGCGTGGATTGCGCATGGAACGCGTTCTGTTACTGGTTGAAAATGTTCTTTTAATACTATTTTAATAACTCTTTTCATCCACCCACCGTTTGTCTGCGCTGTTTATCTTCCATCTGCTCAAACTCAGAGCCAGGCTACTGTATACCGAGCTGACATCTGATAAGTTTGTTTCCAGAAGATATAAATCAACAATGACAACAATGACATTGTATGTTTGCTGCCAGCAGCGCGCTGGGGTCTGTTGTGCTTGTGCGTAATGACGACAAAGCTCCACTTTTACGCGGAAATCTGATGTAGGCGCATTGAAAGGCAAAGATTTTATCCTGACTAAAAGCCCGTGAATGAAGAAGGAGAAGACAAACCCTGACAAACATGCTGCACCTGCACTTCTCTTGTCGGCAACATTAGCACATGAAAATACCCTTCAAACGCCTTTATTTTGTGTGTATTGAAATACAAAAGCCGTTTCAGCTAATTTGTAAGTGGATGCGCAAGTCTTGAAAAGATGGGCAAACAGAGGAAAGATACAAGGACACACACCCACTCAGAAAAAGAAAGAAAGAGTGAGAGAGAAGGGATTCGTGGCTTATCTGATATTGTGGGTGTTAAAGGGTTGATTAGTTTGAAGCCTGTGGGGTTACCTGGCACCTTCAGGTATTTTCCATATAATATAAGGGAATTAGACACTGTGAGACCATTGTGAGGGATTATCTCTGCATAGAAAATCCCTCTTTTAGAAGCGACCCCCTAGTCTTTAAATAACTGGAAATAAAAAATGAGGTGAGGGATCGCACATTTATTAAACAGCTTTATCACACACAGGGGTGGAAGGAGCAGACTATTAAAATCCCTTTGCTGAAAAAAAAAAAAAAGCAGCAGTAGCCTACCAGAAATGTGTAAAATGCAGTTTTATCCAGGCACAAGTGCATTACTAGCCTATTAAACTTTATATTCTGAATGTAAACATTATTGATTCCACATGCCATATTGTATTACAGGATTATTACTGCAGATCGAGAGAATTGAAAGAGTTTATTTGATAAAATTTTATGAGTATTTCCAATAACTGAAGAATTAATCTAAATACAGTATTGGAATCTGGACGTGTGTAATTTACAATCCCCCGGAGGTGCAGTTTTTGATAGAGGTAAAAATGTGCCACAGCCATTATGACTGAACCACTGTCGTTCTGCAGAGATGCCAAGGCTATAAATTTCATTCTACAGACATAAGGGAACATCCTTATTTGGTACTGAGCCCAGTCAGAGAACATCATTGTTTTTGTAAGGGGATATAAAATGCACTAAAAGGATTTCTCACAAGGCAATTGCAGTATCTGTTATAATGATGGCGTTGTGAGTTTTTTAATATATTGGTCAGCCTTAGTTCTGGGCTGCAACTAATGATTATTTTCATGATTGATTTTCTTGATAAACTGGTTACATCTGGTGAAGGTAGACAAGATTGACACACACTGGAGAGCTGTAAATTTCTAATAAGTTCCAGGTGTCTTTGCATATACTTATCTTGAGTTAAATAGAAGTTTTTGGGTTTTTTTCTTTCTTACCCTCACATGCAACAAGTCTCCTCCACAGACAGATGTCTGACACGGTCACATTTCACTGCACTCTGGCGTGCTGTGTCACCCAGTGGTCGCTGACCCTCGTTTTTAACCGTGGTCAGACTATTTTGCAGGCGTCAAGCGTCCCGCTGATCTCTGCACACAATTCACTCTTGTGGGCGTACACGTCACTCAGGGGCAACAGCAGGGTTAAGGCACTCGTGTTCTGGTTTTGATCTATTACCTTTAACCTCTGATCTTTCACACTGTGGCCGATTGCCAGTTAGAGTTGAGAGAGACATCACAGCAGAGAGATCCTGTGAAGACAAGCCAGACTCAGCCGTGCAGAACCTGACTTTTCACTGTGACCTTAAGCACGAAAGAATCATGCAAGTTTATAGGCATGCCAAGACGCCTCAGATACTTCCCCTGTGATCTTGCAAAATGACTTCTGCCACTTTACTCATATGTACCCTGTATGTGAAATTATGTGCACATGCTCCTGTGTTATTAGTTTCAGATGCTGCAAAATGACGTATGTGAAGCAATGAGCTGTATATTCTTTGATCATGTGGGTGGTGACAGCTCCTCTCTCACCCTTTCTCCTCACTTACTTCAAGAAAACAAGTGAAACACGGATTTTTTAAATTTTTTTTTTTTACTATAACAAGCATGTTAAGGGAAAACATTCTTTAAAGTGGCATCAGGTTTCCCACCCTGACCAGTGCTTTATCTTGGAATGCCCAGAACGCTCCGGAAATATTTTGTGTTTGGATTTCTTGATCTCACTTCCCTGTGTCCAATCTGCACTCCGCTGGTGGAGCTAATGTAAACATTTATTGTACTGCCCCCTGACTGCACATCCATCACACAGAACTCCTACTTTTGTGACACGACAACAGAGAGCCTCTATTAAGTCATGAAAGCAGTGTTTTAACAAGTTAACCACATTAAGATTCTTTAGGATCTGGTAGCATACCACAACTGGCCTTAGGTTTTATTAGCTCATGGAGTTCAAGTCCACAGGGGTAAAAGAAACCCTCTACTTAATAGGACGGAAAATTGCTTTTTGAATTTTATACTAGAGGGTTAATGTAAAAAAAAAAGGTACAACCAGCCACTGGATCTTATCGATTAAAATAACACTGCATCAAACAGCCTAAAAATAAACTAGTAGTAGAAAAAATGTGTTAACAGAAATGAAAATAATCCACAGTGCATTGTGATCAAATGTGTAATAGAACTGCAGATAAAATCAGCATCATTTATTGTTTTAGACTATTTAAGTTTTGAATTTTTGTTGAGCTTAGAGTCCAAGTTACTGAGTATTGTTAATGGTTCATGGTGTACAAGGAGTATAAGGACTTTGCACAGTATTGCAGTGGTTTTGTATTTCACATTTGATGTCATTCATCTTCTCTAAAACAAAGGTTTCCTCAAAAACTAACTAAAAACGTAAAAACTTATTCTAGTTAATTTCTCATAAAGGCACATGTTAAAACCATAGTAACTGTGGCGTGAAATAATGAATTACTCTGTTGTTTTCACAGGATTTATTCCCATCGGAGCCGGTGTGTGCTGCGGTCCTCTCCCTGAGCTGAAAAATGAGTCTAACCACCAGTGAACTGGAGGACCTGTGGGAATCGCTGTCGGACCTCAACTTCTCCGACCCATTGGGCAACATATCATGTGTGAATACGATGGTGTGTGCCACGTCGTTTAACCTCACTGCTCTGCTCTACTCCATGTGTATCCTCTACTCTTTCATCTTCGTCATCGGCCTGGCTGCCAACGCCCTGGTCCTGTGGGTCAACATCCGCGCTCAGAGAGACTCCACCCCTCGCCACGAGACACACATGTACATCGCTCACCTGGCGGTCGCAGACCTGTGCGTGTGCATCACTCTGCCGGTGTGGGTGAGCTCGCTGGCTCAGCACGGCCACTGGCCATTCGGCGAAGTGGCGTGTAAACTCACGCACCTACTTTTCTCGGTCAACCTCTTCAGCAGCATCTTCTTCTTGGCCTGCATGAGCGTGGATCGCTACCTAAGCCTGACGAAGCACAGGGACGGCGAGGGCGGCGTGCGGAGGAGGTTGTTTCGGCGTGGGGCTTGCGTCGCCGTGTGGCTTCTGGCTCTTCTGGCCAGCTTGCCGGACACCTACTTCATGCGTACGGTGAAGTCGTCGCATGGGGACATCATGTTGTGCAAGCCTGTGTATCCAGAGGAAAACCTCAGGGAGTGGATGGTGGGGGTACAGCTGAGCTTCATCCTCCTGGGCTTCGTTCTCCCGTTCCCTGTCATTGCGGTCTTTTACGCCCTCCTGGCCAGAGCTTTCACCCGCTCCTCTTCTTCGTCGTCATCCTCAACAGTGGAACAGGAGCGTCGCGTGAGCCGCAGGGTGATCCTGGCCTACATTATTGTTTTCCTGGGCTGCTGGGGTCCCTACCACGGCGTCCTCCTGGCCGACGCCCTATCACAGCTGGGCTTAGTGCCTCTGACCTGTCGCCTGGAGAATGTGATCTTCGTGGCCTTAAACCTCACTCAGTGTCTGTCCTTGCTCCACTGCTGTTTCAACCCCATCCTCTACAACTTCATCAACAGAAACTACCGCTATGACCTCATGAAGGCCTTCATCTTTAAATATTCCACAAGGACGGGCTTGGCGCGGCTCATCGAGGCTTCCAATATGTCCGAGACCGAGTATTCTGCTGTAGCTGTAGAGAACCCGCCGCAAATCTAAAAAACTGAACAAAACCCCCCAAAAAAACCCATTTCTCATACACTGTTTGTAAATCACCATGTAAATGACTAAAATGCAGAGCAACTGATTTGTTAAGACCTGAGTCAGTCCACTATCAGCATCAAGTTGACCTTCAGTGGCAGAAAACCGAGAAAAAAAAAAAAGGAAACTCATGATGCTTATTAGAAAATCTTGAAAACTGGATATTATTTACTCTATTGGACTGATTCATAAGCACTTAGAGAGCAATTTATAACACAAAGCTGATCCTGAACTGTAACTAACCTGTAAAGCCAAAGCAGTGACTTTAATGTGTAAAATCTTGTTATATTTGTGTGTACGGTTGTTTTGTGTCAGTGTGTGTTTGTGTTGTGTTTGAGTGAGGATGGATGAAGCAAAAACACATCCCTCCAGATTGTTCAGAATCTGATGGACATTGGATATTGAAAGGATCACTTAGAGGAAGATGGTTAATCTTTTTTTTTTGTATTCATTTGTATATTTATATTCATTTTATTTGTTTGCCTCTTGTTTTGTTCTTCACACTGATGTCTGCTCAGTGCTCCTCTTCATACGTTGCTGCCTCATCATTTTAGTAGAGCCGCCATGTGGCTCAGTCTTATAGTCCTGCTGTTCCAACTTTATTCACAACCTCATCTTAGAAATGTAAAAATCCATTAGTTCGATTGTGTAAATTATTTTGATTAGTGCTGTTGACTGTTTTGTGCAAATTTAGCTTTGCAGATGGACTAATGTGTGACCGTTGTGTGTGTTTTAGTTAACCCATAAAGATCCAGTGCTACTTTTGTGGCAGTTCCCAATTTTTCCCAGATTTTTTTTTTATATATATATATTTAACATTTCTTAAGTGATTCATCAACATTTATTATGAAATGATCTTCTGTATTTTGTATTTCTTATTTGGAAATCAGGTATTTTCCAGTATTTAATTTACTGACCATGTAGATGTTCATAAAAGCTCAAATTAAACTTGAGGGTAATTATACCAAAAAACAGAGAAAACTGAAGAAAAAGTGACTTTTTCAGTAAAATATATCATTAACTGAATATAAACCAAGTGTCTACAATCGCTGTTATTTATCCAACTCCATGGGTTTTACTGGTGAATGAATGTTGCAGAAGATGACAGTGTTTCCACGTTCACTACGGAGCCTCTGAACGTCCAAATGGGTCATATCTGATGACCATGAAAAGATGATAAACTGTATTTTACACCAATTATTTGCATGTATTGATAGGATTAATGGATCAACAGGTATTAGACATTTTAGATCAGTAGATATTTTGGGTCTTTATGAGTTAAAATAAGCAGAAGTCTTGTGCTTTCAGTGATTTGCATCTTTCACAGTATATCATTTTAACTTTGGTTTTCTGTTTGAAATATTTCCAAATGTTGCCAAAATGGCTTCAGATGGAACTACTGAACTTCAGCGTATACAGTAGATGTAGCTTGTATCAGTGGTAGCAGTGTGAACAATGCACATGTGCATATGGTATTAATCTTGCTGCGTCAGCACAAAGACCACAGATAGCTCAGACTTTTATGACCAAATATCTTGAACGAATAGCTTTACCGCTCTAGTGTAGGCAGCATGTGAGTGCAATGACAATGTGCTTATTAAGAACCAAATAAGAAATACATTGCCTAACTTGAAGGTCGTGCGTGTGTGTGTCTCTTCCAGAACCTCACACCAAGAGATTCCGCTTTATGTGTTGTAAACACTGAGTTACTCACTGTCTGCAGCAGAAAAACATGTTCTTTTGATACGTTGACATAAAGCATTGTGTCATATGACTGGTTACACATGTACGCTTTTACACTGAAAAGATTTGATGTTGTGATTAGAAAAGACTGGAGACACTAACATGTGTCTAGAACAGAGGCATTCCTTTTGTATCGTAATGTGTAACGTGTTTTTTATCTATTAAAGACCGGGAAAATGTTTTGCCTCAGTGATTTCTTTCGTTCTTGTCAAAATAATCTCACAATTTAATAATCTCCATGCTGCTGGATCGCTAAATGCATCTTGTAATTGAAAAGCTCCATTTGACTGTTTGTCAGAAAAGCTTTTTACTGAATTCATACAAAACAAGATCATCTAGACGTCCCTAAAACATAATGGCTTTATTTGGTGTGGTTTCCACAGCTGCGTCTTGTACATTAAACTGAGCTCTGTAGTGAGGCCAGTAATTTGCACGTTATTTAGTTCCTGTCACAATAATTTCCTATTAGACAAGAAAAATAGAAATGAAAAAGATTTTGCTTCCAAACAAAAATGCATTACTTTGTTTCGTTTCTTTTTCCATTAGTTTGTATTAGTTTGCTGTAGAAGGCAGAGCTACTGCAGTCCACTAAAAAAAAGGCCTAGAGTGAAAATGAAACGGATAAGCTCAACGGAAGTGACTGTACAAGGACAGGTCAATATCTACATGCCGCTGCTGTCCATCACACCTCCAACAATGCACTTTGGCAGCTGGACGATCACAGGGGGGACTACAGCTCATCAGTGTTTCATCCCATTAACCCCGGCGCTTGACGCCAATTTGTCACCATTATCCTCAGGACATGTGACAACTGTCCAGATTTGACTACATCAGCCTCTTCCATTCACAGGCAGTGTGTTTCCCCTCCAATTTGGTGGAGGCTCAAAAAAATCGAAACATCTCACAGGCCAAAAAACCACACCACTATGTCTGGATGGACGGCTCCATGCCAACGTTAACTTATCATGGATGGTTCTCCATCACTGGCCCCTTGTGTCCTCACTGTCTGGATCATATGTCCACATCCTTGACAACAGGACTGTGAAAGACTGGAGCAAATAAACAAACAAGTAAACAGGGGAGCTGCGGTTTTTATGGAGGAAAAACACTGTAACATTTCTCTACTGATTTCAGTGAGGTTTTTTATTTTTTTTTTGGGTTCAGCATCAGTGTGGGGTAATATAACCTCTGTCTCAGAAACCTTTACTCCACATGGACCATGAGCCTGAATATGACAACACTGCATTGATATTGGTTAAGAAAAGTATGTTACAGTGCTTTTAAACACAAAAGCTCCTTTATTTGTGAGTGTTTAAAAAAAAACAACTATGTTGGCTCAGATGTTTGTATCTGTACGCCAGTGTTTTTATTTATATTCTCTGAAATCTATGAAGAAACCAACAGTTTTATATGGTTCTTTCTATAGATGTCAGTGCATAGTTAATGGCAGCAACATCAGTAACAGAGGTTTTCTATCTGTCTTTTACATTTATGGTTGAAGTATCCCAGCAACAGACTGATTGTGGCGTCTATATATATATATTTATAGACATAGACATGTACAGTATGTACAGTATATATGTCCATGCCAGTCCCTCCTGTGTGCAGTTTTCCGTCCACTAATCAGCACCACCTGTTTCACCCACCTGTGATCCATCAGATCCAGTATAATCCAGACTTCCACCACTCATTCACAGCCAGATTGTACAGTTCCTTTGTGTCAATCACTTCAGTCAGGTTTATTTCCTGCTGTTCTATTTGCTGCTGCTCCTGTTTACCTTCAGCCTTGTCCTCTCTGTTTGTCCACCCATTCCTGACCCATCCTCTATCTACTTCTGGCGCCCTCACCTGTTTTCTTTCGCTTCGTCACTGCCTGGTCCGATTGTTTTTAATTCTGTACTGATTTCCTGTTACCGCACCACTGCTTCCTTGACTTGCCCTCTGTTTGATCCTTACATGGTTTGGTTATTTCATTCCTTACTGTAACCCCCTTTTTTTCCTCCAAACCAGCCTGACCACACCACCATCCTGCTCTTTACTTTCTTCATCTTCCCTTCCGTCTGCCCCCCCCCCTCCCCTTCCCATGTCAGAGTCAAACTCCTAGTTCCCAGGAGCCTTCACTTCACTCTGTAAATACAATGAAGCTTGTTCTGCATTTGAGTCTATATGATCTCATTACACAATCCTCTTTCTGTTGAGTGGTTTCTTCCATTTCTCCCTCCTATCCTGAAGAAATCTGGCAAGCATTTAGCTTCGCTGTCATTTGTACGTGCAATTTAAAAGTAATCTCCTGACTTTTAATTGTCAGTACACCTACAGCTTCATGTGAAAATAATGACAGTGTGTGTTTCCTTTTTTTTTCCCTGCTTGTTCACTTTCTGCCGACTGACTGTCACTTTTGTGGCCAGGCTTTTCTCCCAGCCCGGAATAATAAAATCTGGACAGAGACTATAATCCAATTTCCTACAGAAGTATTTCTTCTCTGTCATTTTGTTGACTAAAAACAGCTCTCAAATATAAAATGACAAGCCTGAGTACTTTTCCAAATGCTGAACACGGACCCGTACGCGCATTTGACATGGACGTCGCATATGAGGGAATAACGGTCTTGACCTCACTTCCAGCTGCTGTACAGCATTATTCCAACTGTCTCGCCCATACAGTAGTTGTTCAGGTGCTGTAGTCATTTCCAGACACAAAGCTGAGAAGCGTGTAACAGTAACACACACGTTTGCTGTTCCCAGAGAGAATGGCCTCTGTTTAGCTTGGCATGCCCCTGTGTTGTGAAGTGTTTTGCTTCCTTTTACAGTTTGCCAGCTATGATTCACATTTGATATTCCTCTGTTCCCATTATTATTTGCTTATGCAGGATATGTCAAACAGACAATTGAGCCAGGTCTCTGTGCAAACACAGACATTCAAGTAAAGTGTAAAACTTTATCCGTGCAAAACGCTGATGGGTTCCACTTAATATGTGAAGGCTCCTGAGGCGCAGACTCTCTGCTTGCACGTCTATTGTCAGTAAAAGGAAAGTAACACTGAAAGCCTTTGTGATTCATGACAGTTGAGAGATTTAAACACACGCTTCAGCCACTTTGGTTATAAGACAAATGATTTTTCAGTGCAGAGTATTTTCCAGTTTATGTTTTTTCTGCAAAAGGTTAATAGCATGAGCATAATTCCATTTCATTACATTAAATCACCCTTTATGGAAGATCTGGAATCTCAAATTTACAAATATTTAGGTAAACCTGCTCGTCCTTTACCCTTGATGACCCAAGCAAGTGCGAGTGACCAAAAGCATCTACTGATTTAAAGTGTTTAATACCTGTTGATTCACTAATCCTATCAATACATGTAAGTAATTCAGGGAAAATGCAGTTTGTCATCTTTTCATGATTATCAGATATTACCTATTTGAATGTTCAGTGAATATGGAAAGACCATTATTTTCTGCAACATTGATTCACTGGTAAAACCCATGTAGTTTGACAAATGACAGTGGATGGAGACACTTGGTTTATGTTCAGTAAATGATATATTTTGCTGAAAAAATCACTTTTTCTTCAGTTTTTTCTGTTTTAATATAATAACCTTTGAATTTACTCTGGAATTTACTCTCTTTAACAAACATCTACATGCTCAGTGAATTAAACATAGTAAAAATACATTGAATACATTGACAAATGCAAAATTCAGAGGAGAATATTATATTAAATGGTGATAAGTCATTTTTATAAGGTTAAATGTTGAGAAAAATTCACCTGGGATTTGCTACAAAAATAGTTCTGGTTCTTAATTGTCTGCTGTGAATATTTGTGATTGGTGTGGTTTGTCTAACCCACATCTCACTGGTAATAATTTCACAGAAGACTATGATTTCTCTGAACATTTTTATGATAATAAAATCCGCAGACATCCTTCCTTCTTCAGCTCTCTCCTCTTGGTCTGAATCAAAGACCAAACACAAATATGGATGAACTGTTGTCGTTTCATGCTGTTATGGAAAAGTAAAGGTGTACTTGTGTGTTGAGAGATGGAGCGGAGCAGTAGAATCAACCCATCACATCACCACTGCCTGTCTGAAAACCTGTGATTACACAAAGTTGGGACATCACAGGTGGACTTTCTTCTTTGAAAAGTAAAACAATATCAAGCACTGTAGCTTTAAATTCAGATTTTTGGGAAGTATGAGAGAAACTTTCTCCTTTCAACAGATGGAAAGGCAGTCATCAAAGTGTAAAACTCTGCAAAGATATCATTTTCCACTGAGATGTTTTTGATTAGTGGTGGACTTTATAGATGTCTGATGTCTTGCTGAGTTGGGGATTATCTCATGGCTGGTTCATATAGAGTTTAAATTAAACTTCATTTTTAATAAGACTGTCAGTGCTTGTTTGATTTACTGAGCATATCTGTAATGAACCAAAAATGAAGCTGGTTGGAAGAGTGTTGCTTTATGATAGTATGTTCCCTATGCATGACTAGATGTAATATTTATGTAATATTTATGAAAGATGAAACAAGGCAGTCACGAAATGAGGAGAGTCAATTTAATGTTGTGTAATCAGGACACACAGTGCTTTCAATGTAACTAACATTAGTTCTGGCCCAGTTCCTAACATTTAGAATAAGTCCAGTCAGGTCTGTGTTGGATCCAGCAGGAATTCCACAAAGGGACTTATGGCAAATAAGGGGTTTTGAATTATTAATGAAACAGAGGGGAAAGCACCAGCTGCTTGTGCTCACAGGGAGTTTTTGGTGTGAATAGAAAGGAGAGTCGGAGGATATGGTTAGTTTAGCACTCCGTGACTCTCATCAGGAAAGGAGGACAAGTGTTTTGTCCAGATGTTGGACAGATGTTCGGTTTAAAGGCAGAGGTAGAAATTAAAAAGGCCTGAATCTGCAAATACTCATTGCACACATTAATTCACAGAATCAAAGTTTATGTAACCCTGAAACACCGGCCTGATAACATGAAGTTGAGGGCAGATTCTTCATGAACACTGAAATACATCAAAACCGAGGCCTTATTGAAGGGAAACACGGGTTTTTGCTGCTGGTGACTCTTGCAGCTGATAAAATATAGTCCACTGTAAGGAGGAAGCATTCTCTTTCAGTCTCACTTTTGACATAATTGTAAATTTGTCTTTGCCCTGATGCAAGGGAGTATACTGGGGGAAAAACAGACGTTCATGCCAAAAAATACAAACTAATTGCATGGGCAGATAAGGTACGAGTGACATGCTGTATATTTTTGTTTAATTTTGGCAGAAAACCTTTAACTAATGGTTCAGGCTGACAGAGGGATGAGCCACAGCATCCTGAAGAATTTGATCAAATCATCACAACAAAGAATATCTATATGGATGCACTATTATTTCTTTTGTGCAAACATTGACAAAACTACTTATTCAGTTGGATTGCTTGGCAGAAATATCAAACAAGATTAGTTACCCTGTGGACTACACCTCCTACTCTTATTTATTGTCCAAACACAGATATGGCCAGAGTCTTCCAAAATGCCTCACATGTCTTCAATAATGGTTTGTGCTGTGGTCTCATGTTGTCCACCACCTCATGCCTGATAATATTCAACCCCTCAAAACCCATCCCGCGGCTTATTGTGAGTGTGTAAGTTTAATCTTTTCCAGATTCAAAAGGGTAACTGTATAGGCAGGACACATGGAACTGAAGGGTTGATATTAGTGGGGTTGATTTATGTCACAATTCGTGCTCAAGCTAAAGATTCGGTGTTTAGACATCACCTCATTCATCGTGTGTACCGGCAGCTTTAAAAGCTGAGCCTGATGCGCAACTTTAGGTCCCCCCCCCCCACTAGATCAACTCAGCCGCACGCTTGTGTCAGTGCAGATGGTAAAACTTCAGAGACGTGTCAGAGAAGAGAAGGCAGCTGCTTTACAGCTCACGGAGGTGCACAATCCATACGGACCATTTGCCTGCTTTATTATACACATATCTGTCTTGGATTCTGTAAGCACCCAGTAATGTGTTTGGTGTTGGGCGGAGGATTATTGCACTCTCAAGTATCATGTTACTCATATCTGACAGTTATTTATCCAACTAATCTTATCTTTTCATAGTTATTTTATGGCTTTAGTGTTTAGATAATGAAAATGGATGATAAAAGAGAACATCAAAACCCAAAAAGCAGCACAATGCTACACTTAAAAAATCTTACTTCTGCTTCAACTTTAGTACTTGAGTTATGGTTATACCTCGTATTTCACTCACACAAATCACCCCTTTTTCATGAAGGGTTAATGAATGACTTATGTACATTCCTTTGAGGTTAACTGCAGGTAATGATACCTTATTTTGGCTCCTAGAGGGAAAATGACAGAACAGTTTTGTCTCAGTTGACAGGTAGTAGTGTTAAAATCGAAAGTAGGAATTATACACTTCTCTGAAGTGATAAAAAATAACAACTTTCGGCTGCACATGATGTTTTGTCTGTGATGATATTTGAGCAGACGAATGTCCTCCTCGGTTCCTGTCTGGGGTCAGGCTCTGGCATTCCACAAGGAGAAAAAAACAAAACAAAACATGTTTATTCAGACAAAAGCAGGGCGTCCCAGTCAAGTCAACATGACGTCACTGCACCAGTTTAATAAGCTCCATAAATTCACACTTGACTCCTCAGTCTGTCTTTTTTTGTTTTTTGTTTTTGGAAGGCATGCCACACTCAGAAGATTCTTGAAACTTAGACATGGAGATATCTGGTCATGTAGAACACCAGCGTTCAAGATAACACAATAATATGAACTTTCTCAAGTGAGTGCAACTCACACAATAGCTACTTTTCTGCAGACTGAAACTCTCATTACAATCACTGAATGTTTCTATTCCAAGAATGTACCATTTGAGTACATGCCAGCACACCCTCATTCACCACAGAAAGCAAAGGTACACCGAGTGCACAGAATGTTGAAATTCATTTTTTTTATATTTTGGTATCACCTGGAAATTATTATATATCATTAGAACACCTGAATTCTTGAACAAATTTTATGTAAAATAATATTCCCAACTCATGGAAGGAAAAAAAAAAGGTGTAATGAATGAATATATATTTCATGTATTCATTCCCCTCAACTGCCCATTCCATTACAGGGTCATAAGGATAAACCTACACTTACAGTATATGTCATATTTCCTGCCAAAAGCTTTCAAACTCTTTCAATTCATCTGGAATAAAAACACTAGTCTCTCCTGTTTGGCTCCAAACCATCCACTTTTACTGGTTTGTTTAGATTTAAAGCTGCCTTTACCATCCATGGCATTATTCATCACAAACACTCCATTGTAGTATAGCACTCCAGCAATTATTGTCACTGATGATGTGTCAGTGTTTAGGTCTGTCTGTCACGAAGGAGAAATGAAAAACATCTCTGTCTCTTTCCTTCCCCTCTTCATTTTTTTTTTTACCTCTGTGGATCGCAGGACTGATAGACTATAGTATCAATTTACAGGGAGTTTCTCTTGCCATGACATACACACATAATTCACACCCTGAGGTGAAAATAAATGTCCGTATGTCATTCAACAAGCACCGCAGAGTGTCTTGGCTTAAAGAAGAGGTAATCATCATCCTCAGTAACACTCCGTCAGCCCCCTCCAGACAGACAACGCCGGAGTGAAACCTCCGCTGCCTCCTTGGAAATCAATCAGCTTCTCCTCCATGTAGTTGTTTGAGTTGAAGTTCGCTTTAGCCACTTGGCATATCGTACGCCCTGCTGCAATAGGATGGAATTCAACATGACACACACCCACACAAAAAACAAGATGAACTGCATTTGATTGTTTCCAGTGTACTGCAGACCAACTCTGTGAACATTAAATGTATGTTTGTGTCGGAGGTTTGCCCCTGTTAACTTCTGCAACCGTTAAAAGTTGCAGCTTCTGAAACCCCTCTTTGAAAAGGAGTCACCTTGCCACTGTTTTCATAAGCTTGGTTTCACAGAGCTCAATAAACTTTTGTGTGGCTTGACAAATGAGTTTGTAAAACAGCTCCTTAGAAATAAAACAAAACTTAGAGTGAGATGAATGGGGGGAGGAAGCTGTAGTTTCCGGGTGGGGGTGAGGTGGTTTGGGTGTGGAAGCTGAGAGGTGACACGCCCAATGTGTGTATGTGTGTGTGTGTGTGTGTGTGTGTGTGTGTGTGTGTGTGTGACACCAAATCTCAGCATTCAGCCATACAATTGCCTAAATGAAAACATGCCAAGGATTATATTCTCCCTCTGGCCTTTAGGTATGAATAGAGATGCAGATTTTCAGGAGCTGAACACAGGTTTTGTCCTCCTCTGTCCCCTTTTCACCCCAGCGGTTTTTTGAGTCCCCTCACGTATCCATTACCAGTTTTATTCGCCTCATTGTTGTCACAGCTGCAGCTATTTCATTGTTTAGAAACGTGATTTTTAAACAGGAGAGCTGCAGCATAATTTCATTCTTATCTGATTAAATGTATGCACTCATTGCACTCAATG
Source organism: Apogon talboti (assembly GCA_037367365.1). Lineage (NCBI taxonomy): Eukaryota > Metazoa > Chordata > Actinopteri > Kurtiformes > Apogonidae > Apogon > Apogon talboti. Next base: position 20,310,707 of record JAPQRQ010000015.1, read on the forward strand.
CATTGTCCTTCTTACCATAGTAACAAGAAACAACCAGTCTCAAAAACAATACAATCTATTCACCAGGATGAAATGTTGCTATTGTACATTTCCTCAAACCACAAACACTTACAATATCAATGTGTCAAAACCAAAAATACATTGCACATTCTTATTAACCCATTTTAACCCAAGTTAACAATTTTTAGATTTTTGTAACGATTTTCAGAACATTTGCATAAAATGGGA
>JAPQRQ010000015.1:20314419-20327780 GCA_037367365.1 Apogon talboti
ACACACACACACACACACACACACACACACAGGTGGCCTTTTGCATTACTTTGCTTTAAAATATTCCCCTCCCTCTTTTTCTGCTCACTGTGTAATTATTTTTTAGGCCTTAATCCACATTTTTAATTAAAACCGAATATATTTTTCCAGTACTTTTCTCTTTTTCTGTCCTCCCTCCTGCTTCTCCTGCTACGCGGATTATGTTTGCAGTACAGTGTGTAAATAGTGCTGAGTAGGTGGCCTTGTAATGGAAACACAGATATACAGATATCAAAGGCTCAGCCCCACTTCTTTCGAATTCTACACGCATTAATCAAGACTTGTGTTTTGCAGATGTGCCTGAGCACATGTGTGCGCCGTTGTCTGCGTATGAGTGGCTGTAAATGTTCAGAGCGCAACCGTGCATGTCCTGTCTGGGGAAGTGTGTGTATATCATGCCAAGGGGTGAGAACATATGGCATCACAGTTTAGACTTTTTTTTCCACAAAAGCAGCTTCAGATAAGCTTTGTGAATAGCTCAATCAACTCACATATTTGTGCTTCCATGCAACAACCTCCTCGATTTCATTCACAAGCAGAGAAGGAATGATGATAATGCAACACTGTAGAGATAAAAGATATTCACGACACAGTCCAAAGTTTCAAGTCAGTAACACTCTGTTCTTCCATTACCATCTGTCATAAGAGTGTACTTAGTGTACTTGAGTGTACATTTAGTCCCTCTCCATTCCTCTTCCCTTGTGCCATTCCCATGACCTGGTTCTTCTCAAATGGCAGGTCTTATCTGGCTGGGAGCGCCTACTCCTATCAATATTTCCATAAGAAGTTTTAATAGTTGTCGAGACTAGTCTGGGATGCAGTTATTAATTATAGTAGGTATTATTAGGGGCAGCCAAAAACTTTTTTTTTGTCGGTCAAAGGTCCAGTATGTAAGATTTATGGGGATGGAACTACTGAAATGGAACAGAATATATTAAACAAACATCTGTAAATAAATATTGTTGTGTTTACATTTATATCTACAGAGAGTGGGTTCACAGTGTTGTCTGATCATACAAGAGACTTTTTTTCTTTTTTTGCATTTTATCTTGCAATGAATCACTGTTACTTATATGTTTGAGAATGGTTGGTATCCTCAACTAAAAATCCCAGAATGCAAAAACAAACAGTGAGGGGGAGTGTGAGGTGAGGGGTACACAGCTGGTTCTAGTTTGCCACTTCACCTCTAGAGGCCGCTAAAGATTAAATTAAGATTAAAGATTAAGATTAAATTTGTGATTATACAACCCCAATTCCACAAAAGCAGGGACATTGTAAATGTAAATTAAAATGGAACGCAATTTGCAAATATCATAAACCCATATTTTATTCGCAATAGAACATAGAAAATAAATCTAAACAAACTAAGACTTCAGATGAGACAGGATGGGCCATGTTTACCAATGTGAAGCATCTCTTCTTCTTTGAACAACAGTCCATAAACATCTGGAAAATGAGGAGACACTCTCCGGAGTTTTGGGAGAGGAGTGCTGTCCCATTCTCGTTTGATATATGGTTGTAGTTGCTTTAGTTGTATTCTTTGTCATATTTTTTGTTTCATGATGCGCCAAATGTTTTCAGTTGGTGAAAGGTCTGGACTGCAAGCTGTTCTACTACAAAGCCACGCTGTTGTGGTAGATGCAGCGTTCGGTTTAGAATGTCAAGGTCTTCCCTGAAAAAGACATCATCCAGATGGGAGCATATGTTGTTCTAAAACCTTCATCTACCTTTCCGCATTGATGCCTTTCCAGATGTGTAAGCTGCCAATTCCATAAGCACGAATGCACCCCTGTACCAACACAGATGCAGAATTTTGAACTGAGCTATGATAAAAAAAACTGGATGGTCCTTCTCCTCTTTAGTCCAGAGGACATACCGTCCAAGTTTAACCCATAAAGACCCAGTGGTACTTTTGCGGCATTTGCCAACTTAATTTTCTCTATATTTAACCTTTCTTAACTGATATATCACCATTTATTGTAATATTATCCTCTTTAGTTTACAACAGAAACAGCATTTATATAAAAGAAGTTTGAGTTTGTTCAGTGTAAATCATGTATTTTTCCATATTTAATTTACTGATTATATAGATGTTCATTAAAGTTCAGAGTAAATCCAAAGGTTATTATATCAAAAGTAGAGAAAACTGAAGAAATAGTGACTTTTTCTGTAAAATCTATCATTATCTGACTATAAACTAAGTGTGTCCATCCACTGTCATTGATCCAACTCCATGGGTTTTACTGGTGAATCAAGGTTATAGAAGATGATGGTGTTTCCACGTTCACTACGGAGCTTCTGAACGTCCAAATGGGTCATATCTGATGACCATGAAAAGATGACAAACTGCATTTTACACCAATTATTTACATGTATTGATAGGATTAATGGATCAACAGGTATTAAACAGTTTAGGTCAGTAGGTGGTTTTGGTCACCAGTGGCTGTTTGGGTCTTTATGGGTTAAAAAAAAAACAACAATCATATTTCTGACCTCAGAACAGTCTTCCACTTTGGAGTCCATTTTAAATGAGCTTTGGCCCAGACCGGACATTGGTGTTTCTAGTTCGTGATGGTTTTAATGAAGCGTTGCCTGAAGGCCAAGAGATCAGGGGCATCTGCTCTGCATTTTTTGACCTTGCCTTTTGTACACAGAAATTCCTCTATACTCTTGGAAACATATTTTATTACGTACTGCAGATAATGAGATAGTCAAAGGTTTTGCAATTTATGTAAAGGAACATTATTCTGAAATTGTTCCAACACTGACCATTTATTTTTGCAGATCAGTGAACTTCTGCCCATTTTTACTTCTGAGACACTCTGCCTCTTTAAGATGTTCTTTTTATACCCAATTACATTCCTCCAGCTGTTTCTTTTAAGTACCTCTAATAGTTCCAGCCTTTTCTTTTCCCCATCCCAACTTTTTGGAGACGTATTGCTGCTATCGAATCCAAAATTATCTTATTTTTTTCCTCCTATAATAGATCATTTTCTCAGATTCAAGATTTGACATGTTTTTTATTGTGACTAAAATATGGGTTTATGAGATTTGAAACTCATTGCATCCTGTTTTTTTGGGTCTGTACTTTTGCACAGTCAGCTCAATCTAGATGAGACAGTGGTAGAGAGTTTGAGTTTAGAAATGAGTCACTGCTGTGGTTAAAGTGTTTTTTTCCACATTACTTCATTTACCTGTAATAGTCAGGATGTTTGCAGGGTCCTGCCATACTGTGGTGGCTGAGGAAAACGCATTGCTCTAGTCTAAACAGAGAAAATATGAGGATCAGGATTTTTCAAACAGCAGTAATTAATCTCAGAATTGCCTCTGTTTGTGACGTGCACTGATACATTTTTGCCCGGTTTCAGTATTTTGCTGTGATGTTTTTCAGGCCGTCACATTTGCAGCTATAAAAGTCTTAATCTGAATGCTGTGGTGATGAAAGCAGTGTCATGGGTTGGTGATAGAGTGTCAGCCTGTTGGGACACAATACCGACTTGTAAAATAGAAGCAGAACTGTGCACATAATCCAAACTGGTCTCTGGTGAAGGATGAAGTCTAAACTGAAGGATAAAGTAAATGGACACCGCTTCAGTCCAAGGAGAGCTGCAACGCTGCGTACAGACATGCAAGCCTCACAGACAGGTCTCTATATGAAATACATTTGCTGGTTTTTTGGCAGCTGACAGCTCTGGACCATTGTCTTAAAACCTTTTCACCTGCAGTAACTGGTGTGGAACATCACTGGGGAGCAGCACAAATGAGCTGACAGTTTATAAATCTATATGTAGCACCTTTTACATTTTTACGATAACACTGTAAGCATATAAAAGCATTTTACTACATCTTGCAGTCGCAGAGTAAGGCTATAATTTATTAAACATTTTGTTTTTGACATGACGAGGCCTTTGAGTTCTGATTCGGTCAACATACTCAGCGAAATATGTCGCCTTTTTGCTTTCCCTTTCTTTGTTTGTCCATTGGTGTTGAGCAGGTGTTGCATTGTGGGGTTTTAGAACATTTTACTGAAACCATCTGTCTACAATTTTTGTTTTGCTTTTTTTGAGGAGCAACCCCTTTCACATTACATCAGATGTTGTAAAATCTTCATTATTGTTGATTTAACGATTCAAGACTTATATGTTCATCAAATGATTAATATTTTCCCAGTTGTGTAACCTTTTGCAGCAGAGATATGGGCAGATATCAGTGTCCACTATAGCATGCCAAAAACATCTGGACATGATATCCATCGCTTACGACTCAGGAATAAGAGAGTAGGAAAACTGAGCGTCCCACCCCTGCAGCCCATGTGTCCACTCCGCTCAACTTTGCCATCACTGAAAATGTCAAACCTTAGTGGGAGATTTCACACAGGCTTATAGACTCAAGGTGATGTCGATTATATTCTACTTTTACCCACAGATCACTCTTTAAGTGCAGCTAAGAGACACTTCTGGTCAGAAGAGAACTGGCCTCTGATGGCAGTGAGCTACTTCTCACAGGAAAAATCTCCTAGACAGAGCATAGAGATGTTGCCAGGACGATGACATGACTCACTTCTTGTTTTTCTGCTACAATTTGAAAGATTTGATTCATACATTTCTCTTGTCAGGGGTCAGCAAGTAAAGCAATACTCCCAAGGGTCACTACTGTAATCACGCAACAGCTCTCATTTTCCTTCATTGTTATGGCTTTGTTGGATATTATATTATACCTCTGTATCAAATAACAATAGATAAAGGATTTTATTTAGAGTTCACTGTGAGAGAGATGCTCACAGATACTCACACATTCGTTGTGACTAAAATAAAGATGTTCTTTCAGATTCCAGATTTGGCGAGGTTGACCTTTCCCTCACCTCCAGAAGCCGGGCAGGGACACTGCAGAAAAAAAAACAAAAAAAATAAAAACACAAAACACACACATGGATACACGCAGAGTGGGCCAGGGGAAATTCCTGCCAGAGTGTCTTAATACCACAGGAATGCACAAGTCAAATTTACATGACTGTCATGACAACTATAGATACTAAGCAAGATACCCCCTGAGGTTATTTCAACCAGGACTGGGACTGATTCTAGCTCGAGTTTATTCTTTTATGTGAGTGAACATTCACATACTCAGCGTGCTTTGAGCTGTAACTTGTTGTGACAGTGTAAGAGTGTAAATGTTTGCTTTAAGTTTAGTACAGCCATGTATTCTTTGAAGACGATCACAGAATGTGGGTGGTCTCTAGGCAAGATATGTAATATGTTGATGCATGTACAAACACCAAAACAAAATGGATTTGATATCACCGGTATCATCACGTTCCTGATTGAAATACAGAAAACAAGCATTTTTGCCAAATGCATTTCCCTAAAGCTGAGAAAAACTGCACTCGGTGTCACATTTACACTTTTTGCCAAATGTCAGATTTAAACACTGTGATAAATAAACATTTTTCACTGTATTTTCGGAGTTAAAGACAAAACACAGATGACTATTTAAAATATTACGTGGAAATGAAAACGGTATAGATAAAGTTCAAGTAGCAAAAATAAAAGGAAATTTTAGAGTAACATGTTTGGTGTAATTAATGAGTTACAGGACCGGCTATTTCACTCAAGGGAAATCCACCCTAATGAACCACGAACAGCTTTCTCTCTACAGCGCTAGACCTTATATAACCCAACGAGGGAACACCCTGTCACAGCCTGAAAAACAACTCTGATTTGTTACATAGCTGAACGTCTTTACTGGGTGGATCTCCACCAGAAGTGCCAGTGTTTCTATTTGTCTCGTATACTTTCTGCATAAGTGGGGAAAAGATTTGTCAAGGCTCGTCAGGATTTGTGGTTTACTATGTGGTGCACTACTCCCTATCATATCTCCACAGCTCATGAAACCTTTTGGCTGAGGGCCCGCTGATCCCTGCTCCTCAGTTGTGATGCATGTTTTTTATTCTTCTCACTCCGTGCCACGGGATGTTTCTTGGCAGAGGCGATAAAACACAGTCACCTTAATCTAGGAAGCCTCTATGTACTCTTCAGGATTTAAGAAAACCAGCAGAGGCAGGTTAAAGGCTTTTATTCATCTCTGGCATCTATTAAACTATTTTATTTGTCTTGTACAGATTGGAGAACGCTATAACTATAGCACCATTTTTATACGCTTACACTGCCAATATAAAATATCCCAACTCAAAGTGGTGTATACAAATGGCTGATTCTTTCCACTGCTCTTGCTCTCAGCCGACAAGCTGAGCAGTATAGTGCAATCCATTATTAGCCTCTATAGATACTGGCTATCTTCCAGACCCCTCTGGTAAACTACTCAAAAGTGGTCAGCACTGGCCAAAGCCTGAAGCATTCCCATACCAAACAAAAACACATAAGTAAAGTCAATATTAGCCTGTTATGCTGCCAACCAGCAGCGGGGAAAGCAGTGGAAAAGAAGAGAAAACACCTTAAAGGATATCGAGAGGCTAAATTAAAACACTTCGATAACAGGAAAGCTGCCTCAATAAAACCAGGGTTTGTTCTGAGGTGCTCTTTAAGTCAGCGAGTCTCCAGAGGGCTGTAACCCATCACCCTCCTGCTCTCACTTCCACATATTCTCTTTGTAAGGTTAATTAGACAGTGAGACACACAGAGCTCCTGATAACAGCTTTCACATTTTTCACCGCACACGGCTGAAGAGATGTGACGAGAGCAGCGCTGGCATGGATTTCATTTCCTTTTAGTTATTATATAGAAAGAAAAGGAAGCTTTTAGCGTTGATCATTGGAGTACTTCAGAAAATTGTAGCTCTTGCTCGACAGCAAACACCAAGAGGTGATGGGCAATACACTTTATCAAACGCCAACCTTTCCCTTTTTATTTTTTTTTAAGGTTTTTCTTCGAGCTTTGAAGTCAGTTAGAGAAGTTCAATGACTGCTCTTCCCCCCCCCACCCCACCCCCCGGGGGAGTCATTTTGGTCAGATCGTGTCAAAGGACATTTAACTTCACAGACAGGAAGAGAGAGTGTCAGGACGAGTTAGTGTGTGTGTCTGGTTTGTTTTTACTCGTATGTATCCATATATCTGTGCATGTGTGTGTGTCTAACCATCCCAGTGACGCAGTGACTCAAGCTGCACTGTGCTACAGTTCTAATCCCTTAACTCCTCTTTATTTTGGGCAAGGATTTTAGAGAATTTGTAGATGCTTCTGGACTCTTCCACATGCTCCACAGTTGGTCCAACAGCTGTTGGATTCACCAGATGGGGTCAGGATTCATACTCCCACTTGGCCCCTGTGATAGTGACGTTGAATATGTCTTTTTTCTCAGCAAATTCATCTTGTGTACGCTCATTGCCAAAGAGTCCCTTTACCATTCAGTTTTTTTGTTTTTTTGTTTTTCACAGCTGAGTAAAGCTCAGCAGCTGACATTCTCGTTGTATTCTTAACACTACCAGCATGTAAACTCTTCCCAGCAGAGGAGCAAATCCTCGTGATTCACAAGAGCAGCCTGTATATGGAAACAGGCCAGCCTGCTTTCTGAAGAGTTTGGACAACACTTTATTACCGTGAGATTTGTGCCAAATTTCCTTTAGCTCTCTATAAGACTGGAAAAATAGGTCTGTATCATACGTGTCTTCAATGCAAAAAGAAACGTAGGCTTACTGATAGTTATGCAAAAACATGACCCAAAGCACAAGATGCTGAATACGGGATTACTGGCATGAGGGAAAGGAAATAATATTTTCAATACAGCATATTTAATATGAAAATCTTTTTCACCGGGAGCTGAAAGTGGTCTTATAAGAATTGGATTCCCTATTTTCATAAACCAACTCTTTTTCTTAGAGCACATGTTGAGAGAAAATATTAAACCCTGCTGCGTTTTCTGAGCAGGCTCCTGCATCTAAAAAAATCTTTGAATATTAAAGATTAAATCAGATGGATTAGCATTTTATGAAGTCAGAAGGTAAGCTTTGTTCTGTGGGCTCTGCTCAGTGGGCTACAAGCATTAAACCCCAGTGAAACACTGAATAATATCCTTTCGTTCATAACTCTATAGTCTGGTTCTGAAATGTCACCAGTGCCCCCGTGGTCCTATTTTTTTGGCCTTTTGAAGTGACACATCATCTTACATAAAGCACTACATTACAGCAGCGTACAGTGGAAGGGTCAATTTCACCCTAGGGGAGGTTTTTCACAGGCAATTAGAGTTACATGTTAGCCTCTGAAATGCAATGCTCTGAAGTGTCCTGTGGTCGAAGTACGTAAGTTCGGATTGTGTCAGAGTTTCCACTATGAGATAATTCACTTCACTATTTGGACATTTAGAAGGATGACATGTACTGAGTATGTTAAACACCACTTCTGAATCTTTTGATGTAGCTGTTTCCATTTGATTTAAGGATGCCACTAAATTTGTCTTTGCAGTCACAGGACAAGCAGCACCATTAAGGACCACAGATGTCCTGGTTCCAAAGTCTCTGTTTAATGTGGTTAATGATTATGGGGTCTAAGAGCCGCAGTAGGCTTTGGCCATTATTGTGTTCCCTCTGAGTGCAGGTGCCTTAAACAATAAAGCTCTATTTTAAGTCCTTGAGACCTGATGATGCATGGGCATTTTCCTCTTATTAGCATCTTTTGTCCCCACTCATTTACAAATGCCTGACTGTTCGAACCACTAGTTTGTCGACCCATAAAGTCGCAGGATGTTGAAACAATCCCGCTGTGCTGGTTTTTAATCCCTCTCCTCCATCCTTACGGATATCCTGCCATCAAATACAGACCCAATGAAAGTTTCCCTGTGGAGCATCTATACTGTGGGCCCACACAAACATGCTCCCAATGAACCCCTGACAGGAAAACAAACTTGATTGGGAGCATTAACATAGCGGAGGGAGGTAGCACCCACCCAACCCTTCCTTTTCTATTCGTGGACCCCCGCGACCATGACATAAAGAGCCGGAAAGGAAAGGCAGCTAGGACGCATGCACAGCACTCTCCTCCTGACCATCAGAAGACACTTTTTAATCACTATCTGTTTGCACAGGAGGCTAGAGTCAACTGCTGGAGGGAAGCAGGAGGAAGGTTTTAACCAAGACAATACATGAAAAGCTTGGAATCCAACCAAGGTTTTAATAATCAAGCAGTGCACCGGAAAATGGGAAAAACAGCACAGCACTGTCTCTGTTCATGTTCCTGCCTTCTGTATCTGAGGTTAAGGGTCAAATAAACCCAGCCTATTGAAGGTCACAGGTCACATAGTGCTAAATGCAAATACAAATGTACATTTTGAAGAGCACTTAAAGCGCACACACGGTACCTCTTTCCTATAAGGAATAAACATGCTATTTCCCCTGTAGATAAGCAATTACATGTCAGCTTGTTCTCAGGACATTTTATCTTAGCTGCTTTCCTATGGAAGTGAGTGGCCTCTAATTTTTCTTAGTTGTTTATATTGTACAATACTTTGCATCTCTACTTTTAAAAGGTGTTTTGTACGAAAAAAAAACTCCCAAAAAAACTTACAACTTTCCTATTGATTTACTACATAATTAAGTGATAAATGATGAACTTCAAAAGATCAGTGAATAAGTTTAATTGTAGTTATGTGGAGCTGTTAATTATCCAGGCTAAAACTATTCCTCCACAGACTCCATCAAGTGAAACTCTGTGAAAAAGTGCTGAGACCGCATGGGAACACCAAGGTGAAAAAACAAATATTTAAACTCACTGAAGACATCAGCATTTCAACAATTTGGAACTTAAAAAGGCACCAGTTCAGACATGTGAAAATAAACTGACAGAGCAGAACAGGAATGGAATTGATTGGCCTTCAGTTTTAATCACCATCAGCTCACAATCACACCAATGAGCCTCTAAAAATGTATTTTTTAATTGTCTTTGCAAATGACTGAGATGCAGGAATGCGTAACAAGAAATCTTCTGTGAGCTCATTAGGATCGTACAACCATTTTTACACACAAGAACAAGAGCATTATGTACAACAAACACACACTTAAGGATCTGGATCATCCAAGTATTCTTAATAACTGCACTTGCTAAATCCTTAGAGGGACCTACTTTCGCCCTGATATAAAATACAAGGAGATAGTATTACAGAAAGTTTTAAGATTTATCCTCATCCAAAGCTGTTAAATCTGCTTCACATCAACACTGGCTTCGTTATATATAATATATCACTCTGTATTTGAATGGTAACATTTGACAACATGTGAAAAATGAGCAAATGTGACATTTTATTTACAATTCGCACTTTAATTCTCATTTGCTTTTTGAAAACAAACTTTCTCTTGCATAGTATGTATATCATCCGTGATGTGCTGGTTATATTGTTTCTAAACCGACTTTAAAGAATATAAAGAGAACAGCTGGACACCATCTTGGAAACGAGTGCAAGTGATGCTTAAAAAACAGTCACATTCCTGAGCTCTTTCTCCTCCACTAAACCAAAAAAGGTGTCTTTAATGGGAACCTCCAGTAAACAGAAGCCTAAGGCTGACTAAAATTATGGGCACTGTTTACAGTAAAGGTGATGGATGTGCCATAGTGTCAGCTAAAAGGATGACCGCTCTTAAAGACAGAAAACAAATGTTCTAAACAGGTTGCCACAATATATCAGCCATGAGTGCTGCGTCCTTGGAGGGAGGCTATTTAACCACTCCTAAATTTTCATTTTGCTAAAAATATTGTCCAAACTGTCTTAACTAAGAAGATGAACTGTCATTTAAAGCGCTTGTGAAGAAGATGTGTGTAATACAACAGATTTGCCTTAGTTTGTCCCATTTGTTGTTTTTATCATCAACGGGCAAAAACTCCCAAATTAACTTTGATCATATTGTAATTCAAGTGATCTGAGAAACAAGGATTGACCCCCCCTGTGCAGATTAGACTTCAGCTAATCATAGGTGACGTACAGTTGTTATTACCATTCACTGATCAGATTCAGTCAGACGTGGCTCAACTGTGCTACCCAGCGTTTTGACATGGAAACCTGGAAAAGTGGCTTCTCTTTTCCACAGTCATGTCAGGTCATCCATATTTATGTTTAGTCTTGGTTTAGATGGAGAGGACGGAGCTGTGGAAGGAAGGACTTAACCATGGATTTAAGTGTGCAAATAGGAAAGATCCTTCCATTGGATAATTACTGTAATGATTAAACTAGAAAAAAGTTATTTAACCCTAAAGTGATGCAGTGAGTGGCTTCTCCTTTATTCAAATGCCATAAACTTGCTAGGTAACACAAACACTTGACAATGCCAGGATTCATCAAGCTAAAATTGTGAAAAAATAGTTCAAGAAGCATGAGACACCATTTGCAGACGTGGATCGGCCCCCACAGTCCAGAGTCCAGACCTGAACCCCGCTGAGAATCTTGGATTTGATGGAGAAGACTTTACAGAACTTTCCCGACTCTCCCATCATCACCACGAGACCTTAACAAAAACATAATGTTATTCTGGATGGAAATGATATGGCATTTATTGTGACACTGCATAAACATTGCATGTAAACATTGCATGTAAACAGTAAATGCATCCTGGTATCAAAGCTAAAGGTGGTTCCAAGTTTGGCCAGTCTGTTTATTAATCTGAAATCTGTCATTCTCTACTTTTACTGTTGATATTTTAAGTACACTAATGCTTTTGTAATTTACTTCTGTAAGATTTTGAATGCAGAGTAATTTATACTGTATTATTATTATTACTTTTACATGATTAAGATCTTACTGTTTCCTCCACCACTGAAGAGCTGTAGTTAATCTTGTTTGTTCTGCTCTTCCATGAACGCTTCTGTGAAGAATCACAAACACACTTTTAATAGCAGGTACCAAGGACCACTGCAGTAAAGACCAATAAAACTCAGTCCCTTACAGCTTTGACACATAAACTATTTTATTTTCCTCCTGAGAAACTCTAGAAGCCCCAACTTTCTATGACGTCGACTTAAGTTCTCCTCAACTCTGCTCAAAAGTTGCATACGTCATGGTGGTGTTTGCTGGAATAAGCTATGCCACCAGTGTTTTCATCAGTGCTGCAGTAATGCAAGATGCGAGGTAAACTCATAAATGTCAGATTGTGTTTAGCCAAACTGGGTATATGAGTGGGGTTCTTTGTACAGAGAGCTGCAGAGAGGCTTTTTAAAACCTCCACCCTCTGCTCTGCTCCATATAAATCACAACAAGTTACACAGTGATCTGACAACGACTCCAACCAAATTAACAGACTGCATGTCTAAGAAGATAAAAGTGACAAACATGAGAAGTAGAAACTGTAGCTCTGAAAACTAAAACCACCATACTGTGGGAGGGAAAGTACTTAAATAAAAGTACCTACTCTTGTAGAATGAGCTAGTGCTTAACTTGGCTTTAGAGTACTTATAAGACAAACTTTGCCCCCTTTCAGAACATCCACTGGTCTGGGATTTGAGTATTAACCGTTTTAAAGAATGTAGATGTAGGATCCAGTGTGATCCATGATCCAGGTGAGTAAACTTAACCTCAGAATAACCCAACCTTTAATAAATTAAAACTCTGTCCCATATTTCTCAGCAAAATATCAGAGAATGCACTGTTTCTTCCTCTACAAATAGACCAAACAATATTTTACAAACATCAGCAGTTTTTTTTCTTGCTGGAGATGCAAGCTTTAGGAGTCTTTATACTCTCCACAAGCCACGCCAACCATTTAATGTAAATCTCCTATAGAGGATGAAGACAAGACAGCACTGAATGAGTTATATGAGCAATCCGCCATCTAGTGTCAAGAAAAGGCAACAGGTCTTATTTTGAAGGCGGAAGTATGAAGCCATTTTTTTACTATTTGCGTAAAGAAACCTTATGACACTTAGAACAACCGGAAATACAGAAAACATGTCTTTAAAATAAAATGTCAAGGCTCAAAGAAATTAAACGAAATGGGTCCGTTTCACTTGTATTAAATTATAATAAAAATGCCAAATTAAATAACAAACTAATCATTTTATAAAAAATAACGAAACTAGTTTAATTTGATTATTCTTCAAACAAGTTATTTAAAGAGTGCAGAAAAGTCTTAAAAACATCCATTTAGTTAAACCAGGCAGTCTAAATTTGACAATAGGACTCAACATTACTGCTGTTTGATTATTATTATTATTATTATTATCATTATTATGTTTCCGGAGATCCTTATTTGATCATTTTCTTGAAAGGAATATTATTTGATAATAAAAGTTTGTATCAGATGTTAAAAGTTTATAATAACCAATAATTTCATTATTACCTCCATACGTATTTTCTCACTTTATTTTGGAATTTAATTATGTAAGGTTGAAATGTT
>JAPQRQ010000015.1:20331058-20342002 GCA_037367365.1 Apogon talboti
CATGGTCAGAGAAGGGGGGGGGGGGGGGGCTTCTGTGGGGGGTGTCCATATACAGATCACCTTGATGTGAGTGAAGCTGCATTCGGCCGCTACACAACGGTTTAAACCTCATCCTGCTAAAATCTCTTCTCTGAAGTCCGAGCGAGTCCCAGTCTGGAAACAACCAGATGAAGACTGTGGCCGAGGTGACGCTGATTTCACACCTGTTAACATTCCTGAGTATTGTTTTTGACTTACAATGTAAGTTTCAAAGTAAAACTAAGTATAGAAATAAAATGGAGCACTGTCTGTAGTAAATCCATTTACACAGCCATCCTGAATCATGTTTCATAACATCGGTTTCTGCTCCTTAATGTTTCGTCAAACTGGACCACCATCAAACTACTGAGTAAAAGTGTTGGACACTATAAAATTCAATGGGATTCTTTTGGATTAAATATTTCTTTGCAGTTCGACCTTGTCTTTGATTTAACGTACCAAACTGGAAAAACATGTTGGCAGGAATACAAAGCAAACTGCTTAACATTGTAGTGTGTCAACCAAGCTTCTAAACACGGTGGAATGTCAAATTACAGGAAGTTTTTTTTGGTTTTTACTTTAAGCCGTCTTGGTACAACTCTTGCTGTTTGTGTTTGAAGGAGACATACAATATTTAGTAATGATAATAAACAGACCTCCATTACAATATAATTAATTTATTATAATCGGTAAATGTCAAAACATAACCTATTTATAACACAAACTCTGCATAATACATCAGTAATCTTAAACATGAATTTTTACATTTTATGTTATAGTGTAAAAATTTTTCCTCTGAAGTAAATGAAAATCTGCAGGGAAAAAAGTTGGCGTGAAGGATGTTTTTCATGACTTATTGATGACTCTCTCCATTTTGTACACTAGGTGGCGAATTTGGACAAAAAAGCTCAACAGTTTGGGGATTCCACCTATTCCTGTAGGAAATCACATCATTAAATTGTAAACAATATTTGAAAGCATGAACAAATGTTTTACACAGCTGATTAGAAACAGTTTTTTTTTAAACAGTGCTTTAATGTATAATACATTAATCCCCAGTGATGTAAACATCATGTCTAACAGTGCAGCAGAGCATTGGCCACAAAATCACTGGTTCTCTACAGAGAAAATGGATTGTGAACTGCTTATTAGCTCACCTACACCATTGTTTAAAACCTGTACCTTCTTCTCAGACACATTTACGACCAAATCATCAGAAATCATATATCCGTGAAGTGGTGTTATGTCAAGGGAATATGGTTCAAGAGTGTTGCTGCTGACCTTTGAAGTAAATCAGCGAGAAATGCAATTTTGAGAGCAGGGTGTGTTTTCCACATCAGTAGTCTATATACAATATTGTGTATGTTCAGTCAGACTGTGAAGCGTAGCCCCTTTTCTGTGGACAACTAAAAGACCAAAGATATGTCTAGTTTATCTCTCATCTCCTTGTCTGCTCAAAGAATTCCTCCTGTCAACAAGAGTCATCCATGACATACTTCAAGCTCCAAGCAGCTCCCTCTCAATAATGCAGCATATGTCTGCAGGGCAATTCACAGCCTGTTGAAATATTGATGTCTGAAATCTGTATTTTCATTTATACGTCACATATAATGGCAAATAATGTTAGAGACAGAGAGGATGTTTTCCCCTCCTCATCGAATCGTTGCATTGTGTATATGGAGGAAAATAGTGTGTGTTTGCACTGAACAAAGGTTTGTGTGTAATGCATGCATTTATACATGATGAGGGAAATCTCTTGTGACCGATTTCTGCTCTAATAGATGTTGACAGCCGTTTTGTACGTCAGTGTCACTGCTGCCATGAAAAGACAGGAACATAATCCAGTGTGAGCAAGTAGTCAGCACCTACACACACTCAATAAGCATGACCCAGTCTCATTTCAGAAGTGACAGTTGACTCATTATAGATTATTACACACTATTTGGCCTTATTTGTTGGTTTATTATGTTATTATAAGTGCAGTGGGAGATGTTTTTTTCTTCATCATACGTACATATACACATATGCCAAGCCCCAACGTGATATCATGAATTAGCTATAATATACACGCCATTTTTAATTTGTGATATGGACGCATTTTAAGATTTCCATGTGTATTTGAACGCCGCGTCAAATGACGCGCACCGCGGCTTAGGGTTAGAGCGCCGTTTCCGGTTAGGGTTAGGGTTAGGGTCTGCCAGCCCTATCTTATGCATCATGTTACTCATGAGACTTCTTGCTCTGGTGCCATGACAACCACATCCGCAGGTAGAGTCATTTGTGGTAAAAGATAAATGGGGGGGATGGTGAAGTGACGTCAGAGAGCCTGCCGCGTGTTTTGACACCCACATGTTTCACAGTGGGTTACATACACGCGCACGCACGCGCACCAGGAAAGGTGGCAGATATTGAAAGTCCAGAAAAGATGTCATAACACAAAAACGAGGTGGACAGCCATCGCGTAAAGCTTTTGATGTTCAGAGCACTGCCGCGAGGGAACGTCTCAGTCCCTGCTGAAGGTCTGCAGACTTCCAACAGTACCACTGGGTGTGACAACCACACAGCCGAGGGAGTCAGGTCTCCACACAGCAGGTCCCTCCACAGGCCGACACCACCACAGGGAGTAGCTGTGCCTGGTCTGAGTAGGTGTAAAATCCACATTTGGAAACTTACCCCAGGGTCCCAAGCCTTCTCACACAAGTATCCTTAACCCTTTTCATGAGATGAATCACCCTTGTATATTATACTCTGTCAAATATTCAGCATCTCATCTGAAGATACTGTTTGAAGTAGCAGCTCATCCCAGGGGACCATAGTTTTCATGCTCTTTTTTCTTCTTTTGCACTTTCTGTTGCCATTAATTTTGTTCCATCTATTCCCCGCCGCATTCTTTTTTCCCCCTTCATGACTCACCCTCCCCCTTCCCTGGGATCATTATAACAGAATTGTATCTTTCTGCTCTCCTCCTCATCTTCAGCACTAAGGGCACATTAGTGAACGAGCTTTGCCTGTTCCTGCTCATTCATAATTACTCGGCATCCCACAGGAGAACAAGATGCACAACGCTGATTAGCTCGCTGTTGTTTCCAACTTTACTTATGCATAAAGGCCTCAACTGATTGAACATGTACAGTCTTATTAACAATTAAAAAACAACTTGCTTAGAATAACATTATAAACGATCCCTTTGCTTTTTTCCCTGCAGCAATACCAGCTATAATGTACAGGATATACCTATATGATGGATAACTATTTGCCCCTGCTGCTTCTCATTTCATTTCTTGTTTACTACAGTAGTGAGCCAAGTGCCTAGAGGCATAGTATTTTGCTAGTTACATTACAGTAAGCTCCTTTTTTTTTCTTACAGATTGTAATTATTCTTTGGCTCATATTGTATTTTTTTTATAACCTCAGCTCAGCTCGACAGCTGGGATGGATTCAAGGAAATGAAAATACTCCATCTTCTTAGACCTATCATATATCAAAGCCAGGTTTTGTTTAAAGTGACACATCTTTCCCTAGAAACGGCCGCATCCGTCTGTTCACAACTTGGTCCAAATGTCAACAGTGATTAGATGGATTGGTACTAAGTTTGGTACAGATATCCTTGGTTACCAGACAGTGTGTCCAAATTGGTGACATTTTATCTTGTACCACCAGGAAGTGGTTAGTTTTAATAGTAAAATTTTTTTAAAAAGTATTGAAAAGTAGGAAGGAAATTTGGTGCATATGTTTCCCAGATGATAAATTATAAGTTTATTTTTCCTTCTGTCATCAACAGGTCAAAAGTAGCTGTTGATGGCTTAGATGTCCTATTAATCTATGCTATAAAAGTGATTCCACTCAGGCTTTCGGCTATGCCTCTGTCGGCCTTCTGCTTAATATCATATGCTTGAATGGTAACTGCTGCACTTTGTAAACAAATCTAAAAATAAGGAGCCCAGCGCTGCTAATGTCAGCATAGACTCTCTCAGGGTTTTCCTTCACCTGCTCATGTTGCCCCATTTTAAAAGAAAATGTTAGCTACCTCTGTTAAACCAACCATTTAAGTCCCTCTAAAGTCCGACGTGCTTTTACTCAGCTCCGGGTCAGCATTTTTTGCAAAGGCTAAGCAATGATAAACTGCGCAAGGTCAATCTGCCCATCAGGTATTAAACACTCATTTAAATTCTCAATAAAACAAATACAACAATGAATGCCTGGAACTGTTAATTAGCTCTACATCGGAAACTCCAGGCTTTCCAAGGGGCCCCAGAGAACAGAGAGACTAAACACAAAACTCCCTGGGGAACGCTGCCTTAGTAGCAACCTTACAGCATCAGTTTACTGCGTCTTAGGCAGAGCCAGTGGACATGGCACAAACAACTTTAGAGTTAATCTATTATGGATGAGACAAGAATATGCCACTGCGTGTATGAATGTATGTGTTTGGAAATTTGTGTGTGTTTTTAATCCATAATGAATGACAAGAGGCTGTCATTGCTTTTGTTTTTTTGGGTGTCAGGAGATGTCTGGGTGTTTGTGTGTCTGCGCCTGGTATTTGTTTGACGGCTGAAGATATTTATTAACAAACCCCTAACGTTTTTCTAATAAACAGCCCAGCTAACAGATTTTCAACTACTATAGATTATTTTGTCCAGCAGAATTTACACCGCCCAACAGATTGCTTTGCTGCTGACACATCAATAGCAGATTGCAGTACCGTTTTCAGCTGTATAGGTCGTACATCTGCTCTCCTACTTGCATTACTCACTTGTATCCACTCAACTTAAACCATATCGAGGGAAACTGTTATATAGCCGGTGTACAAAAAGGATTTCTCACTGTTCTTATTGACTCACACTTACATCACTAGCAAATCATACCCCAAAAAGCAACGTGGTATTTCACAAAGGTGAGTGCAGCGAGCTGTGCACAAGCCTCAACAGACCCGTTGTACTCGCACTTAAAAGCTGCTAATTTTGTAGTTTATGCCTCACTTGTGTCTTCTCCTTCAAGAGCAGAACATCCTGTCTGTTCTGCTTTTACACTGCAGATACCCAGCACTGTATCTCAGCAAGGCGACGTGTTTTTGTCGGCATGAGCAAATATCCCCTGCTGATTTTAACATGTCTGTGCTGCCGATCTGAACCCACCCCAGTTCATTTTTCATCTCTGTGATTATGCTCGGAAGCTCACCAAAGCGAGATCAGGATAAGACATGTCCTGTCCTCTCAGACTGGTAATAAATCATAATCTATTTGTCTGAATTCTGGCCCCTGTTGCTGTGGATCGTTAAGTACTGTCTGCCCTCTGGTGTCTGCACCCACAGCGAGGACTATGGATTTCTGAACGTTGCTTACTTTCATGCAAAACAGATCTTTCTTTACATGGTGTATGCATAAGACAATGGAGAAAGAGAAGGGGGGGGCAAAAAAACCCAAAATAAATAAAATAAAAAATGGGGCAGAGAGAGAGAGTGCTCAGAGGGGTAGGATTCAGTGTTTTTGCTTCCTGTGAAGTTGTGACAAAGCTGACTGACAATAACATCAGCAATATCAGTATGCATGCTATCATCTGCATCAGATCTCTCAGTGATGGGGCTCCTTTAGTTGAGACAGATTTTTTTTTTTTTTTGGTAAGAGTCGACAAAAGCTGTCGCAGAGACACCTGCGTCAATCACATAGGCCGGAGAACGTTCAGATAGCTCCACAAGCAAAATGCAAACAATTCATTCCCTTAGAGTGAATGTCGTTATTCCTTTGTGCCACCTTTATTTATGGAATGGGTGGCAGCATTTGTTCTCGCCTTCATCGGGGAGCGTGTGTGCGCGCATCAGTACGAGTCAGAATGAATACATAACGGAACGAGTTAGAGAGACGGTTATGAATGGCGTGGACGAGCAGAACACTATAGTTTACTGCTTAGGAGTTATGAATATGTGTGTGTGAGAGAGAGAGAGAGAGAATGAGCGAGTCCTGCATTAGACGAGTTATGGATGGTAAAATGTGATTTGCTGAGGCTGTCAAAAAAGTGCCCATTTAAGTTGTGGGAGGCCCTCTAAGCATCACTTATCCCCTGACATGCTGACCTGCTCCTTCTACTCTCCCCTGCACTCATAAGCACACACACACACACACACACTCTCACACACTCACAGAGCCGACTGAACATGCAGAGTAAATAAACCCTCATGTTGTTTGGGCGCCCAGAGGTCAAAATCCCACGCTGACTATACAAGACCCTGCTGTCTGCTGGGCATTAACCTTGAATCCAGTCAGAACAGGACTAGATAGTGAAGACTGGTACTGGAAGTGTTGTTTTTAGTGATTTATCTTTAAATACTAAAATGCTTGAAAGGGAAAGGAGGGATTTACACTGGATGTATTTTATTGCAATAAACTGACAATAGCAAAGTGCCTTTTTAATGGTCACGATGGCAACTATTTGAGAGGAAAAAAACAAAAGAAAAACAAAGCATGGTCATAGAAAAATACATCACTGAAAATAAAGCATCACCAGCTGAACTGAAAACATCACCACAAACTATTTTACACGTAAATCTGGAGCCAGCACACACCCAGCACATGCAGCCCTCGAAACGCAGCTAAAACACTGTCATAATAATACCTGGAGGAATTTTAGGAGGTGGGTATGCATGGTTTTATTATTATTATTATTATTATTATTACTACAAAAACACCAGAGTTTGACTGCACAGCTCTGGTGTGGTGCTGTGATATTACACACCCCCACCACCACCACCACGACTTCCACTTCCTGGCTCTAGTCTAGAATATAAAAAAAGCAATTCAATTTTGAGTGAATTAAGTCTAGATTTACAAGAGATACACGAGTTTTACACTGCTACTTAAGCAGCAGTTAAGTGGCACCATTTACCTGCATTTCAGGGAATGTTCAAGATTTATAAAAGGCAACCCAGTCAAAATGATATGCTGCCATTACTGTCATATCTTGTCAGACCTTTCACACAGCTCCTTTTTTTATGATGATAAAAAGGTCTGGAAGTACAAAAGAAAAGCCCAGTTGTAGTTTTGAGTTATACCTGTCAATGGCGCTAGCATTGCAACATATAGCGATGAGTAGAGAATAAACTATCACGTATTTAATGAGGCAAAATGGTATATGTTAAGCATCCCCAATTATGCTTGTAGAAAATGAGAGCTCCACATAAAATGACTAGATTCCATGAGACAAATGTAATGTATACCATTTGGGGTTTTATCCAATGTCAAAACAGCCATGAAAACGGTGCATTTTTTATTACTGAACATGACATAATGAGTATCACACGGTACCATAAGGCTACCCTTGGCACAAGTATTTTTGGCATCATGTTATACTCTAAATTTAGGTAGAGTTGTTCATAATGGATTACTGCCATTTGTTTTTTTTATTAGGCACCAGTATCTGGTTGATTTTAAGTGCTCACACTCTACAAATTCTCCCCTGAACTTAATTTACCTACATAAATACCTCGGAAAACTGGTAAAAACCTGTGAATATAGATTTAACACCGGTCTTAGTTTTGAACATACTGATTTAGTTGGAGCTAAATTTGCTGCACATGCATCACAGACCTAACTTCTCTTCTCCGCTTTAGTGATAAGTATAGTCTACTTGAAATGAATGGTGAAGAACATTGAAATCTCAGAACTCTGTGAATTGTGTCAGTATCAGCTATGTACGTCTGATTTTTTGACAGAAATTTGTTTAATGTAGTGCTGCATAAAAGCAAAGGATTAAAAAGACAAATATGAACAATAATATCAAACACAATCTTTACAACACCCACTCATGAAACTACTTCACAGGTTCAAGGGGCATCTGGATTGGCAGTCGAATATTGTGAATGATGACGGACTGGGCTTTGTGTTAACTCTTGGCTCAGACAGTTGGGGTGTTTGGGCACTGCTCTGTCACACAAACACAATGCTCAAAGAGTTCAAAGTTTACAAAACATCAAAATTCCTCCTGCAATATTGTCATGCAATATACATGTTGACACAATTGAGACAACAATGTCAAGTTCCAAGAGTTTTCGTGTTCAGTCTGGCAGTGAAAGGGTTAGGCCCAGATCGGCGGGAGGATTTCACACCTCTCCTGGCTGTTGCATTCCAGGAGAGGTGACACAGATTTTCAACCCTTCTGCCTTGCGTCAGGAAAGATGAAGATGCCCTCAGCTAGAATCCAGGATTAGATGTTTTAAACAGTTCAGTTTCAGCCGTCTTTGATCAAACATCCTACCTAGGTGTTACATCACATTTCACTAAATAAACGCAACTCAAGCAAATGCATTAAGTGAATCCATTTTTGTGACTTGTCTGTTCAACTATTATACACACAAAGCCACGGTAATTTCATTATAGTTATAGATATACAGTGTTTTTACACTGACTGAACTTGACAACCTGGTATGAAATGCTACAGACTGCAGTGCGCAGGACAAATCTAGCATTTCTACATCTACCACATTGCCAACACACAGGCTATTGACACAATCTGCTTGGTGCAGTTGCCTGGCAACACAAGCAGCACAGTTCTTTGAGAATTTCAAAGCAAAAAAGAAAACGTTACAAAGCTATGCAAAGTAGTAAAAAACAATAAATAGAAAAATCTTTAAAATGAACACAAAAATTAAACATTTCTCTCCCTCCGTCAATTTGTTGTCATAATGTGCAGAAAACATTTTTAGAGTGGTTCACTAGACATCTACACATAAATAATCTTTAGTGTGGCTCTAAACTCATCATTTTTCTTTTGAAAGTAATATGCATCTTCTGCGATTCTGAAATCTTTTAAAGACAGGACATAGTGGTCACACTGGGCAACTTAATGAAATGTGCAAGGAGTTAATTTCAGTCAGTAATTCCCACTGTGTGATTGAAGCGGGACAATGCGATCGATTTAAAATGAGTGTAAAAATCGCCCTTTCACCCACAAGGCCCATAAAGCCACAGCAGGAGGTGAGCAGACATATTTACAATCTGCCTTTGGACCATTCAACTTTTTCCCTCTTTTCAAAACATTAGTTGCTGAGGACGGCGTGGAAATAAGGAGGTCTTGGCACTGAAAAAAATCCCCTCGTGTCAAAGTATGTATATCCTCAGCAGGAGAGAGCTGTTCATTTATTCTCCAACACTGCAGACCTCCCTCTTTCTCCCGCTGTCCTGTTTTTGGAGAGGAGGATAGAAGAGAAGAGCGGAGCAGTCTCTCACTAAGGCCAGAGTGTCTGGCAGTGTTTAAGTGGCGCACCAGGACCTGTTTCTGTCTGCCAAGGCAAATTTATTGTGGAGGCAGGTGGGCCAGCACACATACACACATCCTCACTCAGGACACAGACTTGTGTGTCCTTGCCTTTGTCTCTATGCAGGCTGGCAACCAAGTCATCAGCTATGGAGTCAGTGGGCACAGAGCATCACTATGGCAACCAACATAGTGGGCCAGGCTGTGGCTGCTCTTGGATCAGCGCAGAGACTTTATTTGGCATCCATTCAGTGCCGGAGTTGTATAGAGTTTCTTCTCTTGAATGTTCTTCCCGCATTTGGCCAATGATCTCATGTGCACAGTTTTGTTTTGTTGGAAAAATAGACAAATATTCGGTCATAAAAATCAAAATGCGGCTATGACATTAACTTTCAC
Source organism: Apogon talboti (assembly GCA_037367365.1). NCBI lineage: Eukaryota > Metazoa > Chordata > Actinopteri > Kurtiformes > Apogonidae > Apogon > Apogon talboti. The sequence continues at coordinate 20,340,719 of JAPQRQ010000015.1, forward strand.
AGAAAACAAAAAAAAAAAAAATGAGAGGCTGATGATTCTCTCTTGACCTTCGATTCTCTCTCTCATGCTAATGTCGCCCGCCCATTCAACTCCACCCGCGCACAGACACACACACAGATGCAGTCACTCACACACTCTCTCTCACACACACACACACTCACGGTTAACAGAAAATACATAGCCACCAGGGTTCGGATTGTTAAACTGATCAACTGATTGACTAATTCAACACAGCAGTGAACGACAGTAAGGTCTGAAGGTGGAGTCCAGATGTGCTCCCTGGCATTGTGTTGGCTGGATCCACAATGTGCACGAGGCAGGGCCCGAGAGCCACGCTTAGTCAACAGAGCCGGGGTGAAGGCTGAGGGCGGGCGGGTCCAGACAGGTGGGAGAGTAACTGAGGTGAGGTTCTTTAATCCACAGGAGGGGAGCGCCGTTCTTCCCTTCCTGACTTTTGCTGTTGTTGCGACTCTTGTAGCGCACTAACAGCACAGCGATGAGGAGGATGCCGAAGATGGGGAAGGGGTAAAAGAAGACGAAGTAGAACAGGGAGTCGTTGGAGCATACGACGGACTGTACAGTTGATGCTGTTGACAGAGAAGAAACAAATCAAGATTACGGTCACAACCTCAATAGATAACACATACAGCTCTGGAAAAAATTAAGAGACCACTGCAATTCTTTCTAAAGTCAGCATCTCTGCATGTGATCAAGAGGAAGATGGATGGTCACAAGCACCAAACAAAGCTGAGCTGAATGAAACAAAAATGTTCATTTTACTCAAATACATACCTATAAATAGCAAAATCATAGAACCTGATAATTTGCAGTGGTCTCTTAATTTTTTCCAGAGGTGTATATTTGATGTTTTATTCTCCAATATCCTGACGATAACACATCTTTTACAGAATGAAAAGGAAACTAGGGGTTTGCATTTAAGCAAAAGAATGTAGTAAATCAAGTTCAAGTCCTGTTAGAAAAAGTATAAAAGTATTACCAGTACAATGTTACTTGTTTGGTCTTAATAACATATAATTACATGTACTCTTAATCAAACCATTGATAAAATATTAATATTGAAAAATAGGTTTTTAGATCTGCATCACTAACGAGACAGCCTTTGTAAAACCTGCTCAAATAACTTGGTCTTTCTTGATGTTTTACGCATTTGGTCTGGATTTGGAAGATATGCTTTCAGTTCTAGTAAAATATTACACTCAAGTCTGTTACCACTTACAAACTAAATGTTAGAAGTCGTCCTTCCTCTATTTGTAATTGTTATAT
>JAPQRQ010000015.1:20342102-20358117 GCA_037367365.1 Apogon talboti
AAAAAAAAACAAAAAATTCATTTCTCCAGTATAAATACAGCTTGATTGACTGATTGATTGAGCTGCTGGAGGCGGAACAAGATTTAACAACTTCATATCCAGTTTTATTTACCGGAACACCATGTCTGAGGATTCATCACATCATCAGTGGGCGAAGGAAAAACAAAAAAACTCAATTCTGGACTTTTCTCTCTAATCTTTGAAGACTGGATGATTGGATGGATGCTTTGAACATTTGCTGAAATGAAACTGTTTGAGTAGTTTAGACAGAAAAATCAGTTTGGCTGAGGTGTTAACTCAAGACATTGAAATGTGAGCTGACAACACACTGATTTTTGTAAAACAGACACTGAAAAGGTTTGAAAGCACTATTTAAATCTGTAACAATTTGATATATTTTAAAAAGCTGTTAAACTATCCATAGTGTCAAACCTTCACCTGAAGTAAACAGTAACTCAAGCTGTAAAACTGATGTATTAAAGCAGACAGTGTGTCTAAAGGTATCAGAGACATCATCTTTTTCTTATTCAAACAATAAATGTACTAGTAACGCTGGTCTAGAATCAACATGCACCATGAATAGAAGTAGTGAAACTTCACCAAATTAGGGTCTCGCATAAACAAAAGCTAGCTGGCTGTATTTTTTATATTATTTTATTATATAGTATTGGGTCAAAACTTGAAATTCGATGAATTAATGAGAGACTGGGTTTTACTCAAGAGGAATGTTTGTCTCTGAGCTATAACTTGTACTTCAAAACACTGTCTGCATATTAGAATACATTCATTTGTCAGATTGCTTCTAGTGTAAGATTTATAAATATACATAAACCTATGTATATACAGTTCTATGCCAAAGTCCTACCCCAACATTAGGTTTGTTTGTTTAGTAAAGTTCTAATGACCACACATTTACATTTCTCATTATGTAATAAGATATAATCTGCATATAGGGAAAATATGCACAGCATTACAAACAAAAGTGTCAGAGAAAAATAGGCTTCTATAAATCAAAGAGGTAGTATTTAGTGTGATGTTTTATACCAGGTTTCACTCAACATGTCAGATTTTTTTTTTTTTTTAACTGTTTGTGGTACTTCTTGTCATGGGGTCAAAGGTCACAGTAAACAGTGACTTTAACCTTTAGAACCCATTTAGTTCACTTTTTGTGCATCTTTTTAACCTGTGCACATATTTCCAGTATGTTCTTGTTGCATTTGATGAAAAGAGAATGAGAAATAAATAAGTATGTTCATTTCCACCCTGAAAAAACAATAAACCAAGAGGTGGCCAGAGTTTTGCACAGTACTGTAGATAATAACACTCTTTCATACAGTCTGTCTTGAAAACATCAGCCAACCAGAACTTTTGTCATTTGTTTTCCAATTCTCCTTATCAAAGTCTGCAGGATTTAGCACATTTTATCACTGAAGGAGATCATTTCCAAAAAATGTAGATCAGCATAATTTGTCCCATGCAGAGGTTGGTTTTATGCAGGATGTGATTATTAGAGTGAGTTAAAATAGTCTAGTTTGGCAGCAGATATGTACAATTATTAAGTATTAAGTAAATGTAGAATACAGTGGTTGACTCACTGACAAAAAAGATTTAATGACCTCTAGGAACTAATAATTATAAAATTAGATTTAAGGCATTACTTAGGCTATATTTGCCTTTTGAAGATAGAGGAGTATAAGTATAAAGTAGCATTAAATGGTAAGTATGAGTTAATGTAGTTAGGTACTTTCCACACCTCCACTTTAAATGTACATTTTTCACTTATTAGAGTTTTACTGGGCTTTAATCCAATTTAGAAGACCAGGAAAGCCACATCACTCAAGATAGGGATAAGCATATTCACATTATCTACAAGCTCCGTAAAGACAGGACATATCAGGATTGGGAAACATTACAATAGAGACTGTGCGGGTTCATTAATCCTTCATAAAAGAAGCAATTAATTACCATTTGAAGAACCTTTTGATGAATTTCAAGTGTAATATTATAGCTTTAAGTACAGCTTTATTCATAGTTACATCTTATTAAGAGGATCCGGGTATTAAAGCTCACCTTGTTGCAGTACATTGACGATCGTGAACCCAGAGTTGTTGGTGGCCAGGCGGTACCATGCGTTACGGGGGTTGAGCAGCCACTCCTCCACATGGCAGTAGTACCGGCCTGCGTCCGTGGGCCGAGCCCCTTGTATCGTCAGGCTGTACTGGTCAGAAGTCATTCTCTCAAACTGCAAGCGGGAATTAGGTCCTGCCTCCTCCCTGGGGCTGCAGTTGCCATTTCCAAAAACGGCATCGTGGCCAATGGAGAACACACATTCCCGTTCTCTCTCCTCTTCACCCAGCTGATCATCGCTGTCCTCGTCTTCAGAGCGCTCCACGTACCAGGAAACGGAGAAGCGGGACTCTCGGGATGACTGCGAAGGGATGCTGCAGCCCAGTCGGATCGAACCGGACTCTGGTATTGTAATGTTGGACTCCAACTCCTCCACCTGCAGTCGAACTTCTGCAAAGTTCAAAATGTTATTGGGAATGAGTGAGACGGATAGAGCCAGAAATGCAATACGAAATGCACTGATGCAATTAAAACTAATTCTCTATATATTCACTCCAAGTTATAACAGTCACATTTAACTGTAGCTGAAATAATAAAACACTTAATCTAAGAAAACCTAGTGCATGGGAAATGGACTTTGAGGATTTGCATTTCTTTTCCCTCTCTCTATTATTTATGGGATTTGAACTGACAAAACTGATTAAACTCAGATGAAAATAAGACATAATGAAAATATTTAGTCAAAGCACTAATTCTGCTTCAAATAAAGCAGCTGATTATACAGACAGGCACAGGAAGTTTAAAATATGCCAGCAAAAAACAAGAAATGTATCCCATGGTGCCGCCCACAGCTATCGCCAGTCCTCCAGCTTTTCAGCAAGGTTAGATCCTACCTTGAGGCTAGTGTCTGTCTGTACGGGTATGCTAAAAACCTTCAGGGGTGGTACAGTGACCTAGTTGCATTTCAGTGAAAAAATGTCAGTGCAGAGTTGGCTTGCTCGGGCTCCTCTCACTCTCACTTTGGATCGGTTTTCTTGTTAGAGTAAAACGAGAGGCAAAAAGGACAGCAGGAGAGCAGGAGGGAAAAAAAAAAAAAATTGTTGGCACCGATCACCCCCCCATCTTTCCTCCCAACAGGCAGATTTCTGGCTGACTTCCTAGGTAAATGCATTTTTAGCACCTTTATGAATATCCATGATGATTGTACTGTATATTTTTTCAGATATTACCATATCTTCAAGAGTAAACATCAACAAACTGGCTATGCTCTATGAATAAAAATACTTTATTGATAAAATGTTTTAGAGGAACTTGTGGTGAGCTTCCGCCTTGTGTTAGTTTTTTAGCCAAAGTTATAACTAAATCAAATAACAAATGAATAAATTTTACATGTGATGCAGCTCCATAAATTATTAAACCAGTGTCAACTTCACTACAGGTAAAATATAATATTTTACCTCCCTTTTGATCTACACGCAGTCTGCTTTATAAACATAAAGCATCAGAACTAAACATTCCTCTGGAAGATGCCTGATATGAGTCACCTTCACCTGATGTGCAACGAATTCATAAAAAAATGGCGTGTTAAGGTTGAAGGGGAGGGTACTTCAAGATAACAATCATGAGGTGGAATGTCATGGTTTGGATGACAGTGGGAACACCACAGCCTTGGAAGCCGTTTGGAAGGTTTTGGCCTCGAGACAAGAGGATTTGTTTATTCATCTGCGACAAGCTCCGCCCCCTGGTATCATGTACGACAGCTGGCATGACCTCCACCTGTTTTTTCGCCACCTGAACTCTGCTTGAAAGGTGTAAGGCCATCAGAGCGAGTCGGCCTTGAGCAGGGGTGAAGGAGACGGGACGGGGGTTTTTGAGGAGGGTTTGTGTCGATCGTTAACTGTTCTAGAACAAAACGAAAGCGACTGCAGCAGCGTTATTACACTAAAACAAAAAGTAAGGTAAGTAAGTGGGAAAAAAATGATAAAATGAAATAAAAATAAACATGGCGCTTTTGAAAAACAAACTAAACGAAAACAAGCGAATATGCCATAGAAACTAGCATGGATTAAACTGCAGGTAACATCAGCCTCAATTTCCTTTTCTGCCAATGTTAACAGTTAATGATGTACAAGAATAAAACAGCTTTGCACAATGTGGAGCCTTAAATAAACAACGGTTTTGGAAATATTCTTTCAACTAACCTTTTGCAGGTTCTATAAATCAAGGCTTTCCTCCCAAAACTAAAACTAAACAGAAACTAAGCAAAACTAGGCTGTTGCTCAACTTGTCTAAAACTACTTGTGCACCCGTTAAAACTAAAGTCAAATCAAAACCAAACTGAAAAACTAAATAAAAGTTGATACCAATGAATATTTCATAGCTGCGGTTCCGTATTGGGAACACATAAGCAAACTGCAGCAGCTCAGACTCCTGGCTCACCTGGCTGTCTGACCAGAACCTGCGTGAAGCCTGAGGATTCCCTGGAGAGTCGATACCAGGCCCCATCTGGGTCGCTCAGCCACTCCTCCACCAGACAGTAGTACGTCCCCGAGTCGCTGCTTTCCGCTCTGTTCAGGGTCAGCACGTAGAGGCGGGGGGAAAGCCTCTCCGCCTGCACCCGGCGTCGTAGCCTTTCCTCGTCGGCATAGGCGCCGTACTCGAAGGCCCCGGAGCGTTCGATTCTCAGCAGCAGCTCGTCGGCCTCTGACCCTGATGCGCGCCTCACGTACCAAAGCACAGCGTGCTGGGAGTCCTGACTGGTCTGGGAGGTGATGGAGCAATTGATCCTGACGCGGCTGTCCTCCAGGTACACCTGCGACTGGTTGGTCTTTTGCACTCGCAGTTTACTCTCTGCAAAGAATTAGGAGACACAGGGATCAAGAGGGAGAGAGAGAGAGAGAGAAAGAGCGGACCATCATTCCTTTGGGTACAGGAAAATGTGAGCGCTGGTGACAGGTACACAATGCAATTTCTGTTTCGTGACAGACGACCTGTAGCTGGGTTTATTTCTGGTGGCAGCAGGGCAGGGAAAGATAGTGGTGCGTGGGCGAGTACAGCAGGTGACAAGGAAAAAGAAAGGGGGGAAATGAGGAAGGATGAGGGAACGTCAAGTAAATCAAAGACCAGAGAATGGGAGGTCTGTTGGTATCAAGGGGAAAATGTAAGATAAGATGCAGAACAGCGGGGTGAAGGACGGAAATGGGTCGGGGAAAAAAAAAAAACAAAAGGGAGGGGGATATTGTTAGGAAAGTACAAGACAAGAGCAGGGCGGGGGGTCTGACAGTCTGCCAGGAAAAGAGTGAAGAAGAAACATTTATAAAGTCAGGCAAGGACGGAAGGAGAGCAAATAGGAGCGGAGGAGATGATAGTATGGTGTGACTGAGATGTCAGGAAGGAGCCGAGGCTGCCCCGAGTGCTGTGACAGGATTGGTTACAGTGACATCGGTTGTGGGATAGGATTAGCTGCAGGTACATCAGGTGTGACCGCGACCAGAGCCCCACTGTCAAATGCTCGGGGGAAGGATTAGTTCAACACAAAGCATGCATGTAGAAAACACACACCCACGCATACACACCTGACAACAAATGTACAAGAAAAGCTGAGGCACAAACAGACGCGTGTGGAAATCTATCCAGTAATGAGACCTGCAAGATTTGACGTTACATGACGTAAATTAGATGAATTGCAGAATTACTTGAGGAGTGGGAAAATTGCGTTCTCATCAAATGTCTAAGATTTGTTTCAAACACACTAACCAGAACACAAACAACAGCAAGAAACAGTATTGTGACAAGTACAGTTGGCGATAAACCTGATTCTGAGTCCGATAAGTCAGTTAAATAATAAATAAATGTTGTTTTTTTTTCCCCCCTCGTGTCAGTATTGATGGACTAGATTTATGATGCAAGGGAAGACGATGGTGAGAGCTGGAGAGGCAGCTCTGTGAATTCAGCATTTATAAATTAATGTAATGATTTCATAATATATCAGGTAAAAGAACAGATACTGAAAACTGTAAATCAGCTCATAATGGTTCTATGAGTTTATTACAGAGCAGACCTAGATGGCAAAGTGCAAGTGAAATGTATATGACTGCAAGAGTCAATGTTTTAGGTGATTTCAAGAAAATGTAATGTATATTCATTTCTGGTTTAATGACTCTAAAAATGAAAATATCCTGTGCTTATCAAACATAAGGTTCAATGCTACATGATGCCAGTCCCAACTGTGAGGACATTGGTAGAGTTGTCTTTTATCTTTTTTTTTTTTAATTATGTAAGTGTGTTTCTTTTTATTACTGCTTTTGCCACTCTGTATTTACTAAAAATAAAAGTCAATCAAAGCCCTAAATAAAAGTCATCAAAGCACAATCAGTATTAACAAGTATAAATAACATGTTCAGTAAAACGTTCAGCTTCAGTCCTTTGTTTCCTTTTGGTTCTACTTTCTACAGCTGACAAACAGTGATTCAAGAGGTATTAGTTGCCCAATTTACCAACAAATTCCCTGTTTTCCTCTCTGCAACAGACATTGTGCAGGATGTCATCTACACTATATCAGCATGACAACAGAGCACGTAGAGCATTTCAGGATTTGAGGACTAATATCTGCTGCAACTGTCTAAATAAAACATTTCATTTGATGTGTGTAAACAGAAATGACAACCAGTAAACACATGGAAAATGTACTGGGTGAAAACTGTGAAATAAAACACAAATTCAGTTATGTAAGATTATCAATAAAACCAACATCTCTTCAACATCTATGTTTTAAATGAGATGCATAAACGTGTTCCTAATGTAATGTAAATCACAACTGAGAATATGTATAAAATGTTATACTTCTGTGATGCTCATGACTGAAATATTTCTTTTTCTAAATGTAACAGTGAAACGATCAGCTCAAAACATTTGGATATTTAATAAGAAGTGTAAAGAAGGCACATATGTGGTCCTTATTTAGTAAACCATTAAATGCATATGTATATTTTGTTAAATGGCTTGTACCAATGTAAAACCAATTTTCTAAAACAATTTCTCGGCTTCTGAAATTTCGTATGCCCTCCTTGCTCTGGCTAAGCTTTGCTGTGACTGACTGGCTGCCTAGGGTCACAACCATCTGGCCAGAAAATGTAACCCTTATCCACAGACTTGCAAGCGTGCGAAGATGACTGCAGTCAGATTGTGCTTTTTTTTGTGCATTATATTGTATGTACAGTAGGTACACATTTGGTTGCATCCAAAAAGATATTTGCCACAAGGCTCTACCAGACCACCCTGATGTGCGACGGCATTTCAAGCTGGCGTCTCAAATTAGTCATCATCGTTGCCTCGGTTCCCACTAGAGACTTGGTAGGAAGCCTGACAATCTCCCCATCCGGAATTACTGCCGAGCACTGCGGAATCCTGGCAATCTTTTTTATTTTTTTTTTATGAGAATTACCTCAGAACCTCCTGAAGAGGAACCATGCAGGATTGGATTGGCACAGGACAAAGCAATTCTCCACTGTTTTCATTTGAAGTTCGAATCCGCAGCCAGGAGAAAAACTGGGGGCTGAAAGCTTGTTGCTGTACATCAGTGTTTACAGAAATGGCTTTTCAAAGCTAAAATAGGCTAATTATTCAAGCCCTATAGGTACCATCATGAGCAATTATAAGTTATTATAACCAAGCACTTACTTAAGCAGAGACGGAGGGACAAATAAATTGAACAACAACAGGCAAAAAGGCCAGCTTCTCTTTTTGAAAACAGTCTAAAAGCCTTAGCTCCCACCAGAATCCTGCTCTTGTGAAATATCTTTGTAAGAAAATAGTGACTTCACAGACCCCACTGTCACATCATCTGACACATGTCCACTCCCACAGAGACTGTGGTTTCTCCCTATAAAGAAACTGCAGTCGACATGAGCAGGAGACGTCAGGCTAAAAATTATAAAGGCTGCACACACAGAGCGGACTGTTTTTGTACGGGGTATTGACGGTTGGTTTTCACACATTGTGGGAACAAACTCAGCATAAAGACCCTGTTCAGTGTTATATTGTTAATGAGGCTGCTCATCATGCGAGTGTATTTCCTCAACTGAAAGAGTAGCTCTGCCTCTGTGTGCCAGTAAGGCTGTCAATACCAATTTTAATGTGATTGCATGTTCTCTGCTACTCTGTTTTCTTTAATGAGCCTCAAGGGTGTATCCACAAAGTACGACAAATCCATAATTGGAAACAGTTTTTATCTCTGCTCTGCATTAGTTTATGTGTCAGTCAAACCTGGTTTCTGTTAATGACAGTGCATGCACTCATCGCCCCGTGCTTTTTGTAATTTTTTGTGATTTGGTTGGTTTTTTGGGCAACAAAATAGAAAAAACTATGTCTCTTATTTCTCAAGAAGGTTATAATAATTTTTTAGTTAACCTTAAACCTAAATTTTCTCCTGACCTCTCATACACTTCACTTGCCTGTGTAGTTTCCAGGGCAACCCTGCCTCCATGAACAATGCAGTGAAGCTGAGATGCTGAAAGAGTCCTACTGAGCTTATCTAGCAGTAAGAGAGAGCAGACTCAATTAAACAAGGCCAGATCCTTTTGTTTATAACACCAGGCATGATTAAATACAATTTAATTAAAAGTCAGGCTCTTTCTTCACAAAATGCTTGAAAATATTATATTGGACTGAAGAGAGATGCAATGATATGAGCTGTATCCAGGCAGCGACTCTCATTCCACAGCTTTCTCAGTTTCCCTGGGTTGTGTTTCAGCATTTTGCTTGGGCATGTACCGTCTCTGCAGTACACACCAACACATCCAGACACTAATTGGCTCATTGAACCCTTGTCACATCCCCTTCCCATATGTGCCCAATTTGTCTCATTTAATAGCTACATGAACAGCAAAGTTGAGACAAAGCTGTCCTTATTCTTTTCATTTACCAGTGGAGGTGAGTACACAAAGGCTACAAAACAGCAGCCCAGTTTTGATAAAGACGAAAGATAGTAAAGTGCACCCTAAACCCCAAAGCCACACCACACAACTCTTGTTTATGAAGCTAACAGCAGAGCAGATGAAAACATCTGAGTCCGGGGGGAGGAGAAGTGTACAGCTAAGGATGCTATCGTGGCACGTCAAAGCACACTAACCACTGCTTACACACATGCTTGTAACAAAATTTTAGGACAACTTCAAAGAAGCTCAGAAAGTGCCTGGCCAAGTGTTCAGAGGAGGAGAATACAGACCGAGATTGTAAATCAAAGAGCGTTATCCTTTATTCTTTGACTGCGGAGGAAATTCAATTTATTTTCCATCTATGTTTTATGCTGCTGCTCGAGGTGAAGTCTTTCAATACACGATTGACTACAGACGTCAGGGGTTAACATGTCCCGTCTATGAGAACCTCTTTCTTTATCAAAGGCCTTTGTTTCGGCCGTCACCTCTTTCTTTCACACTGTGTCACCATGATCTGTGTCTCTCCTGATCACATTCTGTCTAATCATCTGACACTCACATGAATATTCAGCGTCCTTACCTGTGGTTTATGAATATTAATGAGGCCTAAATGAAGTGCGAGGAGCTGGGTTTCTGCCTAACACTTTGGCTCTTTTTAAATATAGCCTAATATGTACTTAATGACCGCTGAGCTGACAACCCATCCAGAGGGCCACAGATGTAATGTTTCCACTTAGTTAAAGAAAGAAGTGGAAAAAAAGAGACATAAATAGATGAGAAGGATGAATAAAAGCAAAGAGGAAGACAGAGGGAGAGGGATGAGATTTTTTAAAGATGACAGGATGAGAGAAAAGTAGGATAGTTAAGGGATACATCCCCAAACTGAACAGATATTCACAAGCACCTATCAACGCAGAGCAGAGGAGTAAGAGGGAGGGAGAGAGGGAGGGCGCCTGGAGAAGATGAGAGAGATGTAAAAGACAGAAAGTGAGAACATGCTCCTGAGGGGATTTTGGAAAGCAGCAGGCCGTCTTTCCAGCTCCACTCCAGAGGACTTATAGTCTTAATGGCTGCCTGCTCCGCCTTTAGCATTAGCATTAGCACAACCCAGGGCTAATCCACAGCCAGGACCCCGAGCATGTCAAGACTGTGGGCTTAGACACGCCCTCATCCCCTGCAGAACAGCTCACTTTGGCTTGCTGTTCATATCAAACACAAGCACACACAGACAATGTCCCTCTGGTCTATCTGGACCTCTGTCACACACAGAGGGCATACATCACAGCAGACGACGAGGAAGAAGGCACTGAGGGATGGGGTTCCCCTGATAGAAAAGCCACTCCTCTGCCAAAATGAAAGACTAATTTCTATGCTAATGATGGCGATGTATCTGTGATCCCATTGTGTCACAGGGATATTACCACTTCTCATCCCTCCCCTTTCCAACTCCTCTTACAATATCATTAAGACGGCTAATTATGGGGATTTGTGCACGTAACGGCAGCCTTGAACGCACCCAGGCAGCCCCACACAGACACACACCTCCACCTCATACGACTTCTGATCTTCTACAAAAACACAGATCCACCGACTTCCCTGCACAGTCACTCAGACGGACAAGCCGGAAGAGGCTGACGGCTGAATGAGAAAAAGGATGTACATGAAGGGGGGTGAGACAGAGGTCAGGGCAGGGGAACTCTGGGAGATTAATGGCTCAAAAAGAAGCAAGCAGGCTTCAGGGGAGTGCACAAAGACGTATCAGATTGAGCTGTGGGCTTGTGTGCATGTGTATGTGTCTTTGACAGGGCTCTGCTGATAAGCATAAAACACATTATGCTCATTAAGCCACAGAGAACGGCAGCCATTCAGTTAGTGCAGGCAAGAGAATTGTGTGTGTATTAGTGTGTATTCAGAAGGCGGCACTGCTGAGCCTCTCTTGCTTTGCTCCTACTATTAGCCACTGATTTACATTGGGAGAGGCAGCACTGTAGCTGGGTCTGAGTTACGACTTCAATTATAGCAGCAGCACGATGCAGGAGCTCATGTGTGCATGTGTGCACACACAGGTGCTTAAGAGCAATGGAGAGAAACAACAGAGAATCTCATTGTGTCTGCAGATTGGTCTGAATGAGGAAATGAGGCCTGGATTAGATTGGATTTGACAGAGTCTAAGGGCGTGCTCTGGTGAGAGAGAAGACCCAGGGAAAGAGTGTGACCTTGAATGTCGGAAACAGGCGTGATTAATCAAAAACCTTTTATGAAATTATTTTCTGTTTCAGCGCACCCCTCAAAGGCTGTTCATTTATCACCCATTATGACCCCCGTGTTCAGGCAACAGACACACTGTGAGTGCAATTTTGTTATTTGCACGTGCAACATGCAGTATGTATACGTACAGAGATGAGGCATGTTGTGCATTGCAGGCATAAAGGCAGGCCATACCAGAGCACCGCCACAGGTGAAATAGTGAACTAATGGGCAAACCCAAACTCAGCTGCAGCTGAAAACATGGCAGAGAAAAGATTTACAACAATGTTACCAACAATACCATTGTGATAAAGCTGCTGTTGTGTGCAAACAAGCACAGCTGCCATATCCTTATTATTCATGAAAAACTGACAATGAAGAAGAAGCTATTTGAAGAAAAATGTAAACATAATGGAGAGAATTACGAGGAGGAGAAGGAGGAGGGAGAAGCAGGGAATTATAAAATATTGAAAAATCACAAGAGTGAGAAAGAGGCTGGGGGTGAACGTGGAGGGAAACATGCAGCTAAGTGAGAGTGAAGGGGAAAGAAGACATTAAAGGAGACTTATGGGAGGGGGATGGGGGGGTGGACAAAATGCAGAGGGACACAGACAGAACAGCAGCTAAAAAGGATAACATGAGAGTGATCGGTCAGGGCTTAATGAAGACAGACAGCTTCTATCCTTGCCCTGATAAGCGGGAACCTCCAATAACCGCAATGACACTAGTACTATCAATAATAGCCGGGTGGCAAGTACTTCATTGGCATGAAAAGTGAACACACGCACCATCTGCTAGTGCCAGCCCATATTAAATGGGAAGATACCTAAAACAAGTGGGAGAGATAGAGACAGTGTACAAGGCAGGACAGGAGAAAGTAGGAGGAATAAATTCTCTAACTCAAAGCGGGACCACATGAGTCGAAAACAAGAGCGGAGGATAGAAATAAGAAAAAAGAAAGGCTTCCGTTCCTGAGCCGCAGTGTTTGATCGTGTAAGTGAAAGGTAGCCAAGCAAACGTAGGTGTGCGAGGAGAAATGAGGAGAAACTCTAAGTGGGACAACCCCCCCTCTTTCCATCATCCCAATCATCCTTCTAGCTCAGCCAATAACCAGACGGTCTTAATATCCCCCCCTCCTCGTGCCAGACACACAAGCACTAACGTGCACATGCACACACTCAAATGATGAGAAAAATGTATTGAACTCCCAAAACCATCATTAATCTAAACTCCAGTTCCATTAGGGAAGATTCAGCATAATTAGTTTTGCGTGTTTTCGGTGTGTAACAGGGAGATGAAGAGTGAATTTGTGTGTGTATGTGTATCTTGGTTTATGAGTAGATGATATTAGATTGTGTCGTAGAGACTGAGGCTTCCCTGGTGATCTGCCATGCTGAACATGTGTTTGCCATTATTGCATTTCGGAAAGAAACAAAGAGAAAACTCAATCAGGTGAAATCTAATATCACTAGCACTGTATGTGGAACTGTATATAGTGTGCTTACGTTTGTGTTTGTGGAAGTCTTCTGCTGTGAAGGCTAATATTGAGCCGTGTTCTACTATGAGATAATTACACTTTGGCTCTGGGAGGCAACCCCTTAGTGTGTGTGTGCATGGCCTGCAAGCATGTGTAAATGAGCATGATTGTGCTCCAGTGTGCGCAATGGTTTTCTCTACATAGCCTGTGGTGGATAATTTGAGTCCAACTGCTACACAAGGTTGCCATTAGAATAAACAAAAATATCCTACGTGTGTATGCAAATATGGCAGTGAACTTTTCTGATACGGCCCTTGGGATGTGAACACAGGCCGTGTGCTGTTAATGTGGAATGGAACAGGAAACAGGCCTGGGCTGGGCTACAGACGCATCACTAGGTTGATGAATGGTCACGTTGACCAGCTGACTGCTTCTGTGTGGGTTTGGTCCAGCTTTTATCTTCTTCCAACTTGTGCTGATGCATAGTTGGTGGATCAAGAGTGCTATTTCTGATGCTAGTTTTCACTCTCTGCTTTTGAAGTCCTACAATAATTTAATGAGGAGTATCATTGCGCATTTGAAAATCTTCTTATGTTTGGCATTCACACGCATCTTCTGTATGCATTCAAGATGAGGGTGTAATGGAGCAACAGAAAGCTCAGAGAAACAGCTCTGACTTATGTTGCTGGGTGCAAGAGTCGAGGTGGGCCTCTGTACATATGCAAAGTAAGCATATGAAAGCTCACACTGGCACATCACAAGAAACATTGTTGCAGGTTCATTCATGCAAGAACCTGGGCGTGCACACGTGTACAGTGTATGCACACACAATACTGGTGAGGCAGCTCATGCATATTGAGCAGGTACCTCTGAAAGCATGATTTAAAGTCTCTCAATTATGTATCTGGTGAGATGCTGTGTTTGCTCACACCTCATTACACACACTCCCCTTTATCCTACTTCTTTGAGAAAGAAACTGCAAATGCCAGCCACTCATTTAGCCAGGAGTGGTTAACATTTAGGAAAATGGAAAGCAAAAACCAGATGGGGAGGAGAGGTATGAGGCAGAGAGAAAGATAGATAGAGAGAGAGAGCGAGAGAGACGTTCTACATTCTGACAAATGAATCATCGTCTAAATGAAGGTCTGACTGCACAACCAAAAGAAGTGGAGGAGAGAAACACAGTATGACCATGACTGAGCTGGGCCTCAGCCGCTAGTGAGATAAAGAAATCCCTCAACTGCCCTCCCCCCCGGGAGATAGTGCCCTTACATGCAAAGTTATCACAGTGTTAAGGTTACTGATTGGCTTTCATACGTCAAATGATCACATCGTCATGGTTACTGATGGCATTACCAAGGCAACTCATCACTTTGTCATGGACATACTTGTAGAGAAGAGGGAGGAGGGTGCATGTGGTATTTATTACCCAGCTAAATATCAGTGTGTGTGTCCTTATATTTCTTTTGGTAAATAAAAAACAAAGTTAACTGTGCAAGGGGAAAGGCAAATGAGCATTCGGGATGATAAGTCGATTTCTAAATGACTGCTGAAGGGCCTAGGGATGCTGTCTGTTCTGCGTGAATGGTTAAGGTCAGAGCACAGTCAGTTGAGCAAGTAAAACACATCTCTGTGCAGTGGTGTCACTTTGTATGTATGTATGTGTGTGTGTGTGTGTGTGTGTGTCTGTTTACATCTGTTTGTATCTGCGTGTGTATCAGAATCAATAGAAGCAGAGAATGAAGGACTATACTGTATATGTGACTGCATTACACAGGCTCCTTTTGAAAGCGTTATTGATCGCAACAGTCGCCGAACTCAATACAAACATCTTACTTAGCCTCACCTCAATACGGCGGTGCAATGGAGGAGTTCTGCGTGTAAAATATCCACTCTTCACAGTCATGGACACAAGTACAACATTACACGCAGAACGTTTTGGATGATGTATAATTGATGGGACTTATCCGCTGCCTACCAGTGATGCCGACTTAGCAAATTTATTGCTAGATTTGGCAACTTTGAAGGCCTCCCTAGTGTTTGTTTTCCCCAAAATAAGAGATAAATCTAGTGAGTTGTTGGGTAGATTTCAGCTCTTTGCAAAGTAAAGATAACACATGTTTCTAAGTAAAGTATTTTGTTAGGGGCAGAAAATATAAGATTGTTCTTCCTTCTGCTCATTATTCATAGTGTGGTCATTTTACTGACATGTAAGAGCAGATATTGTTTGTCTGCGTCTTTCTTTTATTTTATGAATGACATAAAATAAAAGAACTGAACTAAACTAATGTGTCTGACTGCATTGACTGGTCAGTGATAGTTGCAGCCACTTTAGTCATTCAGTCAGAGATCGATGTGAAGGAGGCCTGGAGTTCACTGGTAAATACATACAACTTTGTTCAAAATGACTATTTAACTGCATTTTTTTTTTGCAAAATGCAGCTTTTTAATGTGTAGAAATACATACGCAATTATGTCACAACAATGCAAATTAGCACATGTTTACATCTAGCAATATTTATCAAATTTTTAATCAGGCTGTCATCAGGCTGGACGATACAGCCAAAAATGTTTATTGATATCAGTTGTGATGACCCCTTCCTCTCAATGTGTCTGCTCTGTATTACTGTGTTGTTTGTCTTACAGGTATTGGGTGTTGACTGGGTGTGGCCTGGTTTGTGGAGCGGGAGGGACATCTGCCTTTACCTGCCTATATGGGCTGGGCCTTTACAGAAGGCACTAAAACACATAAAACACTTCCCTTCTTGTCTGTTTAACTCTCTCACTTAGGCTATGTTCACACTGCAAGCAAAAGTGGCTCAAATCTGACTTTTTCCCCCCCATATGTGATCTATATCCAACATTCTGAACAGGACTAAACTCTTTTTTTTTCTCAAATCAGAGCCAGGTCACTTTCATATGCAGTCCTAAATCAGACACATATCTGATGTTTTGCAATGTGATTTCAGTCTGAATGATCATGTTGCATTTCATCCAACTTTTACATCACTGACATGCAACAGCTGTCACTATTTTGTACTGGAGGAGGTGGGGCGTGGCAATTTCCATATTTATTTCTGTAGACACAGTGGGCTGCATGGGTCACATCTTCTGCACATACCATAGACCAGGGGTGTCCAACTCCGGTCCTCGAGGGCCGGTATCCTGCATGTTTTAGATATTTCCCTCCTCTAGCACACCTGGTTCAATTAATGATAAGCTCATCACCAAGCTCTGCAGAAGCCGGATAATGATCTAATGGCATCCAGGGGTGCTGGAAGAGGGAGCT
>JAPQRQ010000015.1:20358217-20371243 GCA_037367365.1 Apogon talboti
TATCAATACATGTCAATAATTGGTGTAAAATACAGTTTGTCATCTTTTCATGGTCATCAGATATGACCCATTTGGACCTTCAGAAGCTCCATAGTAAAACTGGAAACACCGTCATCTTCTGCAACATTGATTCAGAAGATGACATTGGATGGACACACTTGTTTTTACATTCAGTCATTGATATCTTTGCTGAAAAAATCACTTTTTTTCATTTTTCTCTGTTTTGATACAACTACCTTTGAATTTACTCTGAGTTTTCATGAACATCTACATAATCTGTGAATTAAATATAGGAAAATGCATGATTTACACTAAATCAGATGATAATATTATAAAAGATTGTTGATAAATCAGTTAAATAAAGAGAAAAAAATAATTTGGGAGCTGTCATAAAAGTAGCGCTGGGTCTTTATGGGTTAAACACCAAACACAGAGAATGCACTACTGAATACTCAACATTTCCTCTCAAATTGTCATGTCAGTGTTTCACCACTTGAGGGTGCCAGGAGACCAATTAGACTTCTATGGTCCCTCTCCTGTCAGATTCAGGTCAGATTATTTCATAGCACATGAGAGATTTAGCTCACTGCAGCGTTGGGCTTCTCCTGGTGGTCTGTCGTTCCTCTGTGGCTAATTATCTCTCTCCTTGTGAAGTGCTGCATCATCTCTTTCTGCTGTCAGATACACTGAGTCGAGGCTGCTTACTGTGGCCTCTCAGAAACCTTAACTTTCTAACTGCCAGGTTTGGTTCAGTTTCCACAAACTGCTGGGCCTGTGGCTCACACCGACACTGCCGCCAAACAGTCTGGGATGGAACAGCTTGGCATCTGGGTGTAACACTGTATCAAATTTCATGTTACGGTTAATTTAGTTTAATACCAAAAAGCAGCAGTACATCTCACAGGGGAGTGATATTTCTTGGTTAGTGGGAATTGGCAGTTGAAGCAGGTTACGGCACACTGATTTCACACATTTGGAATTAATTTTAAACGCCACCACACACAGACACACAAATATACAAACATGCCATTCTCAGCAGTTATTTGTAGTAGTAGGGAAACACTGGGATTCAGTAATAAAGAATAGAATAGATTGTTGTTGTCACTGTTAGAGAACCAATGAAAGTCTGTTGTGCAGCTGTGCTCTAAAAACAATTAGTGCAAAAACATCACACAAAATACTGAGAAATGTAGACAATGTACAAAAGCTACAAGATAAAATATTTAATATACATATACTACTATAATACAACTAAATACTACTAAAATATACTAAAATCTAACTCTATACTACAGATGAGAACTATGAACAACAAATAAGGATATATAGAGTTTACAAGGTAAATTAAAAAACAAAGTGCATGGATTGTGATTATTGTACTAAGGTAGGGTTAATAATGCTCTGTCTGTCTGTCTGTCTGTCTGTCTGTTTGTTTTAGTCAGTAAGGATTCACCACAACATGTATGTATTATCAGCAAAATGTACTGAAAGTGTAAAATGTAGTCACCTCATTTAAACTACTTTGGCTTGTTTAAAAGAGATTTAAAGTGCTTAATGGAATGTGCACATGTGATATGTTGGGGCAGAATGTTCCAGAGCCTTTGATCTGTCTGACTGTACATATGTGTAATGCAGTGACACAGACAAGCAGAATGACCTGACGTTGCCTTGCTATAAACTCTTTCAGCCTGCACATGATGATGTTCTAGAGCAGGGGTGGGCAATCATGGTCCCTGAGGGCCGGTGTCCTGCATGTTTGAGATATTTCCCTCTTCCATCACACCTGGTTCAATTAATGATCAGCTCATCACCAAGCTCTGCAGAAGCCTGATAACGACGTAATGGCATCCAGGTGTGCTGAAAGAGGGAATAGTATCTAAAACCTGCAGGGACACCAGCCCTCGAGGACCAGGATTGCCCACCCCTCCCATAGGCCATAGACTGGCCATACATGAGTCTTAATGGCAGATGCATTATAATGTGAATGGAAAAAAAAGGGATTTCAGCAAAAAAAAAAAATCAGAATTGAGTACTAAGAACTGCAGTGTGAATGTAACGCTGTGAAAGGTGAAGAAACCAGGTTAAACTATCCTTTATTATATGATAATGAAAAACACATGCCAAACATCAGAGGTGCACTGTCCCTTTAAAAAAAATACAAGGTGCTGGATTTCTTCTTCTCCTTTGTGAATTAAGGAGACTACACACTACACTGGCATATATAGTACATACTGGCATCCTGCGGCATGTGTGGTGCAGATAGAGGTTTTGGATTCCATGTAAACATTTAAATCACATAAACACTTACCAAATACTCATTAAAGAATATAATGCTGTGATAATTACAATAATTAATGGCCCCAGAATCATCTAAATGTGATTTCCATTGAGCACAGTCTCCTCCCTTGAGCTCAAGTCCTTGGTAATTCATGTACCACAATACTTTGCTGGACTGCTAATAATCAGGGATACGAGTTAAGTGTTTTTATCAGCAGGATGAGTATTGGTACAGACAGTTTCTCCGGAATATCTTAGTGTTGAGGTACACCAGACTGGGCTAAATTGGGCCAGTGTGTATTTGTGCGTCTGTATGTGTTTGTTGTTTGTGTTCAACCACTAATTGGGCTGTGTCTGAATGTGTTTTTTTTTTTCTGTGTGCACAGTTTGTGTGGGGCACAGAGGGCCAATGAGGGTGGTGTAGACAGTTTAATGCCTCCGCTGAGGAAACCGGTTCAAGGACAGCCAGCTCACTCTCTTTATCACGCTTTCTCTGTCTCAGTCCTTGGCTTCCCTTACCTTTTTCACTTAGTTTTCTCTTCCTGTGGGATATTTAGCAATCCATTCACTCCACTCCATTAGGAGACTCCACCCTGCCACGCACACACAGACACACGCTCATGCACACATGTCCATACACACTCCAATTAGTGGCTAAACTAGAGACTAAGAGCAATTAGAGCAGGCAGAAAATCCTCTAAGCTGTGCCGAATTCAGTCTATGTGTAGTGCAAGAGTGTGCATTTGGATTTGTGTTTATCCCTGTTTGTGCACTGGTCTGTGTCCACTCTAGTTAAATGTGTCTGCCTGGCAAGCAGTCAAGAGGCCGTGCAATTTTACCTGGCTGCAGGACACTGATGCCAAGCAGGTTGGAAGTGCGGTTGGCTACTCTGCTCCAGCTGTTGTCGTAGTTCTTCCTCCACAGCACAGCCGTGCATTGGTACTTTCCCGCCTCGCGACGCCCTGCCCGTGTCACTGACAGACGGAAGTTTGTGTTGGAATGGGAGCGGTCCACTGTGGTGCGTGTGCCCAGTCCAAGTAACTGCTCGCCCCACTGCAGTGTGCCCTCGCGAGTGAAAGTCACCAGGTCTTTGAACTCTCCCTGACCCTCGTCGTCGGTTTCTGAACCAGCCGGCTTGAAGCGCCAAGTGACAGAAGTGGGCACACGAGGATTGTGGCGGGGCTTTACCAAGCACAGGAGGTCAAAGGAGTCTCCAAATGTTATGGATGGTGTCCTGGATGACGCCGATACCATAAAGGAGGACTCTGAATGATAGGAGATAAGGAGAAATGTTAAAATGACATATCCTCAATAGGTTACAAGTATGTTATGACCAATGGTTGAAAGAAACTACAATTTCACATCACTACGTCTCCGTGGCAGATACGGTCAGCTTTGGCTACACATTACTCTTCAGACAAAGACTTTACACACTGACAAATATGACATGCTTTTAAAATACATTGTTAAAAGTTAAACCTAGGGCTTTCAACCATCTGACATCTCATGAAAAGGAACGAGTAGTCGGGCTTACATTTGAGACGTCTGAGTTATTCACAGCTCAACCAAGAAGTGATTTTTCCATCTTAAATTCTCAAAATGTTTTATTTCAACGAATACTGAAATTATCTAATATCTCAATTAAAATCAAAGATAAGAGCAAAAGCCCCACTTCTGATGATTGTTTTCACACTCTTCACTTTTCACTCCTTTTAATCATGTAATGAGGCCTCAGACTTTCTAATGTCACAGGGTATAAAGAAGTGGATAAAAAAGTACATCAAACTAACTCCACTTCCAGAATCTACAACAGTAATATGCTGCCTTACAACAAACACTGTATACGATCCATATATAGAGATATACAAGCCAGAGAAACCAAATCAGTACATTTAATACTTTGAGTACATTTATCTTTTACTTTCATGAGACTTTTCTGGTAGAACTCTGACTTGTATTGGAATATATTTTTAAGTAAAAGATCCTAACAGTTTTTTCCTCCCCTGCTTTTGTTTTATTGGAATGCTTCAAATACACTGTACAGTATTTGATCAAGAACATTACCTGATTGCATATAAAAATATTATAGGAAATAAATAGTAAATGGAAGAGTAATAGTCTGGATAAGTGACAGAGACACAAATCCCCCTGTTACGGACAACATTTACTGAATATGCACTGAGTCCATT
Source organism: Apogon talboti (assembly GCA_037367365.1). NCBI lineage: Eukaryota > Metazoa > Chordata > Actinopteri > Kurtiformes > Apogonidae > Apogon > Apogon talboti. The sequence continues at coordinate 20,362,684 of JAPQRQ010000015.1, forward strand.
TGATATACCATCGCTCTGTAATCTCCATTATAGTTCTCCTCCAGCTGAATGGCCAAAACGCAAGCACCCAAAAGCAGCTATTTGGCTGGGCGTGTGCATGTATCTGCATTCATATGTATGTACTACCTCTTGATTGTGAATGAGCATGAGTTCATGTACTTGACTATGTGTGAGTGCACCTCAAAATTAATGGTGAAGCAACAAAGAAAACCCAAGGGAGAGATTTCCTCTAAGCGCCGATGTTCGATCTACGCCCAACAGCTTGCCAAGTCTAAACTATCCTCATTAAGCTAAAAATGTTCACCCAACTGCATACATTATTGCCAAGATACACCTACACTGGGAAGCATGGAAGACAAGAAAGAGAGACTAGACAGAGTAGATTAAGAAAAATCCCTTTTCTCCATGGCCCTAATAATAACCTTTCCCTGCTGCGTCTATTTTGGGGCATTTCAGTGAAGGTGAATGATTGAGTGTGAGACAGACATATTAAAACAACAAAGGGGCAGGTGGAATGGGGACGCTCTTGATGAAGTCTGATTTTTGCAACATCTGGTAATTCATTTCCTTGAGACGTTTCAGATTCCGCCATTCAGTTCTTGTCAACATTCCTGTCACTTTCTCTGTGTCCCTCGCCCTCTCTCTTGCTCTGACAGCCGTCATCCCCAGTGTCCTTCAGGGTGTGTAATCAATGGCTTTCTGTCCAGACTTGGCTGCTGCTAGGACAGCCGCCTGGAGCCATAATTCTCTAATAGACAATAACTCTCCCTTCTCACTCTATCTCTGATCTCCCTGTGCCCCTCTTCCATCCATCCATCCGTCCGTCCGTCCACCCATCCATCCATCTGCCTCACTGTCTGCTGCGCCTGAGACAAAAACAGAGGATTTCACGCAAATCCATTTTCCCATATAACTCTGTCTTTGTGTTTCAGTGAATAAATAATAAATGAATGCATTTGTTTCATGCACAATAGAAAAAAAAGTTATATAATGGTATGTGTACGTGTTTGTGTACACTCTATAGGCTTCTGACTAATACACAATTGCCACCCCAGGCCCCTAAAGGGCCCCTTAAGCCAAGAAAAGAAAACTTTTTATGGAGCACCTTTATCTCCACCAGAGCAACAACAAAAAATAAGGTTCCCTAAGGACATTTCACTCGTTCCTCTCCAGGTCTTGTCAGCAGGCAGATGGGGTCCATTAAGGTGGAAAGCCATTATGTACCAAACCAAGACAATGCGTTTACATACAGCATCTTGAGCTTTAGAATGGTTCAGAAAAAGGACAGGCCAATGTAAATAAACAATCCATGGGCAGCCGATCTGAGAAGCCAACTATAGCAGATGAGTTTTCTTTTATTTATAACAGTGCAAGAACTGAAGAAGTGAGCCAAGAATAGTGGGAAGAAGTTGAAACAGGAAAAAAAACAAAAAAAAAAACTTTGGCTCCATCTGCATGTCAGGTTTAGGTCCAATAAAGAGGCATTTGGAAGTTAAAGTGAGAAAACCAAGGACCAAAACAAATCTGAGGGTAAAACGCACACAGTGACCGTCACACAACAGTGCACATTTAGAAAAATCCTCTGATCAACGAGCATGGAGGAGAAGAAGAGGAAGTGGTCGAGGAGTGTAACTTTGGAAAGACGAGCAAGCTTCTGCCGTCTTTTCCCTTATTTGCATAATGCCTCCCTTGTTCCTTAAACTAATGTTTCTGTTGTTGCCCGAACTTAACAAATGGCCACTTAAAAACTGACATCTCCTCTCTGCAGCATCACCGTGTGCTGCTGCAGGGAGTTAATCCTTTGGCTCTGTGTGTATGTGTGCGATTTTTAGCCCAGTGCTCCTGGCCTGCCAGCTCCTCGTTGCTCCGCTCCAGTGGCTTCCTCAGCCTGTACCGAGGATGTTCAGCTTAACTCAGCACTGACAGAGAAGACCCACAGACTGTGAAACACATTGCTGCTGCATTTCCATTCTAATAATTCTGACTAATCCATATGTGTGTGTGTGTGTGCATGTGTGTGATGGGTGTCACGAAAACACTGCTCTTGGCGTGTGGCAGGTGGTGTGAATGTGTTGGTTGAGAGTGTGTTTCGTAATAGCTCCTTCCCTGCGGCTACGCATGAATAATCTATGGCATATCATACTATGTAGACTGCATGTTCTGCCTGAGCCATTCATCAGTCTTTAACGAATCAAAAACCATATGTTCCTGTTTGACTTGGGGTACATGTGTGTAGACACTCTCCCTACACCGAAACAATGTTTACATACAGTTTTGGAAATAGCCATTGTATTGAGGTGGGTCTAGGGACGGGCAGTTTGACAATGAGCAAGACATTTTAGAAGTCGATGAACTGTGACCGCAGCAGCAAATGAAGGAGAGAGGTGGTCACTTTTCATTTAGTCAAATCCACGGCACCATTTGTGGCAGTACAGAATGCAGGTTTTAATATGCTAATGTGATGTGACACGCAAAGCTGCAAATATCTTTTCCCTGCAGAGTGCCGACAGAAGATTACTGGACTAATGTCTGATTGTGAGAATCTGAAAAGTGCTCACTGGGACACCACTTTCAAGTATAATTTTTAAAGAAGAGCACTTCTTTGATCATATTACTACAATACGGTTCACTGTTTGTAATCACTGTCCAATAAATCTGGGGAATGATCGTTAATTTAATATCTGTTTTAATTACACGAAGAGAGAAATCCATCAGTTGTTTCAAGCCAATCAGGACTCTAAAGAGCATTCCAAAACTGACTAGTTAAAAATCACTGTGATGGTGCCATAGCCTTTTGACCTGATCAACCACCCCACCTCTGCTCCCCAGGGGCATCTCCTCTGACCTTGTAATAGAAAATAAAACACCCAGATTACCCAGTGGACCTGAAAGTGGCATCAAAAAAAAAGGTGTAAAACTACAGCATGAAAGAAAAAAAAAAAGAAAAATCCCTGCTATGGCCAACAAACAAAAGTTCAGCTGAGATTTGAATACATCTGTGATATGTAATCAATTCTGCATATAAGCCTGGATCAATCTCCTGTATGGAGCGATCTCTGCTCTCATGAGCTTGATACAATAAATGTTTAATGTGCAATACATCCATGGTTCCTACAGGTTTCTACAAGTTAAATTTAAGACTTTTTAAGACATTTTTAAGACTACTTAGAACAGAATTTAATGCCCATTTCACAGCCGTTCCCCTCTACTCGTGTCAACCAGATCGAGAATCATCTTTTCTTCAATCAGGGGTTATTAAATTTGCACTTCCCCATTCTTACTTTTTGCTCGCGAGCCGTCCCTTAAAGTTCCCAAAATCAGCTGTCTTGGGCGACTAATAGCTGCATGCGTGTTGGTCTGAATGCTCTGTGATCATTTCTCACCGGTGGCTGCAAAGTTAGCGATAATTGGTTCCTAATTTCAGTATAAATTGTCAGAGTCGACTAACGTTAATTTCTTTGCAGCATGGACATTTCCCAGACACATTTAAACACAAAACAGCAAACAAGTTTAAGGCAAAATAACTTAAGACCTGCCACATCAAATGTTTTAAGGTATTAAATGCAGATTTGTAAATTAAATACTTTTAAGACTTTTTAAGACAGAGGGAACCCTGTACATCCCAAGATGCTGTTGAGTGTTCAGTGTCTTTCACCTGCTCACAGAATAATGACATTAGATGAAGTTATAGTCACGTACCAACAGTCTTGACGGTGATTGTCTTGCTAGCTGATTTCTCTCCGATCTTCTCCCAGTGTGGCTCAAGTTCAGTACCTTTCTGAAGCCACTCGGTCGCTATACATAAGTACTGTCCCTCATCCCCAGGCAAGGAGTTGTACAGGGACAGGGTAAAGGTGTCACCGCGAGCCTTCTCCACACGAATGTCGCCATAGCTGGAACGCTCTCTGTAGGTGGGGCTGTGCCATACAGTGCCGTCCCGATCCACAGAAGCCACCTCCTGAGGACTCCCAGTTGCCTCCTTGTCTATCCACTGCCAGACAACAGACAGAGGGCCTGTAGTAGACTGGACTGAGCAGGTCAGCTGGATCACATCACCCTCTAACACCTCTGATGAGTTACTGGACAACAACACTGTGATGTTGCTCTCTGGGAGGAAAAGACAAGGGGAAAGAAATGCAGAGGTGAGCATGAGAAGATATTCAATGTTATGACATGTGAGAGGAAGTACTCAAAATTCATTCTCATACCAGACACAAGAATCATACTTTCTGTGTCAAAGCATTCAGAGAGTACAAAAGGCCGGAGGCAAAAAAACAAATTGCTGAGTCTATTCCTTGGAGTATAACACAATCCTCTGCAACTGCTATGCATGTGTATGTAAGCGTGCGCGTAAGACGATGATAGTGTGGTTTTGTAACTGGCATGGGGCACATCAGAGTAAAAACCAGTGAAGAAGCCATAGTGGGTTTGTGTGTGGGTTCAGATTCTTTCTCTCAACTCTGTGGAGCTTGTTGACCGAGTCCTCACGGGCACAGGAAAGATGGCTCAGATCACACTCCTCAGCTGCACTTCAGAGGAAGAGGAGGATAAAAGACTTTACTGGCTCTTCTGCTCTGATCTTCTGCTTTATCTCGACTCTCATCACGTCAACGTCCATCAAACATCATGGCGCTCTGGTTGACCCTAAAGCACCGTTGGCCTGCTGGGACTGACCCTGCTGTCTCTTGGGGGGTATGGCTAAAGGGTTCTCCTTTTTCTCCCCCACTGGCCAAGCTTGGCTGCCCTTCTCTCAGTTCACCCGCCCTGCTAACAAGCATGAGTTCTCTGTGAATAGGGAATAAAGTCGCTTCTTGCTTCTATCACACTCAAATGAACAAAGGGGAAACCCTTCATCCTTTTCCTGTCTTTTTTCCATTTTTACAGTCTCATCGTTTTTTCCAGTGGCTAAGAACATAGTTTCGTATTCTATCAATTTCAGGATTTGAGAGGACTGGTTATACACTGATTTTATGCGTGTGTCCTTTTCACCTAAAATGCCTAACTTTGCATTCCTCTTTCTTACCCATTTCTACATGGTGCACATCTTATTATACATAATTCTTTCCAGTGTATATTGAAACATGTAAGTATTTTTTTCATCATTTTATAGAAAACCCAAACCCTCTTTTTTTCCTACCCTTGCCTGTGTCCTCTCTGTCTGTATGATGGAGATTCAGGGAGCAAGTAAGCTCTCTCTCCTTTTCTCATCGCAGAGGTAAACTCATCCATCAACACCGGTTTGTCAGGAGTGTTTACGTCTGCTTTTCCTCTGCTGTCACCTTTGTCTGCCTCTGACTCATCAACTTTAACCTCTTACTATCACCCAATTCCCCAATTAAAGTGATGAAGCACATCTCGAAATTCACTGTGTGCAGGTGAGGAAAAGCAGGCATGTGTAAGGAGAGTTTGGGGAAGAAATACGTGCTTCCTGACCCCCACTGCTGTGTTTCATGGAAGCTCCGATCCACTAACCATGGCTATTATCCTGTGTAAACCCCATAAACATCCTTTATAGGCCATTACGGTCTTTGTTTGAAAAAACAAAACCTCCTATACAGAGAGGTTCCCTAGGGACTGTTGCAGGCTTAGGGCCATTGTTTTGGACTGATTTAGCAGGGGGTGCAGTGCGGTCAGGATAAGGTAGCGTTTGCTGCTTGAGAGCAGATATTACCCTGCAGTTATTACGGTTTATTATGCTGGCAGCAGCTGGCTACACACACACACTGTTCCGCTCCCAAGAGATACAGGATGTACAGAGGAGCGGTTAGGTTGAAGCAAATGATCTGACCTGGTAGAGGAGTGATTACCTGCTGCAACCAAGAACGATAAAGTCTCAGTGACCGGAAGAAAAGCCAACTGTAAATCAATCAGATGAAAACCTGACACAACCCCACCAGGCAGCCCTGCTTAACCCAGCTGAAGGGGTTTGCCCCAGCAGAACACATTAGTTTTTGCCTCGGGAGTCACTTAGAGGGCCCTGGAGAGCTAGACGCCTTTCTCTGCTTCTTTTCTTTCTCCATGCTTTCATTTCATGGCTGTTAGCTCAGGCTTCTTGAGTCTGGACTCTTCTGCTCTCCATTATCCCTCTATAGTGTACCCCCCTCCCCACACCCCACTCCCCAGCTAAGCCAAGGAAATGGCTAGGACCATAATGCTGCATTACCAATCCTTAGCAATCCACTCAAACAGAAAATACATCAGGAATAAGAGCGGCATTGTAATTTGTCCTCTTACTCACAGCTAACAATAGAGGCTGTGTGGCTATCTGTTGTAGGCAATCTTCGAAAGAGAGGCAGAGTGAAAAGCGTGTGTGTGTGTGTGAGAGGAGAGGAGCCCAGTACAGCACTACACACTGCCTGTACAAAGATAAAACTGTTATTATGAAAAGCTCATCATTCTTAGTAAAACTGACAACTAAGGACACCATAACTAAGCCAGTGGCTATGCAGACAGATTACTACTCACTGAGCGGCTGGACTGTGATTTGAACATTGCGGGACCTCTTGCTGCGGTCAATGAAATCTCCAGTGGGTGTCTTCTCCCGCTCCGTCACACGGCAGATGTACTTCCCCGCATCTTCAGGGCGTAGGTGCTGCAGCTTAAGCAGGTGAACGTTGGTGCTCTCTTTACGCACAGTCATGTGGCCTGCAGCCTCACGGGCAATGTAATCGGGGCCTAGAACAGGCACGGCACTGGGGCCCACCACGGCCACCGGTGAGCTGCTGAAGACCCACGACACCGAGAAGAATCGCTCAGGCACATTCTGGGCCTCAATGGTGCAGCGAAGCTCCAGCGGCTCACCGGCCGTGAAGGACCGTCGCTCTGTGCTCACCTGTATGCTGAAGTCCCGATCTGAGTGACAGAGATGGGATGAGAAAGGAAAACAGAAGCAGAAAGAAGAAAAATGGATAAATATGTGAAAACCTGAATGCTTACATCCCTCTATGAAAGTTTTGTAAGCTATAAGTAAGGCACAGTACATTAATGGTAGTAAACAAACAAGCATAAAGGAAAAGTTATCTGAGGAAGATCTTTTCAGGAACATATCCATACTAAACCATTTATTCCTGTCAAAAAGTAGACTTATTTCTAAATGTGGGGTACAATTAAAATTCTTAACACTTCTACATTTTCTGCACATGCACAGTCTGAGATGCTGAGTCTGAATGCTAAAGCAGGGAAAGAAAGGGAGAGATAGAGGATTAAGAGGGTTTGTGGTAGAGACGAGTTGTAGGTGGTTAGGGATGGGTGGGAGGGGACTAATACAACGTTAACGACTGTGAAAAAGGTGAGACAAGGAGAAAAGAAAAGAGAGAAGGTTGAGGTCACACAGTGCAGCGCTCCGGTAAAACGCTGATCTTTCACAGAGCCCTGCTCTCTACCCCCTTGGTTTCACCTCTGCAATAAAAAACACATCTAATTAAAATTCTCTTCAGCAGTCAGAAAGAGAGTCATGTGCTTTCTCCTCCTGCTAGGTCTAAGACAGAACAGACAGAGTAAACACTGCTCGTGCTACCGCTTTCACAATTATGCTTGTTGTCTGTGCCTGTTTTGTTTTGTTTGTATGTGTGCGTGCATGCCTGCGTGCTCAGTTTTATTTGCTGTATTAATTTCCAGATGATGAGCACGGTATGTATCAGAGACGGCTGCTTTGCTTCACAGTGAGGTGGTAGCCCCAAGCTGTAATTACAAAGACTTTAAACAGACTTCCTGAGAAACACACTCATGTGGAAAAGTTCAAAGCCTGCTGTTGGTATAGAGATCATTATGCAGTGAAAATATGATGGAGGGAGGGGGGGGGCACTGTGTACACGTACACACAAATATCAATGCACATACAGTATTCTGTACACAAAATAACAGCATACATACACATATGCTACATATGTAGATGTCAAAAGACAAGTGCCTATTTGTTCAGACTGAAAATGTAGTCGTGGTGTGTTGTACAGTATTACTGGTGCTGATCAAACAAGTGCAGCAAATACTTTGTGGTTCCTCATTGGAAGAACTACTGTCTACATATGTCTACATTTTGTGATGTGTAATATCTTTTAGTTTTGGATTATTGTTCTTTATTGTTAGCACTCAATTACACTAAACAACAAATTGATCAAACTTTTAAAAAATTACCATCAGATTAGCTAACAGTAAAATTATCTGAAAATATGTGTTTATGAACAAGACGGCGGAGGAGTGAAGAGAACAACCCACAGATACCAAAACAAAGAAAAGATTGCTGCTCCTACAACAAGACAGCAGGATTATAACACAAAGACAATGCATTATGGCATTTAACAAAATGTGTAGGAAGAGGAGCAGAGTCAAAAGAGCCTTGACCTGCTTTGAGGAGAATTGGCTACCACTCAGCACGGAGCTTCATTAAGACTATATTTACTGGAAGAACTGAGCTGAGAGGATACATAAACCTGGGATGAAGATGGTCTCACAGGTCCAGCATGTGTAAGTGTTTAGAGGCAATTAGAAAAAGCTAAGTGGTAAGCGGAAAGAGCAGAGTGAGGAAGAGGGGGAGGAAGAGAGGGGGGGGGGGGTGGCGAAA
>JAPQRQ010000015.1:20371343-20400404 GCA_037367365.1 Apogon talboti
AGGAAGAGAGGGGGGGGGGGGTGGAGAAAATGATGCAGCGAGGAGACATGAAAATGAAAGGTGATGTGAGAGCAGGGAACGAGGGAGGACGGGAGGGAGAGGAAAGAAAGGAAATAAAGATGGTAAAAACAGAGAGTGAAAGGTACATTAGAATTCTGTCTATGGCTCCTTTCTCTGAGGCCGGCTGTGGGTGATTAGCGAGTGATGGGGCTGTCTCCAGATCCACTCCATCTTTTATAATAGGAGGCTAATGGAGAAGCTGCTCACTCTCCCTTCCTGATTTTCTCTCATTCTCTCTTACATGCTGTCAAATATTCATATGGACAGGTGCAGCATCAAATACACATCATGTTTAGCCAAAAGGTATGAAAGTTCTGTACTCAATAATCAGTAATACGTAAGGACATAAAAAGAAAACACTAATTCATGCACACACTCAAGTTGGAGAACTCACACCCATTGCCACCCGGCAGCACAACTGTTGTATTCTCTTTGTCATGCAACAACACTTCCATCCATTATAGATTACAGGGAAGACAGAGAGTGACGAAGGGTGCATCGAGTGGAGCTCTTTGTGCCTTTTGTCTCCTCCCTAAAGTAGCAGGAACTCATCTGACAAACCTGCTTTACATCTGAGTTCCCATTCGCCTTCTCATCTACCCAGCACTATCTGGGGCACCATCAAGTTGTATTGGTCCAGAGTGAATCTGATGCTTAATGGGGAAAGAGAATACGATTCTACTTTGAAGTGATTTACTGGCATGAGACACTCGCCACTGTGTGCTGCCTTGGTAATTGAGCTAATGTCAAAGCAGTTTATCACCCATCTCCGTGGCCCTTTCTTGGAAGCAAACAAGAGATTCTTTTTTTTTTTTTTATGGCGAATACAGCTCAGTCTGTCTGGGAGGGGTGTGATGGGGTCGAGTCAGTTGGGAGGTTATGTACTTGTGAAAGGGAGTCTGTGCAAGGCCGTTAAACTGTCTTTGTTTGTGGCCCATCAAGCCTAGACACTGACAGTTTATTAGATCATTATCATACAGAGCTATTCCTCCATCTTCCATCCCAACATACTCTTTGTTTCTCCCACATACTCTATCATGAACTCCTGGTTTCTTACTTGACCCCACATCTTCCTGCCGCCCCTGCTTCCTCTCCATTACACAATACGCTTCCTTAGTGGCTAAAATTATACCGGTATGGTTTATCTCACTAATGCATTCAACCGCGACTAGAATGGAATAACTGTTGGAAAAAGGGGTGTCACCTCAGCAATGAGTGAAACATCCATTTAAGTCTCTCGGCCACTCATTGCCAGGGGAGATGGCTGTGTACATGTGGAAGCCATAAGACACCCGTGGCAAACACCCACTCTGTTTATAGCTGGGGAAATTATTCTTGGATCTGCTTGTAATATTACTCATCAAACAGACACAAATACAAAAGTGTGGGGGTCTTTGGAGGTTTAGTTAAGCCGTTTTTAGTGAACTAATGAGCTTAGTGCAAGATACTGATCAGTAATCAGAGAAAGCCAGCCCACATGTGTGTGTCTCAGTCTGTCATAAGGACTGGGGGGGACCTAAGAGTAGACTCATGCCCCTCCTACCATTTACTCAAAATGTCTGTACCTTCTCCAACCCTGTACTCACCAGTGGGCTGAATTCGTAGTTGAGTTTTATCACTCTGCTTGCGGGTCATGGCGAACCAGTTGCCATCTGGGTCCTGAATCCACTCAGTGGCTTGGCAGTAGAGCAGGCCCTGGTCCACCGGCTGCAGTTTATGAATAGTCAGCCTATATGCTGTGGCACTGGTTTTGTCCAGTCTAAGGTCCCCTGCGGCCATCCTCTGCCTGTATGGTCCACCGGAGCGCAGCACAAAATCCCTTGACAAGGTGACCAGCTCCTGAGGTGGGGCCGCGGCGTCCTCTGGGGACCGCAGATACCACCCTACTGACAAATGAGTGTGCTGCATTGTGGTCCGAGAGACCTCACAGGTAAGCTGCAGCGTGTCGCCCTCCACCTTGGACAGTGTTTGTGCTGGAGCCATTACTGTCAATGAGTCGGCAATGACTGCAAAAGAACAAGAAAAGAAAAACAAGACAGAAGTTTAACTTTTGAAGTTAATAACTGAAATAAATGACTTATTAATGTAGTAATACCTATGGAGTTGATACTGAGCCCTTATGTATATAGAGTTTATTTTTTCTTATTTTACTTCTATTACATTTTTAATTATATCTTGTATTTGTATTATATCTTCGTATCTATAATTTAGTAGAGACAACATCTACCGGCAAAGAATTCCTTGCATGTGTTCACATACTTGCTGAATAAAGATGATTCTGATGAACCTCATCACCTCTGAAACATACTGCCAACAGGGCTGAGGGTGTCACAATCTGTCAACAGCTTCAGCATCAATAATGTGCATGCATAATTTATTATTTGCTTGCTAAATAAATTGAATTATTATTTTCTTTGCTTCTTCACTGCAGTGTACTCTATTGTTAATACACCATGTACTCACTATTTACATCTACAAATAAAGTTCAGTATTGTTTACTCGAGAGCGACCTATGATAAAACACGCTACGTTTACATCTACTATTCCGTGACTTTGACTTCCACCCCACTGAAAAAAAATGTGTTAATACAACCAGGCTTTTCTTCTGAGGGTGCTGCCCTCTATTTGCTGTTCCATATATGATTTTCATATATCCTTGCATCTTGATAGCATGTTTTCCATCTCTCACAGTCAGATGCCTCAAGAGACTCTTCAGGTATTTCTATAACACCATATGGTTACTGTCAGTATAACACCATCACGCTGCAGTCTACAGTTATTTAAAAATATTTTCTGATCTTCTATGTACTAAATATACAAACATCAAGTTAAAACCGCTGTAATGAATTCATGGCAGTATCTGCAATTCAAACAAGAACAGAAGATGGACTTCAAACCAGATGGTTGAGAACACAGGAGTAAAGGGAAGGGGACAGTCAAGAGCAACAATACAATGTAGACATCAAAATGTGATAATTTCACAGAGCAGACTGAAAACACTCCACACAACTACAGAAATAAACTCCCATTGCTTTTAAAAGGAGCCTACATTAGCCAAAAGAAGTATTTTTGGATAGTTAGAGCAACATTTTGTGCCAGTAAGAGAAGGAGAGCAGTGAAAAAGACACTGACAGACTGTACTGGACCTAAGTTGGTGAAGCTGAATGTATTAATCATAGTCAGGCAGAAAGGTCAAAAGGTCACTGTAAAAAACAAGTATTTCCAGCGTGCTCTCAAGAGTGAACTTTCTCAACTGTGCATGTGTGTCTGTGTGGTTATTGGCTGCCATCCTGTTTGCTCCATCTCATTTATAAAATGCACCATCACACTGACTGAAGGCACCAACAGACTGTGAGATTTCTGCAATATTATAAGTTTATTCGGCTACACTGTGGGATGTGGACCTAATAAACTTGGGTGCAACATCAATTTTAATATATGTAAAGTGTATGATAATAACTCAAGCTGAATCGGTCCCACAAGTAAACACAAGTTAATATACAGAAATAAAATGTCATGAGCATGTATTACCCTTGCAATTGTGTTATTTTCTTTAAAAAAAAAAAAAAAGAATGTGGATCTGGTCGTGGCAAGAGAAAATACGGTAACTTGGGATACCAATTCAAAAAAAAAGAAAAAAAAAAGCTTTTAGAGTCTTTTACATAAACATAGTGCATCAGTTCTTTCCGAATTCCTATTGGTTGTTCAGTAGACACACAGTAGGCCATAGTACCAGTCACGGCTTTAAGACAGTCGTCCTAAATTTCAACATTTCAACATTTTATCCTAAGATGTCTAGCCACTTTTACACAGAGATCCCGGAAAAAAGGTGAGATGGTGATCCCACCTTTTGACCGATTCATACAGCCAAGCCAAAGGAGTAACAGAAGTGAGACAGGCAGGACTTTTACACAGTGGACCTACGCTCCGGAATCAAAGGGGCAGTGATGCGGCATATAATGGGACGTATAACTTGCGCGTGGGAAATACCCTGAGCATAGTGGTGTTGGCTCTCAAAACAACTTCAGAGTCAGCCTGTCTTTCACCGTTCCACAAATGTTAGCATGGATAGAATCCTCCGCCCAAAGTGACAACAGCTTGTGGATCTCAGCGTCTTCCAAGTTTGACATCTTTCTGGTCGCGTTGATACTGCATGTCTGTACATGGCCTACGCTCATTTTTAAATCCTCCCAGCGCATGTGCCGCACCTTGGTCGTGGAATGAGAGGTGTTCCTTTTACACAGTGTTCCGGAATCACGATTCCACCTTTATCGCAGCTCTGTTACTACCTCCAGAGGCGTTACAGAGCCGTAACAGAGGTGGGACCAAACGATCCCACCAATTCGTTTACACAGACGTCGTTCCAGAATAAAGATGAAATATACCCGGAACAGAAGTGCTGTGTAACCATCATTTTGGAACCACAACCAAAGATATATTTCTTTCATATTGGGCATTTTTGGTCTGAAACATCCCAAAATCAGATAGTTAGATCATGAGGTCGCAAGCATTTTTATTTTAAGATTACTGTCATGTCACGTCACACATATACACACATACACAGTCAAACAAGAGGTACACAAAGACACCACTGTTCACAATAGACAGCAGTCAACCATTGAAGATAGGCTGGGATGAAATGAATTGAGGAAATAATGCGGAGGGAAGCTTTCTTGAATTGCCATGTGGTGAAGCTTTCTCAGAAGCCAGAAAATGGAAGTGCTTTGTGTGGGTTTAGGCTAGTGGAGTGTTCTGTAAAGATGTTTGGCTATTCAGGCTTTTAAGAGATAGTCATTGTCAGATCTATAGCCCAGTATGCTTGTGATATATGGCTTTTGTCAAGATGCTCACTTCGACTAAATATAGAAGTATAGATGTGTGCAAAGGCATCATTAGGACAGGTAAAAAGCTACCTACAGTACATGCAAACACAGTGAGCATGAGTCTGTGTATACTTGTGGTCATACTAATCTTGCATGTGTCTTTGTCTGAAAACATGAGAACAATTGAGCGATGGGGATTGCAGGAACAGAGAAACAGACACCACTAATGAAACAAACAAGGGGAACAAAGGCAGAGCGAGATCAGAGAAAAAAGATAGGGGAGGCAGAGAGAGGAGGCTTGACATCTGGTTACTAGAGTTTAACAAGACACTCAAAGAAAGAAACAACTATAAAATAGATGTGGCAGGAGAAGAAAGCGACTAATCAGGTGGGTCAGACTAACGTGAGGCAGCGTTCTCTGTGTTATATATTGTAAGACCATTAAGAATAAACACCATGCAACAATAAATGCAGAGTGAAGCGTTCCTGACAATAATGACGAGGTGTGACTGAATATGTCTTCTAACACACTTCTCAGTTACTGTGGGTGCTTGATAAAAAAATCTAGCAGCAAGGGAGAAAAATGGTAGTTGTGGGCTGCAATAAAACCATTGTGTTGATGTATTTGTTTGTTTTATGATAGAAAGTACTTACATGGGAATCTTAGATGGCCTGTATCAGCACTTATACCGAGGTGCTTTATTTCACAGGTTTGGATAAAGAGATCTGCCTCTGCTATGTGCTGCAACTGCTAAACAATAATAATAAAACAAATCTTTCTTTAAATTATTAGTTTCTAGCTTTCAGTGGAGTCATATTGTTCTATTATGATTACATTATTTTTCTACCTATTTCAATAGTCAGAGCAAATCAGATGTTTTTTGTCTGATGTTTTTTCAACAGACAAAAATTGGTGATTTCAATAGAGAGAGATGTTTTAAAAGAATACCCATGCATTTGGGAATATTTATATGAATGAGGGAATAAAAAAAATACTTCACTTATTGTAAAATGGCTCTTCAAGGGCCTAGTGTTGTCAAATGCTCCCTGACTCCTCATTCAATGCTGACTGAACAGCAGTGTAGCAAATAGACATACTGTTACCACAACAACACACCTACGCTACAACCTGTTATTACCATAGCAACCCTCCCACATGGTACCGAGGGCCTCTGAGAACAGCCGGGAGTTACTATAACAACCACACACCCCCTCCCATCCCCCACCACCAACCCAATTCTGACACAGACTTCTCCCGCTGCGGGCCCACCTGGGGAACAGAGTGTAAAAACAGCAAGCTGATTCTCCACGTCCCTTGGCCCTGCTTCTTACAGAGATACTTAACACTCTGACTGCATCTCAAGTCCTCTGGGCCAATCAGATCTCTACACACCGATATGTCTGGGAGGGAGACGGCATCAGCCAACTTTAGCGGCTCTAGAAAGTCACAATGAAGTTGTAAACTGAGATCTACAATAGCCCTACTGACCTCAATCTGGGAACAAGTGACAACAGCAGAGGGTGGCATTTTCAGGTGTACATGCAAATACGCACTTTTGACAAGTGTGGGGTACTGCATTGCCCTCACAAATCAAAACCACTGAGAAATCATTTATTATAAGCAAGACATGCACTCAGACACTGGTATCAGCCAATATCAGTATCAACATGTGGGATGTCTTTTCACCGATGGCAGTCTGCATGTTATGTTGTTTTTTTTTTTTTAATGTGACTATTTAAAGCGTCTATTTAAATTTTTACTTTTCTATTTAAGTTCCCTATTTTCTCCATAGTCTACTTTGTATATATAATGTATTTTCTTCTCTGTTTTCAATTCCTGTACTGCTATGGGGAGCAACCACAGTTTTGTTGTGCTACCTACCCAATGACAATAAATTCTATTGTATTCTATTCTATTCTATTCTTTCCATAAATGTGTCTGAATGTGTTCATTTAATGCAATGAAAATCTTTCAGCCTTTTGTCACATCTTCTTATTATAATGAAGATTTCCTTTTTAAGAAGGGATAAATAACAAACACAAAATAACAAAGCAGAGAGTTATGACTAAGCCAGCCATAATGTCATTTGTATCAGCCAATAATTTTACAAACAATGCGTCTGTACTATGAGCTGAATAAAAACAATGATAAAGCTTAAATATCAGTGCATTTAGTGATATTAAAACTCTTTCTATGAGAAATGCCAATATTAGTAATGTTTCTTTTAATTTACCCTGACTAAATACTATATGTCAGAGACAGTGTGCTAGGCTTAATGGAAGCACTTTGAGTAATTTTTTTATGTATATAACAAATATATGTATGTTCATGTATACATAATCACAAATAACTAGTTGCCCATTAGCACACATAACAGAAGCATGTCAGGCCTTTGTTATAAGGCTTTAACAAACATTATTAATTGTTACACTATGGCCATATTCAACAACAACTAGGGCCATTAAAGCTGCAGTGACTGATTGTTTTTTGGCATCACTGGGCAAAACCTATATAATCAGGAAGAAACATGAAATCTGCCCACAGTCTGTTTCGGTCTGTAGAAACTATAACGGTGAAATACAGGTTTGCAGACAGGCAGGGGAGCTAAACACATGATCGACAGCTGAAATTACCTGTTAAGGTTTCATCAGACTCGACTGTACTCCTCTGCTCTGTAGCTCAACATGGAAGCCTGGCAGAAAACGCAGTCAGGCCATTTATCTATTTATCTTTACATTTGGTCTTTTGATTTGGATCAAAAGGAGAGAGCTGCAGAAGAAAATGCAGCATTTTCCCCCTGGTTTTGGCTTCTTGTGTGTCTACAGTAACCACCTAATAACTTACGGTTTATTAATAGCAAGTGAGGAAGTTGCTGTGTGTGAATTATGATTAAAATAAGGAGCCAATATGCTATTAGTATGTATTATGGGTAGACGATAAAACAATCTCAAAATTGCCATTGCGATTAAATTTATGTAGATAATGATGACAAGGTTTGACTTAATATTGAATGATAGCCTGTCACACAACAGAAATAAATGTGACATCCGCAACATCACATGTGGCTACATTTTCTGTTCGGCAAATAAATTTTGGAAGGCCGTTCAACACACGGGCAGGAAAACGCACTAAAGTTGTCATTTATTAGAATCTGTGCCAAGAGTGCACACTGAGTTGTGGTCTCATTTACAGATGCACTGCTTCTGCCCTGCTGACTGAGTTTGACACACATAGTCAAGAATGGGGATGCTTTTATGGCACCTCATAAAATCTAACGACAAAACATGCCAAAACATGTAATGATGCATTCAAGTACATCCTGTAATTTCAGTGGCTGATATACAAAAGGCCAAAAATTTTGAAAATATTGAAGTTAATTTTCTTTATATATGAAAATGATTGTAAGTATTTTAAAGTCAAGGCAAATGACCCTCTTTCATCAGCCTACAGGCATTATCAGGATATTCTTTAAGCTGGCAGTATTACCAAATGTTACAACCTGATAAATGTTAATGGTAATGAATATAAAAAAAAAAACAGTGATCAGATTTTTTTTCCATTCTAGCCAAACACAGTACTGTGCATATAATAAGTCTTAGTCACCCTTAAATATGTTGATTTTACACAGTTGCAATGAGCATAATGCCCATTTCTCCTATTTTAAACACACAAAAAGAAGGAAATATCATTCACAGCATTAAAAACTCACAAAAAATATAAATCACATGGCTTCTACAGTCAGTATCTAAGTGTGATCTCTGTTCCCATAACAGAAAGTAGCCCAAACAATAAGAAACACTGGTCATGTGTTGAATGAAACCTTGTGTAAAAGACTAGCGGATTAGTTCAATGAATCTCGTATTGTCTGTGCAGAAGAGTTCAAGACATGTTAAACACACTAAATACAAGTTACTTTAGTCAGTTTTTTTTCTGAAATTCTTGTTTTTAATGCTGTTTTATATTTCAGTTGCATCATGTTACATCATTATACTCTCCTTTAAAACATAAAAATTTTGCACAGTACTGTGAGTATACTTTTAAACAAGTAGCTAATGATGAATATGCGTTAATTAATCCAAGAGTTGTTTTTTTTTTAATGCTTATTTCTTATTAGATTTCATTTCACTGCGGATGAAAAGTCATTTACTGCAACATGACTGAACACTCATGAAGGAATTCATGAAGGATTTCAGGTAATTTTCTTTTGCATTCGCATAAATATAAAGTATGAGTGATTTAAATGAGGTTTAATCAGCGAATGTGGAAAAAATCTCCTGCTCTTTGAGACGGAGCTTCTCGTATGTGAAAGTGAAGAAAAACATGTCTGCGTTATTCTGCTTCTGAGTGACACGCAAGCTGTCAATCCTTTATAAATCTTTAAAATCATGCTCCCTTCCTGCTCTACCTCATCTGCAATTTTTTGCTTTCATCCCTCTCCTCTCCCGGTCTTCCTCTAGTCTCTTAGCCCTCTGAAGTGAGCGGTGGTTGTCATCCCTCAAGCTGCCCTTTTAAGTCCAGTTACACAGGGGCACACTGGGATGAAAATATGGAAGAAAAGATATCCGCAAAAAGGCGACAAAGAAAGATGGTAATTCGTGAAGTTTGATCCATACATTTTTACGAGTGCGCATGAAAGCCTTTCTGGAGCATGTGAGATGGATGCTGAAGTTGCAGAAGGAGATAATACTGCTTGCAATAAAAAAGAAAAAAAAAACATGTCACAACAGCGTAAGAAAGAGCAGGGTTTGTTTGTCTGTGTGTACAAGTGTTGGGAGGCTTTTTAAAGTTTGAGCAGCAGATAGTGAGGACCTAACCATCCAACACTTTCTTTTCTCAGTTGTATTCTTGTCATGGTACAGATAATGGTGTAAACTAAGGACTATTCACTGCCCTCTGGATGTTACCGCTGCTACATATACTCTGGCTCAGTAATTCTAACACAGCATGTAAAAAAAAAAAAAAAAAAAAAAATCCCCACAGATATCATTCCATTGTGTTCCTCATATGGTTCCTCAAATATACTAAACACTAAATCATGCGTTTTGAGCAAAAAATGAGATTACATGACGTTTATATAATCCATTATATGACATTATATGAATTGCAATAAAACATCAATATCAGCATTTCTTGAAAAGATGGCAGCAGCTCATTGCTCTCCATGTTTACATGTATAGTTTACATACCCACACTTGACCTTTACAAACGTCAACTCAATACCAAATGCCTTCTGTTCCAGTATTACATGTTAATATTTTTCTGAACACATTTTACATGATGTACATTATAGAATAGAGTAGAATACAATAGAATAGATCTTTATTGTTATTATCACAGGAACAATGAAAATTTGTTTAGCAGCAAAAACTATTAGTGCAAAAAGGACTGTATAAAAATATCACACAAAATACTGAAAAATGTAAGCAATGTACTACAAGATGAAATATTAAATATACATATACTACTAAAGTACTGAAATATACAAAAAGCTAAATCTATACTACAGATGAGAAATATAGGATTATATATTGTATTTTATACATTGGGTGTCTATTTGCTGGTGTGTTTTTATTGTATAAATTGCAGATGGAGTGCTTCCCAATTTCATTGCATTACTAGATGTAATGACAATAACAGGCTTTCTGATTCTGATTCAATAGTTCTGGAAATATAAAATAAAATAATTTAAAAACAGCTTTTCTTGTGACTTCCTGTTATAAAAACCTCTTGCGCTTCCACACCTTGATGATGCTCCATGTGATGAAGTTTGCCGAGTAAAATTAACGCCTCTAATCAGACGTGTTCAGCCCACCTGTCCTTCAGTTAGAGTCTGCCAAACCTCATTCATTTTCCATGATGCTGTTATATCGCGCCAATCAGAGCTATTAAACTCCCATGGGGGCTGCAATTTGTCCTGTAAAACTGCTGCCTCAATGGGTTAATTCGTTTGTAAGTTTGTCTCCAAAAACATGCATTAAAAGGTCAGAGTGACACAACAACACATGCTGCAGTATTGTTCTTTTAGTCATGATATTTTGGTAGGTTTAAAAAGCACTTCAGGGCCTCAGTTCCCCATAGGGAAAAACCTGTATGGCAGCGAGAAAGAGCGGTGAAGATACGCTATATATATAAAGTATAGAATCGAATGGATATTGATATTTTTAGCAGGCCATCCTTGAGTGGTAAAGCCAAAACAAAGACTCAAAGTAGGCCTTCCAGAGCCTTATATGGTTCTGCTATACTTGCTACACTCTGCATTTGTGATTCTCTGTTGTGTAGATGCTGCTTAAACTACACATCCACACCTGGCCATTAAGCCTTTAATTACCCCCATCTCATCCTCTTTCCAGCTTTGTAGCAATATTTAGTATCATGCAGTGTATGGAGTCAGATTGGAGGTAAAGTAACCGCTTAAACAAAACAAATGTATAGATTAAGTAGAAAAGTGGAACACTTGGCTCCATTTACCTGACAGGATGATGGATGCTCAAGCCCAGTTTGGTGTATTAGAACATTACTATGTGAATAACTGCTAAATTGGAGCAGTGACACCAAACATCTGCAGAATAGTACTGAAGATTCTAGCACGTTCACACTATATTGTGGTTTTTTTCCCCTCGTGCATGCATGAAACAGTTGCAAAGTTAAAATGTTTATTTTGCAAATGTTGCAAAGAATTAACTGATTTATTATTAATGATTCATTAAGTGAGTAATCATGTTATTGAGTCAGAAATGTGAGTAGAAATCAACAGACAGACTCTTAAAGGCAAATATAATGATGACAGATTAGAGGTAAAAGCCAATCAATGATTAAACAGCCTGTATCACCATAGTGTTGAAATGAACTATATTTGACTTTACTAGAAAGTGATTAATTGTTGAAATAATCCAAGTTAATAAACAAAATCACATCACTGAACCTAAAATTCAAAGTGATTTATTAACAAAAAATGAAATTGAAACTGTACAATATCTGATTGATTCCAGGTTATAAGTTTTTGTTAAATCATTTTTTCTCAAAGTCAGTTCTTCCACCTGAGAAATATTATATTAGCTATTGGTAACAACTGGAGACTAATTCTGCTGATAAAGATACAGTCTTAAACATCCTGTGAGCTCCGATATGACAAAAACATTACATGGCAAATCTACATTTTCAAAATAATATTTGATTTTCTTGATACTAGCACTTCATTGCAAAGAGTGGCCGCTCCATCTGAAGTGGTTACAGCTTTTTGGTGTGTAATGGCCTTAAGTGTCTCTGTTTGTCTGCGTTCTGCTGCAAAACAAATGGCCGTTTGGCAAAGCTCGTAGGGTAATTATTGTTAATTACTCTGTGAAATTGAGAGTACTGCTGAGAGGAAAACAGAATGAGTGGGCGATCCTCAGCTCCACTTCATGTGATTTCAGCCTTACCACCAAGCAGACGTCAATGACTGGCCCAGGAAGCCGGTAGCCATCGCAGGCGTATTAGGTCATCAACATGTAATAGACAAAGATATAAATACAGAACTGAGCCTACACCTGTCTTCCTCATACTTATTATCCATTATCCTCCCCATTCACATCCTCCACTTCTTTGTTCTTTTCTGTGAGAGCTGTTTATGAGTCAGAAAGAGGGCTGAAGTGGCTCAACTGGGACACTCAGAGAGAGAGAGAGAGGGAGGGGGGGAGAGAGAGACAGAGAGAGAGAGAGAGAGAGAGAGAGAGAAACAGAGAGAGAGAGACAGAGAGAGAGAGACAGAGAGAGAGAGACAGAGAGAGAGACAAACAGAGAGAGAGAGAAACAGAGAGAGAGAGACAGAGAGAGAGAAAGGGTGAAGTGGGAGGACGAGGAACATGAAGACAAAGAGAAAGAGGAAAAAACAGAATTACCGCTTTGCAGTTTACGCCGGCAGTTTACATCCGTGTGTGCGCCCCGACTAATAATATAATGTATGTAGTTCAGACTTAAAGGGAATGTGGTAAAAGCTGTGCGATGTGTATTTTTGGTCCATTCTGTTCTGAAGTTATAATTTTGGAAAAAATCTTATTATGATGTCACAGTAAAGTTGACCCTCAGGATATGTCACTGTTTAATCCTATTACACATTTGTATGAAACTCATCATAATAAGTATATTTAGTCAAAATTGTGTTGATGGTGGTGGTGGTAAAATATGTGGGCACCAAATGACATTAAAGTTAATACCACTGATGGCCATTAGGTGTTCATTCCCACAGACTTACATTGAACTTCTCTCTAAATGCTTGGTTGGAATTTTTCTCCAGGACTCATTTCAGTCTCATCTGTTTTATTTGGATCTTGTAATGGGTGATCTGGTTCATCTTTAACTTTTTCCTCCGTTAATAATATATCCTCCGTCGAATAGGATGCTTGGATGTTTGCCATGTCAGGCTTTGATTGACAGGTCTGTGTGACACCTCTGCCTGCCGAGTCAGACTTTAGAGTTCAGGTGAGACGCATTTTTTTCTGACTGTGGTTGATTCAACTCACAAAACTATAAAATTAATCTCTCATACAATGCTTAATAAAGTTTACTGTTTGTGAGCTAGTCTTCAGTTAGTGCAGTTTGTTTATTTAATTTATTTGAGCTTTATTTGAGGGATACATTCACAATGAACTATTAAACCATTCATAACAGTGATGTACATAAAATGACAAGAGCTAAAAGGAGGTGCAACACTCAAAGTCTGAGTTTTCTGTCTGTGGCAGATGATTCCTCTCAAAAGCAGCAGAAAACTCAGATGATGAATGCCCAAAAGTAATGCTGACTTTGGGGATGAGTAAGTTAATAAAGCTGTTGGAACAGAGACCACGACTGATGTAATGGTTGTTGAGTAATGAGCAAAGACAGGATGGAGTTTTACCAAATAGGGTTTTATAAATCAACAGAAACCACTGTGCGTGTCTAGTTCTGCCTCTGTTGTCCAAATATGGTCATTTATGGGTAAAAAAAAAAAAGAAAAGCCAACATTATGACAGTACTGGCTTCAAAACAGTAGTTAAGAAACAAATGGGTGAAATCACATATGCTGTATCCATTAATTATATACAGTCTAAGGTGGTCACAGTGACCTAGACATTTCATGTCTTACCGCCAGATCCTAACTAGTCTAATCAAGACCTTGGCAATGTTTGGACCATATCTGAAGAAAATCCCTTGAGGGAGTTTCATATTGTGTTCTCAAAAACTGAACAGATGAATTGACAGATGGATGGACAACCTGAAAACATAATGCCTTGGGCCATGGTTATGCCTGGTGTGAAAGCATAAAAAAGCAAAAACGAAGGGTGTTGGTGAAATTTTACCCAAGACACACACACACACACACACACACACACACACACACTCCATCCCTGTCTCCTATACAAGGAGTGCAAAAACCTTTGTCAAGCACATTATTATTATTCTGTTTGTAGCCTTTATATAAATGGGGTGCTGTCACTCCCACTTCAGCATCCTAAATTCAGGCTTGTGGATGCAGACGCACACATCTGGTGATCTCTACAAATGATGAACAGTGTCCTTTAAGAGAGGGAAATTAATCACAGCCTTCAAACAAAACAAAGCGAGCCAGCAGTAAAGCTAACTTTGACACAGTAGGGTCTACTCATGATCCCCAAGAGCTTGTACTGATAATAAGGGCAGGAGATGGAGTACAACGAGGAAAAAAAGGGCAGGGTAAGAGCGACTCCTTGGAGCTGGCAAAGAGACATGTGGGAGCCCTCTTAAACAGAGAAAAAAGGAGTGAGTGGAAAAAAAGAAAGAAAGATGGGAGTCAGAGGCTGCAGTGTGGGATCTGAAGCAGCAGCAGGGGGCACATCCATTATACAGCACATGCACATGATCAGATGAGCAAAGCACCTAATTCCATCCAACATACAGAGCCTCACGACTTCATTTGTCAGCTCATGTGTTTTCATACATTTGTGCGCTGTGTAATAAAGCCAAAAGACATGTTGCGCATTGTATGGACCCAGGGAAACGATTATGTATTTATTAAGTTCTGATGTCAGAGCGCCGTGTTTGTTCGTAGGTTGTTCTTTGTGACGCTGTGTTCTTTTCAGTAAGGATTGTTATTTTAAATTACAAGACACCCAGGGATGTGACACGTTCTCTCACTAAACCTGCAGAGCTTGATAGTTTTTTGCATCTTTTCTTAAAAAAAAAAAAAAAAAAAATTCCTTGATTAAAAAACACCTTTCCTTGAGAGGATATAAGACTTGTGCATCTACTCCTCACTTGTGTTTCCAGGCTGTAGAGAATCGACCCAATGATGTCCTGGTTTTGTCTAATCATGGGCATTTTTTGATAAGTAGGGAGGTTAAATATGTGACCAACAGCTAAATTTACTAATCATTAATCAGATTCCGACAGATCTGGATGTGACTCTGCAGCTCTATTCCAGGTTTGGAAAAGTTGATTTACTTTTCCATAATGGCATGAAACAATATCTTGTCACATATCTTTGCATTTAGTTTTGATTTGGTCTAAGAGGAGAGAGCTGGTCATTTTTTTCCACCAGCTTCAGCCATTTTAAATTAAATGCAATTGGCACCTTTACCTGTGTTGTAATAGCTATAAACGACAATGCTAAGGTAATGATCGCCCTGGTAAGTGGGATTTATGTGAATGGAGAAAATCCAAAGACGAGGGGAAGGAAGAAAATGTGAATGTGGTCATGATTCAGGAAAGGATGGTAACCTGGGATGACAACTGTGCAAAGAAACCTTGAGTAGTTTTAGCACAACCACAGCTCCTGTTGACCAACATGTCACTTCATGTTGCGTATCGGTTGTTAAGTCACACAGTGAGATGGTTATCCTAAATTTCTGACACTTATTTGGTCATCAGAACGGCACAATGGCTGTGTTCCACTCCAACTGTGCCATGTAGGGCCACTGTTATTTGCCACAACCGAAGTTATCAAAAAATAAATAAAAATTGTACAGTGTATCCCTGGCTTAAGGGTTGTTATATTTTTACCAAAAAAAAAAAAAAAAAAAAAAAAAAAAAAGCACTGCCTGCTGAACTTGAGGTTAAACTGCTCTTTTTGCATTGGCACAGCATTGAAACCTGGATTTATCTTCCATCAACATCCAAAACAAACAGTGGTAGCAACACGGAGTTGGAATTCGTTTAATGATGAACTGTAATGTAGAAATACAACAGCAAACTCATTATTACTCTGCATTGTACTGTGTAGACCTTCACACAATTATTCATGACTACTTAACAGTTCCCAGATTGCACAGCTGTCAGATATTTGCAGATAACACAGCTAAGGTTGGAGGCATGAATGATTTTCACTTGAATTTGAATTAAGTTGGCCACGATACGCAAATGCCTGATTAACACATCAACTTTAACGAAAAGCAAAGCAAGACAATCCCACATTCTTTCGCGACTACATAATTACCGCGTCT
This sequence comes from Apogon talboti, assembly GCA_037367365.1. Lineage (NCBI taxonomy): Eukaryota > Metazoa > Chordata > Actinopteri > Kurtiformes > Apogonidae > Apogon > Apogon talboti. The sequence goes on from JAPQRQ010000015.1 coordinate 20,387,660, forward strand.
GCATAATGTATGAGTGGCCCTGATTGTACGGAAAATTCCTAACTCCTCAACTCTCAGCTACTTTGAACAGTCAATTAATTGTCTTAAAATCTGTCACTCCGTCTCAAATATTATTTTCCCTCCAGCTGTTCTAAAGTTATTCTGAAAGGTCAGAATCATCTATGTATATGTAAACTAAACAGATTTGGATTCTGGCCTGGGCTTCTAGCCACAAAAAAAGAAAATAAATTAGAAACAAATAAAGCCGGAACAAATCTGTTTAATGCCAGATTGTGCCACTCTATTTTTACATTAATAACTAATTATTAATTTTCCATTAACAGCCCATAATAAAATAAAAAAAGACTCCCTTTAATTGCCATACCAACATTCTCATACATTAAAAATAGTTAATTATCTAGACTGTAGATCACTGGTAAATAAACCATCACTATCTAATCCTAAACAGAGATTTTATGAAACAAACAAGCACAAATTAAAATTAATTTCTCTATAACCGCATAGAAATTGAGGCACTCTGATTAAAATGTCTCACACCATCCAATCTGATCAAAGAGGCTTCCACACAGTCCTATCATAACAGACCACATCCAATCTTCTAAAAAATGTGAAAAGAGATGAAAAAGAAATAGGAGGGGATAGAGGAAAGTGCTGAGAGGATATGAGAGATCTTATAGATGCGGTTATGAGATTTTTACTTAGGAGCTGTGAGGTCCCTTGCTAATGGAACATCATTCTTGGTGGGTGTGTGAGTGTAAGTGTGCGTCCTGCGCTATAACACCGAGGTCACGGAGACTGAAAGGAAAAAAGCCCTCTTCATTTAATAAAAGGGTCTCTGAAGCATTCTTCTCTGTCTCCTTACACTGTCATGCTTCTTCGGGTTCTGTCACATTTCACTTTTTTTTTTTTTCCTTCCTCACATTTCCTCCTCATTCCAGCTTTCTTGCATCTATGCGATTCCCCTCCCCCCCCCGCGCCATCCACACCCGCCTTCTTTCAGTCGCATTATCGGCTGGGTTTCCTTTTCGTTAGACAAGTTGCTTGTCAGCACCCAATTATCACTTATTCTGTTTTTCTCAGCCTTCAGCACGTCCTCTTCTTGACTGTGTTAGACCACAGTCAGGCATTTATTATTCTGAGTCCTCTCCAACCAGTGTATAATACTGTACATCTAAGTGAGACAATGACCCTATTGGAAGTCGGGGTTTTTTTCCCCCATCCTTTACTTAGAGCCATGAAACTAGCAAAAGGCAGAAACGTATGCTCTGTGTATGTCAAATAGAAAATAGTGGAGAGAGAATCAGAGAAAGCCCCCTGTGGCTATTACATCTCATTATACCAAAAGGTAGAAGAGGAGGCGGATCGAAATCAGGTCGTCTCTCTCGTCAATACACACCCACCCAAACACGCAAACACGAAAATGTAGTTAAGCTACAGGGGACAGCTGCTCTCTGACACACACCGGGTAGTATAAGTGACTAGGGTACTCACACAATTCCTCTAAAGCCATGACTCATGCAGACTGGGTCACTGAATCACTAACAATCCTATTAATGTTTGTAAAAAAGCACAAACAGCGTGTTAAATACAAAAACTGACTGGAAAAGATGAGGTGTTTGCGACCGCGTCGGTGCTTTTACAAAGTACCGGATGCAACAAGGTCATTTCTTGAACCAATTTCAGTGATCATATTGGAGACACTTCAGACTTCTCCAAGCAGAAGAAGCTGGAAGTGAAGTTTCATGAGAGGATAAATAAGGAATGACTGGATTTCAGAGGCTAAGAGACACATGATTTTAACAGGAAGAGACTGGTATAGCCTGATGCATCTGACAGAAAAAGGAAGTTGATAGAGCCAAAATAGTTACACGTAAAACAACAGGAATACTTGAAAGAGGTACACTAGAGACTGGAAACTCAAGGTAACAGTGTAAGAATTAGTATGTTGAAAGCATACACAGTTTGTATGTTTCATTTTATAACATACTGAAAAGCAGTGGTTTTCTGCTATAGTTGGTTAAATAGATGAATAATAGTCATACAGCTAAAGCAGTTTTCCTTGGGTTTTATTAAACTTGCGTCCCCGTGTCCAGGTGTTTGCTGGACGGCGCTAGCAAAGAGGAGGCTCTTTAACAAAAGGAGAAAGTGGGAGAGGAAAGAAAAGAAAGATGGGCAGCGAGTGAAGGGAGTGGGCTTTGTTGAGAAACAGTGACGTGGAGTTAAAAGGCTGAATGTTGTGATAAGGGAGGCATCTGTGGTGAGAAGAAGCTTTCAAATATGAGACGGTGTTTACACAAAGGCAGAAGAGGAGGATTTAACACTAACTAAGACACAAACACACACGGGTGCACACACAATATGACAGTACCTCTCACTGAGGCCCAGCCAGAAAATGAGCCTGAGTGAGTGTGTAGGGAAGATGGAGAGTAAGCGGGAGATTAAAAGGCAAGGCGTGAGAGGAGGGGTAGTCTGAAGAGAGGTGGGAGTATGAAAGACAAATCTTCCTAAGAGCGTTTGGGAAGAGCTGTGCGCAAAGCTATCGTTGACTGAAATCCTTTAGAGCATCAAAGATTTACTCATCAAGCCTAAACACATGAAATATTCCTTCCACACACACCCATCAGTTTCACCCTCCCTCTCTTTTTGTCCTTGCGTTGCTCATCTCTTCTTCACCTGCTTAAGGCTACTTTCTCTTTTCTTTTTTTTCTTGGCACACACTTACCTCTTGCATTGTCGATCTTTTTTTTCACGTATCCGAATAACGTGAAAAACAGCAAACACAGCCACGCTCTACAAGACACAAACACAAACAGACCACTGACCGGGCCTGTTTGTCTTCTCCATCTCTACTGTCCTGGAGGTTGTTAGCACTTGTGCAGCATTTTGCTCCATCTGCCAACATCGGCGCACGCCCCTAAAGTCATTACAACACACTTGGACGCTCACACACAGATGTGGCCATGCAATAAGTGGTCTACCTAGAGGCGCACATGAATGCACATCGCCACACGAATACACCATGTGCAGTCATACATAGTCTCACACATACACATCTCCCATAAACAGCATTTGTCAAGTATATTATCATTGGAATATTACTGGAGGTGCCAGTATTAAAACTAATAAGCCTTCTCCCTGAGCTGCACTTACTGTCTATCCTGCCTCTATTTTAGCTCTCTCTGTACCCCTTACAGGAGCGCTCACCATCTCCCTTCATCCTACCCTCTGTCCACTGCTCCAGCCCCAGATGGTAAAGCACTGTGACCAATTAAAGGCTTCCCTGAGGATAGAACCAGTTATAGCCCCAGCCATCTGACCATTTCTGTGCAAGTGTGTGTGTGTTGTTATTTATTCATTTTTGTTTGCATGTAAACCTTGAAACAAAAAAACGTATCGCTGCGTTTTAATCAGTGTACAAAGCCGTGCCTTATGGCCAGTTCCTCACCCTTCTCCTTTAAATAGCCATGTTGGCGGCGAGTTCAGGAGTACGGGCATATCTAAAGCTCTTTGTGTCGTGTAAAAGCACTCGGTGACAAATGTAGATTATCACTTCATTATAGCACAGTGCAGCGTAATGGTTGAGTGGAGCAAAGCATGGAGGCTGGCCAAAGGTGTTACTGCTGAAATGTATTAGCAGCTGTTTTTGTGTTATGCAAGAGTGTAAGAAATTTCACTGAGGTAGAAATGGGGGAAAAAAAAAAAAAAAAAACACAAAGTGTGGCTAAGGGAGGTGGGTTGTGCTCAATCACCAGACACCCATCCAGCAGGGCAGCAGATGAGGGAGCAACTGTCTGTCTAAGCTGCCAACACTGAGGGGAATTAGGCATATGCCAACCCCACCCCACCCCCCTGTTCCACAAACACACACACACATAGAGCCAGCTATCTGCCCGTGTCCCAAGGTGGCCACCCTGGCACTGGGGCACAGGTGGGAGCATATGTCTGCTGTCTATCCTTCAGTCAAGTGAGGACAGACCAGCCGTGCCTCTCTCTTTGTGTGTATAAGTCCTTGCACATGCTTCAAGATACTTCTCTTGTGTGTGTGTATATACGCATTATTAGACAGCGGTGAGTCCCCGAGACGAAGCTTGAGGGCCGTCAGATTTCCTGCTTCATCAAAATAACTCCAACATCCCCGGCTTCTCCATTTCTACTTTACTCCACTTTACTTCTACACCAGCTCCAGCAAACAGCCCGTGGCTGGCTGTACAGACTATACTTTATAAGCCATTACATCACACATTTTAACTAAACCTCTGTTTCCTAATGCAAATAATGAGAGTGTGAAATGCATGCTAATGAAGAGGGTGCAATCACAGAGAAAGAAACATGAGATCGGAATGAGTCCTCATATTATGTTACCATATTGCTGCCATCTTATTAGAGAGCTGGGACTGGATGTCTAGATCTGAATGTGAGGCAGCAATATGCCACCGAAAATGATCCAGGGAAAGTAAATTAGCAGGAATTAGCTTCCACACATAAGAGTATTGTCAAGTGAATAAACACATCATATTATCATATGCTATTATTGCATGTTTAAAGTACATTTTACACATTAAGTCGACCTCTGCCTCCGATTCATTAAAGTTATCCTCATTTTTATATTTAGTGTTAAAGATATTTCTACAGACTTTTACTCTGTGCTTAGGGTCACAGATGACTACTGGCGACTTGGTATGTTCGTCAAAGCTGAACTCCTTTGATGTCCCGCGTACATGTGTGGCTCAACGCTTCTATTTAAACTGGTACTGGTCATTTTTACTGGCAAAGGAAGAGAGCGACGGTACCCCCACTGGATCTGGCACAGAAGAAGAGCACTGCCTCACTGACCTCTGGCTAAAATACTTAGATGTATAAAACCTCTGACCAGACCGACTGTTTGCACCTGTTCCACATGGCTTGTTGTGGATATATCTAAATGAAAATGTTTCTGCCAACTCTTAAAAATGACAAATTATATCTGTTTTATATCTGTATCATCAACAGCTGGGAGGGTTGAACTGCTGCTAGGTCATCTTCTTTTACACATGTGAGCACATTCTCATGCATACACATATATACTAGTATATACACATTTGTCTCTGTGTCGAAGGCATTATCAGATATATAGTCTGAACTAGAAAAGAACCTCCTGTCCCCGTTGTGCTCAGATAAGCCTTCAAAGCAGGTTCCAACATCAAACAATGCAGCAGCAGTAGCAGTGTCCTGGACCACATTTACAGCCACATGACTCCTGGAGGCTATCACACTGCAAGTTCCACTTTCACCAACATATATTTAATGACACCAAGACCTGTTAACATGTTTATTCATATCCATATTCATGCTGAAACCATATTCATAGCGGGGTGTTTTGTTAATCTCAGAGAGAAATAGCAGCACACCCCTGAGGGTTAGTGCTTAGCTAAACTAATCAAATCAACTACAGCAGCAGTGGCTCATCTTTAACCAATTATATAAAGATTAATAAACACAAACATACATATATACTATGTACAAAAAACAGCAACACAGATATATGTGTGGATTTTTTTATCCTTTTCCATTAGCGTGCCTCGGTGGCGTGGGTGTACGTAAACGAAGCACATCTCTGACATCATTTCATTTTTCATGCAGCAACCACAATTTACAAGCCAGTGTTTGTTTTATTTAAGTGTTTATAGGTTATAAGAGCATTTAGATAATTCTAATAGCTACAGCCTCTTGTGTGGCCTTCTGTATCTTTAACAGTAACTTCTGGGTCAAAACTCTAAGGTCTCACAAGCCCACGCACACACTGAGAAATGTGAAGCACGGAGGAAAACTGCATGTACCGCCACTCTTTCTGACCATGTTGCTGTGAACACTCGTGTCGTCTCGGTTTGTTTGTCTGGTGGATCAATATTGCTAATTCTATAATATATTAAAGCAGTTTGACTGTCTGGTCTTTCAAAAATCATTTATGTATGGGAGGTTTAAGTAGGTATTTTTATTCATAAGCTCATTTAGTACAAAAGTTTGGACCTTTGACTTCTGTTTACTTTAAAATGACCCATTCCTGCTTAACTTCGACTTATTGTTAGTTTCAGTTTTGTCCCAAGTCAGCCTCTCACTTACAAGTAAGAAGCAGATGCGAGTTGCGAGCCGGTGTACAGTATTTAGTGTCATGGAGGTAAGATGTGATTCTGCATAGTCTGGAGACAAACTTAACACTTCTCTGAGGTATAAAATAATGGCTGTCATTTCTCATTTACTGTACTAGTTTACACACCGTTTTACTCGACAAACTTCTACACTCATGACAAAACCCTCCACACTTATCTGCCAACTACATGTGTCAATGACACGGAGTGCGCCTTACCATTTGGGTTTACACAGGATCAAGGTGTAAGATTTGGCTTTCTGATTTTCGCTGTTTTATTCACAGTTCTGCACGTTCTATTCAGCAGTTGTATTGTCTGTCACCGTGATCCGCTGGGTTGTTAAAGCCCTCTTCAGCGATGTTCAGTAGAAAGCATGTGTTCCGATGGGAGCACTACAGCACCGTCTCTCTCAGACTCAATTATGGGTGCGACATCTGTCCTGACTGACAGCTTGCTACAGTGTGTGACCGTGGCTGTGTTTGTGTTTCTTTGTGTGCATATGCGTTCAGTCTGTGTATGGAGGGTCTGAGTGGCTGTAATGTTATTGAGCAGAAAGCCCTGTCTGCTAAAGTAGATGAGATGTGCAAGAAAATGGCAAGCCAGACCTAGTGATAAAATCTCTTTCCATCTGGAGTCCTGCCTGGTCTGCAGCTTAGAGCCAGTATGTGCATACACACTTCCATGTACACACCAACACACACTAGACAGAGAAGGGAATGTAATTGTAAATGAAGCTGAGAGGTGATGGTAAGGCCAAAGAAGGGGGGGAGGGGGTTGGGCTGGAAGTGTCACTGCAGGGATGCGAAGAGAGACGAGAGAGATAAAAATGCTCGAGCTGCACACAGCCTTCTGCCCTCAATCGATACCAAAAGACACAGAGCAACAACTTTCCTCGTCTATTCATCTGTATTTGCTCCTCTCCATTTACTTTTTCTTCTGATGTCTTAGTATAATTCTCTTTGTCAACACGAGGCTTCATCAAGATGTTCGTCTTCCCTGAAAATACTGCTGTCCCCGTCCCTTTCCTTCCCATCATTCCTCCTGTGTCTTTATTCAATCACTGCCTCTCTCTAGTATCTTACACGGCCTGTTTCGATCACCCCTCTGCCTTTTTCCTGTGATGAAGCTTAACTAACAGCTGTATTGACATATCCATATACCTGCATGACCGACGCCAGCTGGAGTCCGAGGCAGGTTCCTGACTGAATTGACTCCGGATCTCGGGATTGATGGAGAGAGAGCGGAGAACAGAGAAGTGGGGGGCGGCGTCTTGGTGTCACCCCAGTGTAAAATATAGAATGTGAGATGACATCTCCGGATTCGGTCTATCTCATTAAGTGAAGTAGAGGAGTGCAACTTGGCAGCGCTGACTTTCCCCGTGAAACGCAAGGCAGGGCAGAAACACAAATCAGACACACACACACACACACACACACACACACATATATATACAGCTGAGCTCAGCAGAAGCATGATTCAGCTGCTTCTACTCTGTATGTATGTTTAGCAGCGCACACGCTCCACGAGTCCAACAAAAACCAACACTTCTAGTCTTTGCCCTCTACGCAAACACACATGACAGTAGCACGTGTACAGCACTTTCACACACTCGCTTACACACACAGAAAAACACACACAGAAAAGAGATAACTGTGTTTTGCCCTTGGATGCATACTTACTTTTTTTACTACATAAACAGATTTCTAGCTCATTGTTTCATCAGGCGGGAGATAGGATTCCCTTTCTCCGCTGAAGTATGTAGAAAATAAAATGTAATGAAAACTGTCACTTCAGAAATGTGCTATTTTACTGCAGCTTTTTTTGAAAATTATTCGCCTCCGTTTTTTTTTTTTTTTTTTTCCTTAATTGAAATTCCTAGGTCTCATCTCGACCCTTTTCCTCCTTTCTACTTCTGTCTCCATCTCCTCAATTTGTGCTGGCTAATTGCATTTAGAACTTGTATGGCGGTTAGTAACTGCATTAACTCTAGGAGTCACATCAGGCAGGGACTATTTAAAACGCACCCCTATAGCGCCGGTTGTATTGTGGGTAATGCCTGGGGGAGGTGTAACCAATCACATTGGAGTCGAGAGGAAGAGCTCATCATTTATTGGTCACACACTCCATTCAGCATCGCCCCACTACCCTTTCCAATACTGCTCCTTCTGTCCCCATTCCTCTCATTTCCAATTTCCTCCATCTCTGCCTTTTCACACCATCTATCTCTCTTTTTTCTTAAAAAAAAAAAAAAACCTGCTGCCAAGCTTAATTTTTTTTCTTGTGTCACACATCTAAAGATGGACGTGTTCCTCCTTTCTCTCGTCTGGTGGATTAAACAGGAAAGAGCGAAAAATGCCACTGTAAGAGAATTTACCCAGGCTTTGGTTCTCCAGCTCTATTACTACATTACTACAAGGCAGGGAATAGATGACTGCTGCCAAATGTGGAGGCAACAATCTGTATATCTGCCAGCACTGTGACTCTGTGCTGCTTTCTATGACAGAGAGGGTATATATGAGCGCTTGATGAGTAAAATCGGGATGATACTGGTCTCATTGGGGGCTTGTTGTTCTGCTGGCGGTTGGATTCGCTCACACACAGGCTGGTGCGTAGGCAACGGACGACCATGATGGCCATGTCGGGCTGTTGTCCTTTTCTTCTGCAATCTGATGTGTAGGTGGAAGTCAAACAAACACATACATGTGGACAAAAAAAAAAAAAAAAGAAAAAAAAAAAAAGCACATTCAAGCGCAACAGACTGGGCTTAGTCACCCTCTTGGGACCCACTCTCTGTTTAGGCACCAAGTCCAGGATCACAGAATGGAGCTTTGCACAGAAAAAAAAACAGAGGTGACTCTTGACCTCAGGGAGCTTTTCAAGACGCAGGTTAAAAGCATGCTTTGTCAAACACTTAACCAGTGACAGTGGAGGAAAAAACAATTGCAAATACACCTGCTGGGAAAAAAAAAAAAAAAAAAGAGAGATTCAATTTACATGACTGTCACCATTGTTACAGCATCCCATGGGACAGCAGTAGGTTAAAATATAATAATGCTACTATGCTATTCTCATTAGTAGTATTTTTTAATGACATACAACAACAGGTGCACTATGAGATAACAGTTCTCAACCAAAGACTGTCTACTGTCGACATCATTATTAAAACATAAACAAACCACAAATTATGACCCATGTTTTCTTCCTTTTTTTGTCAGTTAGTACTGCTGGACAATAGAGGCAAAAGTACTCCACATATTCTTATAGACCTGCACTAAATTGTAAGGGGTCTGTCCATTACCCATGTCCACCAAGATTCATGAAAATTGGTGCAGGATTTTTGTGCAGTCCTGCTAATAAACAGATAAACAATGGATCACACAACTTCCTTGGCTCAGGTAGTGTAAAAGTGAAAAAAAAAAATCATATGACTGAGCAACATTATCATCACGCAACTTGTATGCTCTATCTGCAGAAACGGTATTGGCTTCACATTTCATCTCACATATGTAATATTACTGCACCACCCGAGGCAGTACTGGCATTTGGCGGGCTGAAAGGAGCTAAATTTGATTCATTTGAGTTTAGTATCACTGAGGATATAAAGAGACACACTCACACTTTCTGCCCATTCAGTCCCTTGGAAAAGAAAAGTCTCAGATATACATAGAGGAGCAGGGATCGTTTTTTTCATACAATTAACCGCACGCCCAGCCAGCCCATCTCATTCTGCGTAATTCTTTGACAATACAAAACATAAAAAACCCCCTCGTGGTATCACAGGATCTGATCCTCAGAATATCAGAGTATCAGTATCCAGGTGCACTCCTGAAACTGTTTTCCTCCCCAGGCAGCAGGTATTGACTTTCATGTTGGAGCCTTTTGGTCTTTTGTACAAAAAAAAGGTGACAGTAGATGAAACACATCCCTGTGAGTAAGCCTGAATGTACCTCTCAGGGCACAGATTATTGGCCGGCCTTTTACTCCTACAATTAACCCAACCACCTCAATGCCAGACACACACAGACATGGACACATCCCATCTGTCTGCCCCCTTATTTCATATCCTTCTTTTATTGTGCTCTCCTGCTTGAGGATGTCCTTTGACATCACCCTTGAAACACATATCCTCATAGGCAGCATCGGCTAATGGCTTTTATAATACATTACAGTGAAAGCAAATTAGTCAAAGAGGCAAGGGCTGATGATTGAGATGACAGCATGAAAGATAGAGGCAGGAAGAAGGATAGGATGGGGGCAGGGATTGTTTGACAATAATAGTCAAAGGAAGCATGGAGCTGCACGGAGGAGATCACACTGGAATTTAAGAGCACAGCAAAAAAAAAAAAAAAAAAAAAGAGAGAGACCTGGCAGTGTACCCCTGACCTCTGAAACTGGGTTAAGAGGTTGGAGATACTGAAAGAGCCTCAGATAGCCGAGTCCCTCAACACCTCTTCATACTCTGTGTCGCTCTCATGCGCAGATCTATAAATACTTTGTGCTATCAGAAGTACTGTTTTACACTGGCCTGTGTCTGAGCCCTGCCCCACATTCAGATCATAGTGCTCATACTACAAACGCAGCTGTTGGGGATCTTTCTTAGAATAACACCGACAGATCTGTTAATGGCTAAATTGATTTTACTTTCAAATGCACTGATTAAGCCGCTTGGCCTGGTGGAGACCCAAAAGGAAGTAAGACAGAGTCATTTTTAATAGCCTGCCGTGCCAGACTCAAGACTGACCGGGATGAGCAAGTGCAGCTCAAGTGTTAGCCGGTCTAAGTTTTGTTTGCACTTTGACCCTAAGAAGAAGGTCAAGCACCTAAGCGATGAAGGCATGAAGTTATGTTGGGAATGAAATTCCGGAGCACAGCAGCTGCGTCCACAGTGCAGCGGACATGTTTGGTGGATCTCAATGAGCCGCAGAGTGTCTGAGACGCTGGGAGACTTATGTTTCTATTGGAAAAGCCTTAAAAACACCAAAAAGAGCACGGCTCAGAAATAATGCAAGTGAAAGTCTAGGTGTGAGAGGAGGCGTGAGTGTGATGAACCATAATTTCTTTTGGCTGCAACAGGCTGGATTCTGACCCTGGAAGTCAACAGTTCTATTCACTCTGTTTCCAGCAAACAGAGAGGTCATTGTCTTGTATTTTAACCGGATCTGGTGATTTATATTTAAAAATGCAGTATGTAAATTCTGCTGCCAGCAGGGTTTCAATCAAAACCGTAATAAAAGAGGTAGAAGCGGATGAAGCTGTGGAAGTGGATGACATGAGCTGTTATTTTCACCACAGTTGCTGATATAATCATGTCTATAAACCAGGTTGAGTCTTGAGTTATGTTTAGAGACACAAACTGTATGGCTTTTCCAATTATACAGCCGCAAATCGCTTTAAACGTTAAAATAAAAGAGATGATATGACAACTAAATGAGACGACCAAATGAAATGGGCCGTTATGTTGAGCACTATTAAACATTTCTCTGAATTTGACCATTGTTTGAAACATTTAATATAATGTAGAGCTGTGTAATCTACCCAAAAGCCCATATGTTAATGTTCTGATGTAAAATCACAAAATCACCGTTTATAAAATGCAATGTTTCTAGCTTTCTCTGCTTAAGCTGTGTGTGAGATCACTCTAGTTATTGTTGTTCTTATTTGACTAGGAAGTAATTTTGGATTAACGTGATCATTATGTTGTCAATACATCGATGAGCTGCAGTGTTTCCATTAATTACCTAGATTGTAGACTACTTCAGCACACTGGACTTGAATGCTTTAGCGTAACGAAAGCAATGGTGTCAATCAGACTCACATTTCACATACTCTGCAAGTCAGTGTAGATTAAACCTGAACATATTGATGTGGACAGATGTTTAAGTACTGCTATAAATGGACTAAAATAAACTCACTAGCCCAGCCTGTGCCAGTAACAGTAATGCTACAAAGACGTAGGCCCGTCCAAAGCCTATGTGTAATGATGTCTGTGCAATATATTTTGCCATTTTCAACAAATGTAAGCTGAAAAACAACATAACCATTTGACTTAGATGCTAAAACGTTACATATTACAAATTCAAGCCTGGCTGTTCTGACTTATCTGACTGATCCAAATCAGCAGTTCATCTTACTTGACTTACAAATGAACTGGTGGAGCTCTTCTTTAGCAACGAGTACTCACTTACACCATCTCCTCGGGGCTACACAACAATAGTAGTTGGCAAGAAGTGCATGGGTTACTTTTAAAGAATGGCAAGTGTATTCATCGACACAAAGGGCTGTATTCATTTTTGACAAATAACCATAAATATATGTGATGTGGTATTCAACAAATCTGGTGATGGGTGCCTTTGTGTGCTTATGACTCATGGCTGATTGATGTGTAAGTATTGTTGAATCCCTCTACATATCCTTTGAGTGGGACTGATGTATTTAAAACCTACACACTTACAACTATGTGTGTGATGAACATTTGTGGTAACAGTATATGATTGATGTGTTCTCGCAGTTGGATGAACTATACGTTGGTGATGTGTGCGTGTGTGTGTGTGTGTGTGTGTATATGCTTAGACACTCACTGGTGAGGTTGGTGCGTGCACTGTAAGATCCCAGGTATCGAC
>JAPQRQ010000015.1:20409599-20427063 GCA_037367365.1 Apogon talboti
CCACTAACCTCATCCTCCCAACCCCCCAACCTCTAACACCACCCAGACTCACACATCCCCCACCCCTAATACATGACAAAGCAGTGTGGGCTCCAATCCCCCCAAACACAGTTTCACATCTCCACAGATAAGCAGCCTTTAAATATCTTGTCCCGAACAACTATTACTGAACATTCAGCATTAATTGTTGCAAAAGAATGAGAAGCCACAAAAATGCACTGCTATCTTCAGTCATTATCCATCTTACAGTTATGCACAATTAAGCCTGACAGCTGTATCTACTTTATGTACAGTGGTTAGTTGTTGTGTGACTGGCAGCTTGCTATATGTTCCAACGTTTGCCATTAAGCTGTAGATTGGAAAGGAAACTAATTAACTATTAATTAGTCTACTTCAAACAGACTTTTTTTTTGCCATTGTCAGTCATTCTGCCTCTCAGGCAGAAAAAGACATGTGCGCTTGTAAATTCATGCATTTATGCATAAGCAATTAGATGCACAAACACACACATGCATCTTTTTGGTTTTAAGAGTATAGTAAAAAAGGAGCATATTAACACAACATAATGGAAAAGAGAAATAGAAGCGCTGTATTATCATATATCACATATGAGTATTTCTAAAGGCATGGGGAAAAAAATTAACCTCCGTGGCATTTATTAATTTGCACATCCCATCTTTGATTTTGCACACTGAGCTAGGCATGTTCCACTGAATGTAGATGAGCAGCGTGCAGGTGGAGAGCAGTCACCATAGCTACAGCGCCATCATCGTGAGACCTGCACAGCTGGACAACACAGCAAGGAGCACGACAGTGTGTCTACGTCAAAGAACAGTGGCTTATATGGAGTGCTTTTGTTTTTGTGTTGGAGGAGTAAAGTGGAACCCTCCAGTCATTTTCATTCCCAGTGCAAAACAACCAAGGGGGAGGAGCAGACCAAATCTCAAGGGAAATGGGGCTGAGTTGGCCTAAGTTGATGAAGGTTCTTGTAAATAGTCCAAGGTAGATGCGGATATTAACACAGAATCTCTCGGAGGCAGTGGAGATGAAAATATCTGGTTTGGATCACACTTGAGGGCAGTTTGTAATTAGTGTTGTTTGAAGAGGAGGTGGGCTGGCCAGAGTGTTGTTTAGAAACGAGTGGGGGAGGAAGGTCAGGGGCTATTCAGTGGAAGAGGAGGAGGAGGAGGGCGGGGGGGGGTGAAGGAGGAGGAGGCAACTGGAGTATCGTTTATCTGGAGAGGCAGAGATACATTCAGATGAGCTCTACAGAACACTTCAGCAGTTAACTGAAAGTCAACGGCTAAAGGGCTGTTGTTGGATTGTTGTTATCACAAAACAAGCGATACAATCTCCGGGTTTGAGGCGATGTGCAAACACAGCCGCATGACCCTGGCTAAAAGTTGTGAAGTTGTGATGTAGGGAAACCTGACAGTTAACCAGAGGTGCTGCTGTGAGTCGACATCAGACACAAAGCAGATGCTGCCTCTGCGCTGGCTCAGACTCCAGCCACTTTCCTGATTCACTATGACAGGCAGGAAGTCTCCCTCAAGAACTTTGTTTCGCTTCACACCACAGCTATTCATCTTGCCATGTAAACTGCAGGTAAAATCCTGCTCAGATCTGGGTCACAGGGGAGGATCATCCCTTATATAGCTGTGGTTAGTGTACTTTACTCTGAAATGTTTTCGGAATCCTTCATCATCTGGTCTGAAAGCTCTAGAAAAAGCCTCTATCCCTTAACTTTTTGGGGGTTTTTTGTCAAGACACTAAGATTGTGGGAACTTCTGAGCTCTGTACTAGTACCGGAGGAGGGGGGTGGCTTTGTAAAACTGCAGTGGTACTTGGGTGTGAGTTGTAAGCTGACTGAGAAGTCTGTCTTACAGCCTAATTACTTGCCCTGTGGGTAGCAGACAGTAGTAGCCAGTTTTTGACACGTCTTTAGCCGAGCCCACAAAGCACAAAAACATGTCTGTGCTAGCGTGGTCACACTCCAGTCATCCAGCCCTATCGATCCGTAACTAATAAGCCACCTTAGGACGCTGCAAAAGCAGAACATCGACCTACATTTGGTACTGACCTACAGTTTGTTAACAATATGCATCCCAGCTGAAGAAGCATTTATAAGAAAGTACCGCACAGGTGGGAAATGATAACACAGCTGACAGTCCTGTTTTTATTTTATGTTCAGTTTATGTTGAACGAGGCTATGTCGTTATGATGTGGAAAAAAAAAACAATGGCACAAAAGGCACTGTGTCACTGGTATACACAAAGATGTGAAGTCTCGTGCTTATGATGCAAACAAGTAAGCGGGAAACAACAGAAGCAGGCGCAGAACATAACAAGTGCAAACGCCACCGCAATCAGACAGCTGCACCAGCCCATATTTTTTCAGTAGCGGAGAGAAGAGGATCCTCTGTTTCAGGTGGCAATACACACTAAGTGTACACAAAATAATGAGTAACAAAACTTGGGACAGTCACCTGCTCAACCATCAAACTTTTCCATTGCGTATTTGTATCTAGTTTGTGTCTCTCGTGTATTAGCATTTGTTCAGTAGTTTTCCAAAAAAGGTGTTAGACAGATGCATACGGCTACGTGACTGTCAAAATATTTGGAAAAGACTGACCAGACTGCGAGTTAAAAATACTTACAGCTGGTCTGACAGCATGTCCAGGAACCTCAAAGGCTCTTAAGCATTTAGATGAAAAAAACACTCTCGCATATGAAAGGTTTGTGAATTAAATTATCAACAAATTTCCAAGTTGTGACACTATTTTCTATTTAGATACCTGGCCGGCTGCCACGATTTTAAAGTAGGGGCATGGCTCTGAAAATGAGTTTACACTATTTTTATCATTGATGAAACAATATTTTTAGCCATATAAAGAAGGAGCTTGGAAATATCTTCAGATAACAGTTTAGTGTTTTCAAGTGTCCATCTGGGTTTTCCAAAGACTGCAGATTAATTACCTTCTAGAGAATATGACAGCTAACACTGTGACTGGAATACTAATACACAAGAAAACAACTGAGATAATAGAAATACAGCCAGACAGTGAGTTATGGTATTGGAGCTCACCGTCTAGACACCAGTCTTTCTTGTGTCAGCGGAGACGTACCCACACATGGAAAGCATTCCCAGTGTGTTAACAGCTGATTGAGGATGACCAGCGGGACGACGACACACAACGTGACCACACAAGTTAAAATCCCCGCTCATTGCAGGATGAGGACTTCCAGCTGTCCTTCCTGTGTGAGACAGAGGGGAGGCTGGGGATGGGATTAGGGAGTGCCGGCGCAAGCTTTGAATCCTGACAAAGTTTGACATACTTCGCATGGACCGCAACGATCCTCTGCCAATGAATAAAATATTGCAACAAATATGCATTCAGTTTTTCCTAATGCAGCCTTTTCACCACTTCAACCTTTGCTGAATGCTAAAACGGGTGCACCCAATTACTTTTTTTCTGTTGGTTGCATCATATTATCAACAATTTAGACTGCAACGGGTGAAGTGGAAACCGCAAGTTGGATCGGTGAGTCACTTGAATGTGAAAGATTTCTAATTTCTCATAATTACAAACTTGCTCCAGACAAAGAAATACTCGCGTTTTAATTAGTTTGTCAGAAATAGAAATGAGACCGTTTAAAGTCTAACCACTTTAATTCATCAGTCGCAACTTCGACAGAGCAAAACTTACACAATCAAATGTATAATCAAGTGGCTATGAATGCCATCCTCCAAACAACAAAAGAAAAAGGAGACATCTCACTGTATGCCTGAAATGGAAATGAGCTCTTAAGTATCCTCGTGTTGTTTGATTGGACCAATTACACAGGGCCTGCTTTATACTCTGTCTGCAGATAAGCACAAAGTTTGATGATGTTTCAGCAGCTACTTGAAACTTTCCCTTTTAAATCAATAAAATTATAATAAGTAACAATAACCGGCTCTTGTTTCTGACTTCAAAGAACGGATCAAAAACATAGCATCAAAACTCTCCCTAAAAAAGGTAAGTATGACTGAAAGAAAACAAGAAAACATCTAATGCATACCTGTACACACAGGAAGCAGAAAAGAAAAGTATCTTTATGAACACACACAAAAAAATGATTTTAGTGTTTGTTATTCCCTTTTTTTCCCCTCCTGAACAAAATCCCACATTCACTGCCTCGTGTCTTTCATGGCCAACACATATGAAGAATCATCCATGTGTTTCCTCCACCCACAGCACTCCTCCGCACTCTTGTGCAAATTCATTCATAACAGTTCAGACGTTGCATAAATTGGGTGAAAGCAGCACCTGTCTAACTGAGCTGGCAGAGCTAATAAAGATATAAATAAAATATCACATCATGGCAAATACGTGAAAAACTGCAGGTGGCAGAAATGTGCATCTTGCCAAACATAAGCTTCAAGATTTGCATCTGGACAATGTGAGGCTGTTCTGAGACCAGCTGATAAACAGGACCAGTGGCAGCTCGTCTCAGCCTGAGTCGCTGCAAGCTGCTCTGTCAGCCCAGTAAATGGAAAGCACTCAGGCATTTCACAGTTAAACCAGCCAGTCTCTCACATATTACACTGTCAGTTTAGTTATATAAACTGGGACATCTTGGGTACTTTTGGTTGGCTCCCCTTTCAACAAGCACACTCCCAAAAAAAAAAAAGCAGACTGTGTTATACCACACCAAAAGCATGACATCTTTCTCGCTCTCTGTGGGGGAGAGGGAAGACATCATGTTTGTGAAGCTAATAAACATTTGTTCCTCCAGGCAACCCTCTTTTTGCTCCATATCATACACCCCAGTGCTACAAATAAGCACATGCACACTCACAGACTCACACCTGGTTGCTCACTCAGCAGCAAAAATAACCTCAGTGTAAGTTTATTTGCCAAAAAAATTGTGTAAGTCTCACCTGTGGGTTTAACAGTGACTGATATAGACACAATCCAACACAGCTGCCACCTACCTTTATTTTACTCTTTACTCTACAGAGTCTACGTTCTGAGGTCGAAGTCACAAAATCTGACATCTGATCGCGTGGTTACACACACAAGCGCATCTTACTAAACCACACACACATACACTGGGAGAGGAGGAGAAGATCAGTCAATATGGCAAAAAAGCAATACAATTTTAGCACAAATATGCTTTCTGCAAGGTAAGGCTTTTGCTGGCGTACTACTAAATCTGTGATGCTCATTTGTTCGCTATTGTGCTCATTACATCATCGCAAAAAACACCTGAAATGTTCTCAACCAGCTCAAACTGTTCCCCACTTAACTGTAAGATTCGTCATTATTATGTAATCTGAAAACCAGCCTTTATCGAGCCTACACAGTAGATCAGATCTGAGCGTCAACGTGTGCAGTCTTAACCCATGCAGCACTGCCAGGAACAATACATCACAAGATTTAATTAGGGGAGAATGGTTTCAAGTCCCCTTTTATGAGTGAAAGTGACTTCTGAAAGGGGATGGGATTCAAGGCGCAGACTGGTAATCCTCTTGGCCCAAGTGGGGGCCTCCAGTGGGCCCACTTCCACTCCCACTCCTGCCCCCTCCCCCGTCCCTCCGGCGCTCACAGGCCTCCCATCCAGGAACAGAAAAGCCATCTGGTGTTTGTTTGGGACAGTTCACAAGCAGGATGTACTGTTTGTAGCCTGTGTGTGTGTCAGCGATCATGCCTTTATGCACCTTTGTATGTGTCACTGGGTGTCATTACATTTACACGCCTGAACTTGCATTTGTTGAAATACCCGGTAAATTGCAGGTAAGTCACAAATGTGTTAGATCTGGAACACAGTAGGCTGGGTGCATGACATCATATTTTAGTGTGTGATGCATGATCCAGGTGTGTCAGTGATGAGTAAGTGTAAATATGCCCTTGTAGATGTGTGTGTTAATGACAGACAATAGTAGATTCAGCCCTACATAAATACAGGAGGTCAGACAGTATAGGGTTAATCTGTGACTGAGGTCCAAATATCACATTAACCTAGTTCACCACACACACACACACACACACACACACACACACACATCTGTTCATGGGCATCTGTTATTATTGCAGTGATTATCAATGTAGCTCACTTCCACCTGACTCATGATGACTAGTAGTTGCTCCACAACTAACCCGTTAACATCCACGTCTCATACAGGTGTGTTCTTTACTGTGGAACACCAGACACGGATGTACCTCATCAATCTTTCAGACAGGGGGAACCCACGGCTCAAATGAAGGCTGTAAGGTTCTTCAGACTACTTACCAAGCAGCGCACAGACGAGCAGGAGCGCACCGGTTGCCATTGTGTGTCGCCCCTCAGATCCACTTCCAATATTCCCTTTGGATGAAAAGGTGGTGTCTGCAGGGTCTTTACAGTGTGGTTAACCACTGATCCTGATAAGGGATGAAGAAGGGGGTGGGAAAAAAAAAAAAAGCTCTACGGATCCCAAGCTGCCTTGGAAGTCAAATGTCCGACGCGCCCCTCCGGTGTCCTGCTCAAAAATGTGGAGAAAAATAAAATCCTCGGGTGTCTGTTCCCCTCGCTTTCACCCTCACCTATCTGCTTTTATCGCTGACGACGTGGTGTGCGTATGCCAGGCGCCTAGGCGACCCAACCCACTCCCCGTTTACTACGCATCCGAGACTGCGGAGGCGATTGAGTCTCCAGCCTCCTCCGTGAAGTCTGGCGTTGGGATGGGTTGCGCGTAACGAGGACGGATACCTGATTGAACAGGGACTTACGCTGTGCAGGACCGGAAAATCTTATGATGCGGTCTCAGGCTGGAATAAGTCCTTGCCGGTCTTCCTTCCTTACACTGTGAGAGCAAATCGCAGTCCACAAGCAAGGCTCCGTCTTCCTCCTCGGCAAATCCCGGAGACTATAATCAATCTCTCACTATCGCTCCGCAGAAAAAGCCCAATGGGCGGGCGCTCCAGATAAAGCAGACAGGGCTTTGTGCTCTGACACAATAAATCACATTAATCAATGAATACTCAACTGCCTAAAAAGTGCGGGGTCAGGTGTTCCTATTGTCCTAATGTTACACCTGAGCGTGCGTCTCCGCTCCACATTTGCGCCTGATTGTCCACATTAAGAGTTTACCTGTGTGGAAACCCACTCAGATCATCAAATCCACCTCGACTCCTCTATTATAATCAGTCTGGTGCTGAATTGACACAAACGACCCAACGCGTCTTCTTTTCCAAGGTTGTTTCTTTGCTTCCTGCTTGGCAAAGGACTTTGTTTGCCCGGCAGTTTGCAAACTTATCAGCGTGTTGCCTTCCCCCTCCCCCTTTACAACACCACGCCCCGGCCGCGTGGGACACCGTCCCCAGTGGGAGAGGCCGGGATGCATTTCTGAATCTAATTTCTAGGCCACCACGTTTACTTTGACTAGGTTTAACGAAATGAATGGTAATTATGGCGTAAAGGCTACCAATTTTCTCATTTTTTTTATTCTGCAGAGCAAAGTTGGATCACCTTTTAACCCTTTACAGGGCACTCTTGGAAATAACAGGACATAACAAGACTTTATTACTTTTGTGACATGTTTCACTTTTTTATTGTCATGTAGAAAATCAAGATCAATGAAGTTACCATATTTGGTTCCTTGCCCATAACTGATTATTTTATTTTATTTTTTACTTCTTTCTCTTTTTATATATTGTGTATTTCCATGTATATTTGCACTGGAAGGAGTAGCTCTCCAATCTCGTAGTACAACAGTACAATGACAATAAAGGACATTCTGATTCTGAAAAAAAAAAACCCAAAAAAACCCAAGAAGCATATGTGAAAGGAACATTTTTAGAACAGTAGAACAACATAAGTGCTGATCTAGACACCTGTCAACATATCACTCTGAACATCATTACTTACATTAGTACCATTACTTCATGGTACCTAGCAAAACAAGTACAGTCACTGTTCATGCAGAGGCGGACCTTGCAGACCCTGTAGACCACATTGGACCTGAGATTGCTGACTCACTGTCCTCACTGTAGCTGTTGCTGTCACTGTCTTGTAATGTTTGCGGAAATTACCAAAAATAGTCACTTGCCCTATAAAGGGTTAAACTTGACAAAAACCATACTTTAAGACACTGCATATAATAGGGTCTATTACAGAAAAAGACATATTTATTTAAACACTAGCCTCTTCATTTACAGGGTTTACTTGTCACCTTCTCATGCAGCACACCGAGCGAGCATCACCAGAATTAATTTACCAAAGAGTCTAGACAGACGTGTTAGGCTATATCACCCCACCCACTCTTTATTCTCACACCTAACACCAGCAAATACAAAACTGGCAATCACAGTAATGAGCTGCCAGTCTACTTGGGAACTGTTGGTTTATATCAGAACAAACAACATTTTTTCAATACAAAAACAGTTACAATTCACTTCTTGCAGAGGATGCAAACTCTAACTCTTTAATACATTCTGAGCTAAGCCAAGAACTGCGTTTATTGATGTATAGCACTCTGCTACATTATTAGGTGAATCTAGAATAGATAGGGTAACAGGAATTTGCATGGATTCAGAAAATAACACAATTAGATAAAAAACTGCTTTGGTGTGGAACTATGACAGAGCGCTGTGTTTTGGACTGAAATGTAATATCCAAAAAGCTTTTCCTTAGTGAAACTCAAAGTTCCCTCTTGTGTAATACATAAATAAATGAGCAAGCCTTTGCATGTGCATACAAAAAGTAATTGCAATGGACCCATCTGGTATTCACTTTATCAAGTGGGAATTGTAAGTTCCGAACACTGCCTGAGTGCATCATGAAAAACTGTTTTTTTTTTTTTTTTTGGAAGCAGTAAAAAGATTTTTCCTTCAATGTTGTTCTCTCGGACTTCTCAGATAAAACTTCCTGAACAACAGCTGAAATGCATCTACGCCCTGAGGCAACAAGAGAAATGTTTACAGAATAGAGTGCGTTAATAACTTATCATCTCTCTGTCACCTCAAGTACCAGCTAGTTTAATTTATTAAAAACAGACAATGATACTGTCTTAAGTCTGTCATGGTATTATTAAAAACATGGTCCAGCTTCATATTATATTGCCTTTAATACACTAAAGCCTTAAACAATGCTTTCAAAATGGACCAAACACAAATAAAATAGTACCACTGTATAGAAGGTACAATCTGCTGTGCTTTGAGAATGGTGTTTTAAGACTTAGTGAAATGATCTTGAAATATAACGGTAAAGGAGTCACCACAATGGGGAGCTGCTAGTGGAAACTACAAACCAACAAGATGAAGAAAAAGAAAAAAACAAAACATTTAGTCAGTCCACTCTTGGTTAAAATCAGATCTGGAATATCTTGCCATCAATAAAAACATAAAAGCTTTCAAAAATAAGGCTAAACTTGACAAAACTGTGAAAACTGAGTCATATTTTATCACTGATCTAAGCTCGTATTAAGCTCCTGTGTTCAGTTGGTATGTGAATTTTAGTGTTCTTAACTTGCACTATCGTTTGACTGTTTCTTGATCTGTTTCTGTGTGTATGTATTTTGTAAATTGTTCATTCTTGGTTGATTTTAAAGTTATTCTGTCTTACTCTGCAAATGAGCTACTATGGCTAAAAGTCTTCTATACATTAAATTGGTTGCATAGTTGCATAAATATAAAAATGTCCAAATGCATTGTCCCTCTCTTGAAATGATAGGAAATACAATACAAATAATAAACCAGAATGGGATTCCACATTGGTATGAGGCATGTGGTTTAGGCTCCTTCAAAGGTCTGCCCAGGTCCGTCACAGCTGAATTCAAACACACCAAACAGCACAGGCTAGGTAGGCCATGTGCATTACACCTGGTCCACATATCGCTACACCTAAATTTAGCTCAGTTCTCCATAGACTCCTTATTGCATAGCCGTGTGATGACACACTTTGCACAAGCAGGCAGCTGAAAGGGAGCTGCAGCACTGGTTGAGCGTAATAACACGTTAGATCAGGATCTGATTGCCTTTGACCCCTTCACACTTGTTCTGGCAACTGTTTCCAAGTAGGTTTGCTTAAAGAAATATGCTAGAGAGAAATGTATGTAATCATAGTGGTTGCTTGGGATCATAAGTGGTCTCCATGGAAACAGGAGTCTGCATTGTGTGCACTTCATAACAAGGTCCATCACCTAGATAAATTCTTGACAGTCACATCCTCATTATGAGTCTTTTTTTTGTGCACTTTATGAGGGTTAGTCTTTGAAAATCTTAATATTTCAGTATCCTTACAGCCCCATGTGTCAAAAAGGTTACACAGTATAGCCGAGAGAAGCTCAATGTGAAGAACAAGAGACGTTTGTTCACTTATTTCATCATTCGCATGTTTTCAAAGTACGTCCCAAAAGTATATGAATGATTTATTAGATTTCTGTGTGCATTTTTCTTGATTCGCACATGAACGTGTCAGTATTACGCAGAGCGTGTGAAGGCGAACCGCACGAGCAACAGATATATATGCAAACATGAAAACGGAGACGCAAGTGTCGTATGAAATTAAATTAACATACATCCACAAATATGTACTGTAGATATTAAAAGATTTTTCCAAACAAATAAAATGTTAATGACTGCAGCTACTTTCTACCTCTGTAGACTGTAAAGTTGAAAACACAGGGGGAGCAATTTTACATAAATGATCCCTTAAACAAATCAGACAAGTTTAAAGAAGTAAACAAAAGCTCCTTGTTCTTAAGAAGGCAAAAAACAAGACGGGAACACTTCTCAATGTATGTTTGGACGTATTGATACTAAAAGGATGGGAGAAGTGAGCCCTAGAGACAAAGAGAGCAAGGCAGGCATGGTTAAATAATCCAAATGGGTAAAGATTAAAAAAAAAAAAGCAGGAGAAATAAACAGCGTACAGACAAAGCTTATCTGCTTCTTATAAAAAGGAAATTACAATATATGCAGTGTGCAGTATAACTCTGAATTAAACATGAGTTAGAGTAGGTTTGTTTATGAAGGTAAAAGGGGTAAAAGTCCTCGATGTGGGTGGATTTGTAGTTGCATGCAGAGATGATAGTGTTCTTCATTTCCACCGGTAATGACCTTACTATTAAACGAAATGGCAGATTTGATCACTTTTTGGAATTGTTAAAATGTTCTAAAAATGAACTTGCCAATAAATATTAATGAATAAATATGACAAAGCTTTGTGTGCATGATAAATCATAACACTTCAAGTAAATATGGAGGAAATAAATGTGCATTGTCTTAAAACAAAAATGAAAAGAAGCTAAAATATTAAATGACCTAAAAATGTCAGTAGCTTTAGCAACTTTTGCACAGTTTCATCATGTCTGAGTTTTTGATTTTCTCTCTGTGAACATGAAAAACTTGTTCTATTTCTTTATATTTTAGTGCAGTGGTAGTGGATGGTGTCTAATATTTCCTTCAGTAGATGTGATACAGGCATTGTTTGATCGACAAAGTGATGCAGTTGTTGTGGTGATGCATGGAGGGATCGACATTTGTGTTTCATGGTGAATATTTTGTGACTCAGTGGTAGCCTAGGCTAGGCCCTTTTGATGTGCTATTATGCAGCTTTTCCCACCGCAATTATCTACTCATACCTCATACCGACCCCTTGTTACATGGCGTAAAATTGCATATGTATTAGACCACTTAAAATGTTTATAACTTGCGAGCCATTATGTCCCGACCACTTTTCTCGGCAAAGTGTCACACGTGAATATTAAGCACGTAAAGTAGCTTTTGCCAATCCAGTAGACTGACACACAGGATGCGAAATGAAACACTCCAGCCGGGACCAGCCAGACTCAGGAGTGCCATTCTTCTATCTAGGATTTAATGTGAGCTGAGTCACTAACTCAGTCAAAGTAATACAGTGCAATTTCTGTCTTTACGCCACACTTCACATCTGTTTGGAAGATTACACGCTGCCTTGCCAGATAACCTGTGATTACACACTGCAGCGTGGTGCAGTCAGAGATGTAATTTTGACTTTATGTTAGAAACCAAATGTCATGCACAAGATGTTTCCTTTAAAAAGCTTATGTTCTGCAAACACTACACACTAAACTTAAGCCGTATGGTAACAGTCACAGGGCTTTATTTTACATTGCATTAGCCTTCCTGCAGCACAAATCGCTACATTTTCCAGAGTATTAATTATTCATCATAAGGGCTCTTAATGCAGAGTATTAATATGAAATGACTGTCAAGCTACCATCTTTCGCCTCCTGCTTGTGTCTCCTTTGCCATCCTTCACCTCTGATGGCCTTTTTCTTCTCTTGTCCTTTCTGTTACATTCAACTCAGAATTCAGTCTTCTTTCGCTTGACACTGTCACGTGTACTGCGAGTGACATTCTTGCTACGGATGTGTCTACTTGTGTTAATGTATTTGCATGTACTGTCCACATCGTACATTCAAAGCATCAACAAAAAAAGCATTTTAAAAATTGATCTTGGTTGCATGTATACATGAGAGCACGCATTAAAACTAGCTTGTACAATCGTGCAGAGTGAGTGTTCTTGTACCCCTACAGGTGATCTTTACAAGATTAATATATGTTTATTGAAATTCCCTTTGTTTTAAAATAATAATGCAGGTGTTGCAGCAACAGCGCTGCGCACCACATGCAATTTTCATAATCATTAGCAGACAGGTGGTTTCGAGAAATATCCTATATTTATTTTATTGCAAATGACTACTCCAGCTGAAAGTATCAATTAAAGGCTCTTGAATGAAGTGAACAAATAGTCAAGCATGTGAATACAATGGACCCTTTCACCCAGCCGGATTAAGTTTACTGCAGGTATTATTACACTGTGTTACACCAGGTGTTCATATGTGCACATTGTGAGCAGCAGATCCACCAGGTCGGACTGAATAACCGAAAACTCACATACAATTATGACAATTTCTGGCAACAGTGTGCAGAAAAATTCACCTTTATCATAGGGGACAGCTGTGTACACTTGGGCTTGTCATTTGCTTCAGCTAATTTCTTGTGATTGTTGTAAATGTAATTTTAGATTGGTTCTTGCATTTGTGTTTAATTCATTTCTATTCTTCTCCCCAGTCTTTGTCTTCCTTTCTCATCTTGATTATGTGGGTGTTACCCAACGCGCAAACACAGCTGAGTGCCTTACATTATTCATCTGTAGTGTACCGGACTATGTGACACACACTCACGCAATCACACACATACAGTATGCACACACACACACACACACAGACACTTTATTCTCAGGAAACAACTCATGATGGCAAGGGCGTCAAGGTGAGCTTACACACTCGGTGAAAAGTGTACAACTTCATGCACCAAAACCCCGAGCACATTACACAACACACACATTTCATCATCATCGCTCACAGGTACAGGCGTGTTTTTTTTCTTTTTTTTTTTTTGCTGCCGGGTAACAACAAAGCAGATGTTATCATTTGCTTTTTTTTTTTTTTTTTCCTGGTCACACTTACTGGAGCTTCAACTTTGCGCATGCAGAAAAAGGTAACTCATTCCCACAATACACCCCTGTGAAACTGACATGACTCATGCCTTGAAGAGGAAGTATGTAGGCAAAAGAGGCTTTTGGAGGCACGGTGCCCACACCACCTGATTACTGGATCATAAAATTTTCCCATCTGATGCCAAAAGGGAAGTACTAATGTTAAGTTATGCCACCAACAAGTTCCACCAAAACACATTGTGAGGTTGACTCATAAATTTCCCTCAGTATAATATACAATAAACATGGAAAAAAGCCACAATTAAAAATACAAAACCCTCCTCCTGTAGGTCTTGGAGCTGTTATGTATGACAAGTTTATATGACAAACAAGTTCTAGCAAACTGAATTTAATTTAGTTGAAGGTACAGTAGGCAGATATCAGGGGAAAATGCCAGTAATGAAAATATGCACCCTCAGCTTTCTGACCTCTGTCATATGCAGTGGACTGTTTATAAAGATGGAT
Organism: Apogon talboti; assembly: GCA_037367365.1. Lineage (NCBI taxonomy): Eukaryota > Metazoa > Chordata > Actinopteri > Kurtiformes > Apogonidae > Apogon > Apogon talboti. Next base: position 20,423,573 of record JAPQRQ010000015.1, read on the forward strand.
GACCCAGTGCTGGAAAAGTGAAGGCAAAATATCAGAGGTAGGTAATTTGCCATGTTGCTTTAGTAATGAGGCAGATTTTCTACAAGGAGCAACTCCAAAAATGAAGCCGTAGTACCAAAAAGTGTAGTACCACTAGTCGCCACTAGGGGCTAACTTCAAAAAGGCCTGTCTTCTATAAAATTCCACTTAACATATCTGTAAAAATACTGCATCCTGGTCGTCATGGTTTCATTCATTTTACTCAGACCCTATAAGTGCTCTGATGGCCCCTCATAAGTTCTCCCCTGCTTTCCACCAGATCTGGCTACATCATGTTGTGGAATTGCCACAGCCTCCAGAGTTAATTGCAGCCACTTCACTTGTCAGAAGCATCCCAGAACCGGCTTGGCGCTCCACTTCGCTCATAATACCCTGCGAGTCTGTTTTTGATGGACTCGATTCATGGCAACGAGCACAGAGCAGATGAGATGGCAGTAAGTCAGATACATGAACAGTATAGAGGATCCAGTCTGGTTTTCAAAATAAAATATAGTGCAGACTCACATAAAATCATATAATCAAAATCAACGAACACTACAGTGAAATACTGACATGAAAAAATATGAGAATTAATAAATTTTTAACAACTTTTAAAAACACAGCTAACAAATATCTAATCCATGTTGTACTCCACTTAACTGTATTATCTTTGTAAGTTACAGTAGAAGAGTAAAAGCAAATAGAACAAACAAAAAAGAAGGAGACCATTTTAATACATGGCCCATTTTATCTATTGAAACAGAAAAAATCAAGTAAAAATAACAGACAGCGGTTCTGAGCAGTGGTGCGTCGTGTTTGGGTAGTGATGCCTTGCGGAGGACGGAGCTTAACCACGTCTTAGTCACGACTTAGTGGAAAGCAGGGGTTGCACTTACAAGACCAGTCAAATAACTTGTTAAGTAAAGGTTTATTGAAGTTTACAGTTTTATTTTACCAGTGAACCAGCATTCAACTCCTGTGCTCCTCTAGATCTGCCTGTTTGTCAGATGGTCACTTCTGGCTCCAAAAAGCCAACAGTCAAAATGCCAACTCCACAGTGGACCCACGCAGTTTTCAAATACAGCCTGGTGTGCACAGTCGAGGTGCATCTGACTCTTTTGACTGTTGATTCCCGACAGCAATTGGCCATTACAGATGTCAATAATCTTGTTTTCTATCCCCTCTGAAAAAGACTTACAACTGACCAAAGTCTCCTGTCGTGGGTGCGATTTTCTAACCTAAAAACAGAGCAAGGATGGGTGGCAGGAGTCTGGTTGGCATCCACAGCGCTTTAAAAATAACATGCTGAAAGGTGTTTATGAACGTCTTGCACAGTGACACCAGAAATATAACCAGCAAACCAAGAAATCTGACATCTTGACTGTCAATTTTACTGTGGCAGCAGTGAATGTGGTGCAATTACAAGCTGTTGTATTTGTGAAGGGATTTCTGTCACCAGAAAGTCTCAGGTTAATCTTAAATCTGTTATTCTGTTATTCCCCTGTCAGTTCAATATGCAAATAACCACAAACATGGGTTTAGGGACAACATGTATTATCAGACTGAGCTTAACCACCCTGCTCCTGACCGGCTATAAACACAGCTGTGGCACTCCTCAACTTTTTGTAAAAGGATGATAATGATGTGTTCCTACTACTACTGGGATTACTGTATGCTTATATTATGGGATTACTTTAACACTATCTTGAAAGTTGCATCCTGGTGTCAACGTCTATTCCTATAAACTGTTATTTCTGTGCCTCTCTAGAACAAGATGGAAGGCTCTTTATGAGGAAAAATAACAGCATATAATTCTCAGGAAAAGCCATAATTAGAAATTCAGTCTGATCACTGTATGTTGTTGATTATCCACAAAACAGAGCAGGAATTAGATCCACTACTATGTTGAGTAAATAGGTCTGGTTTAATTTTGTGATGTTGCAAAACACTGTTACGGGTTAATGACAGCAGTCTAATGGGAAAATGGGTCAAACGCCATAAATATTACTCTGTGTTGACATGGGGTTGTGTGCATCAAAGTGATACTGTATTAAAGGATGCTTTTCAAATGCCTGTAGGAAAATTAAAAAGCAATTATTTAGCATCACATCTAGCACATAATTGGTGGGTATAAAAAGGAAATTGACTTCTGTCTATCGTGCTTGTAGGTCACTGTGTTGTGTTTTTTCTTGCCTTTCATTTTCAGCATCATCAGGAGACTGGAGTGTTTTCCTGCATTCAGTGTGGCATCAAAACACTATCCTTGTATAACAGAGAAGCTGAAACCCTCATCTAGGAACTAATCTTTCTCCTCTATACACAAGGCTGGGGATCTTAAATTGTACATTTTTGTATAAAATGAGTATGTCTCATTGAATGTTTTGGTTCTTACAAAACAGACATGTACAGAGAAACTAAATATAGTGCAGCTATAGGTATTTTCTTCTTCTTTATGCTGTTAACCACCTACTCTCACTGTACAGATATGAAAGAGGTATCAATCCTTTCATTTGACTCTTAGTAAGAAAGTATGTCTGTACTTCACACAATGCGCAACTATTCCCGTTATCACTAAGCCACCGCAGGTACTGAAAATATGCATAAATGTGTACAAATACTATTTTCTGTTTGTGTCACTGTCACAGCACTAGGGGAAACTGTGTAACATCATCACTGACGGTGAAATCTGAGACGGGACGACTGAGTGTGTCACAGTCTCCAGGACACCAGTATTAAATCCTGTTAAAGGTGACATTGAGGTACTGACGGCACTGCCAGACAATAAGCCACACAATAAATTTGGTGCACAGCAAGTGGCTCAGATAAGACCCTGTAAATGTAATGTAAAACCTGCTGCCATAGCAGTGTTACAACTGACGCCATTCCATTCTGCTTTTCACCTGTAAGAACTGACAAGTGGGTGCAGTGTAGTTAAGCGCATGATGACAAGTTTATATGATCAACAAGCTCTATCAAAGTGAATTTCATTTAAAGAGACTGTAGGCAGAAATCAGGGGAAAATGCCAGAAGTGAAAATAAGCACCCTACCGCCTGGATCTTTATCATACGCATTGACTGTATATAAAGATGGATGACAAAATGCTGCTTTATACTGCTGTGAAAAAGTAAAGTACAGGTTGGTGAGCTGCCATATCTGTTCTGTGATGAAGCAGAGAGTGTGCCGCAAAGGGCGAAGAACTGAACTCCAAAATAATACCAGTGCGGATGTGTAGTATTGTAAATGGCTTCAAAAAGGCCCATTGAATTAAACCCCTTCCCCTCCCTTTCTGCTTAAATAACTCACGAGTGGCTCCAGTGTAGTTAAAACATAATGACATAGCTAATAACCCAAAAACCCCCAAATTGTGCTATCAGTTCATTGAGGATACCAGACAGTGAGCATCTATCTATCTATCTATCTATCTATCTATCTATCTATCTATCTATCTATCTATCTATCTATCTATCTATCT
>JAPQRQ010000015.1:20431969-20450834 GCA_037367365.1 Apogon talboti
GAATGCTAATATGCACATGTGTATTCCGAGGAAGTCCATATGTGCTGTTTCAGATGTATATAAACATGATGTTTTAAAAGCACCACACTCTCGGTTGAACTGTACAGTGTTTGTCAGCTAATTAGTAACATGAGTTAGTGAGACAGCAGTTGGAGGAGTGCCACACATGCAGAGAAAGGCTGATGGAAGCTGATGGGCGCAGCAGAGCGCTGTTACTGGTGACTGAGGAAGAGGAGGAGGATGAGGAGGAGAGGGGGGTGACAGCATCTAAACCACTGCTAATGAAGACATCGGCTCACTAGCATAGCTATCTAAATCACAGGCAGCTGTCAAAACTGGCATGAATAAAATGCTCAGACAGTGCAAAAAAAAACTGTCAGACGTGCACATGCCTGTGAAAAGAACAAAAACATTTGTGCCTGTAAACACACAATCATCTCATTCCAGTTGGGATGGTGGTGCCCTGTCGGCACTACACAGCTAGTCAAATGTGAAAAAGTATGCTCAAGAAAACAGCAAATAATATCAGAAGGGCTCTGTTTGTTTGATGGATCTATCTGATGCAAGTTGTTTTCCATCTTAGTCTGTGTTTTCCTGCATAATTTGCGTATGCAGGCTGATATAGTGATCCATAAAGGCTGGAATCGAGTGGCTGAGCCGCAAAGTCAAATGAAAGATTTTATTCATTTTCACTTCAGGTTGTTGTTATTGTACTAATGTGTTACCATGACAATTTGAAGGCTAGAGTATTGGAAAAAAGACCATACATCTCTTAAATGTGCGTCACACTGTTTCACTCGGTGATGCTGGAATTTTCTACCTTTAAACAACAACAAAAATATGACAGCATTTATTTTTTAGGACTATTCTTCCCTCACTCAGTTTGCAATAACAAAGTGCAGCATATGTAATAGCTAACTGACCATAACATTTCTCCCCTCTCTGTTTTTTAGAAAAAACATTTTGGATGTTAGATCCAAATGGGCTTTTTGAGCCTTTAAGTGCCACAGGCTGATGTATTGGCTGATCAGTGGCTAGCGTGCCCTCTGCTGATAGAGTTTCTTGATAGCAGCAGAGCTATATTTGTTCCCTGGCTCTGAGATAGCAATGAACGAATGTTTTGGAAGCAGCTGACATTTTCTGCTGTCATCCCTCAGCTAAGAGGCCTCTTCTCTGCCACAGCCCTGTCAGTATCAAAATCTGATAAGACCAAACACAGCCAGTCTTGAACCAGCTTAACAGTTGTTTTCCAATTCTCACATGGAAAAGTTCACACCACCAACTTGAGACAGAAATCACAGTTGTGCTAAATTAAAAAGGCAAACTCCAGCTGACATCATGGACTTCATGCTACTTCTGTCTCCTTGGTGATACTAGATTCAATTTGTCCATGCCAACTTGTTGTCTCCAAGTCAAATATGTACAATTCCATCATTGTGCGGTGTGCATGTTAGTTCAAAAGTTTTGTATTATTTTAGCATTCCTCGAATGGATGTTGCATTTATTTTTGAAATGAAAAATCAATTTGTTTGTTGCTGGAATAGAAATGCCTTCACTGTCTTGTTAACTTGCAGCTGTGGTAAATAGGAGTGAAGGAAAGGCAAAAGAGAAATCACTGCTGTATGTGTTCTCTTCCAACATAAAATATCAACAAATGAAAATGTGAGGTGGATTTTATTGTGACATATAAATCAATACATGCTTCACAATATGAAGTGCAGCACACTTCAGCTTATTATCATCTCTAGAGTGGTGTGTCTCCTCTGTCAGTGGAGACAGAAATCCTGCTGCAAACATGATTAAAGGCAACGACCAAGGAATATGTACATACACACGCTGTGAGGCTCACCAACATGAAGACGTGCATGTATCTAGGTAGGCTACATTGTTATAGAAGGAGGTACATACAAACAGCAGGTGTTCATCCGTGCATCTCCAGTGTGTGAATACGGATGTGAAAAAATGGCAGCTCTTAGTTTGTTGAGAGCTCCCTTGACAGGGAGCAGAACAGGCTATTACTTCATATTGCACCATTTAAGCTGTTTTTATTTTGGACTCTCCAGCTCCTTCTACCAGCCAGCGCTGTCTCTAGGGATAACAATCAGCTTCAACAAAAAAAAAAGGCAGACAGCTCTTATCAGTTTAGAGAGTTTTGTGTGCAGGGGCTTTGTGTGGGTTACATAAGTGAGGCTCTCTTCATACATTTGCATGCGAGCACCACAGCTATTTATCGGTCACTTATTTCTATATTTCTGAAATAACTTCACTGGGGTTGACAGGGTGTAGTTGGAGGTGTCACCATGACACTCTGGCATCCTCTGCGATATCACACAAACGTCTCAGCTCTCCACCTGTACTGTAAACCACTATCCTTTCACTATTTGCATCCTCTCACACACACAGCGGGAGGTAGAGACAAGGAAAGAAATCTGCATCATCAAAAGTCCCTTTTGGAAATTCAATCAAGCTCAGTGACTGACTCATCCCTTGTATGTGATGACCTGTTGACTGTACAGTGGTTTGTCCATGCAGTTGCCAGCAGCAATAGCTCCCTCTAGTGTTCAGAGATGATAAGAGTAGTCGTGGGGAGACGGAGAGGAAGTGAGAGAAAGAGAGATACCAGAGCAGTCAGGAACAGAAGGCAGTTCTGGCAAGCCTGCGTCCCCTCCTTGTGAGAAAAGGGAATATCAAAGACAAGACAGGCCATAAGGGAGCTCAGAGGAGTTGAGAATATAAGCAGAGTTTCAGAGAGTTGAGGTGAGAGAAGGCAAAAAGTGCTTCAGAGAAGAGTTTTAGATTTCAGTAGAGGTATTACATAATCCTTGCAGATGGCAAAGTGTCTTGCTCCATGCTTTCTGTCCCTACGTCTGCCAGGATGTGTTATTCTGTAGTTCAGGAGGTCTAACTTTGATTGCTTCGGTTGTGTATTGAGGTTTGTGTGTGTGTGCGTGTGTGTGTGTGTGTGTGTGTGTGTGTGTGTGTGCTTTGACAATGCTCTATCAAGGCAAAAGAAACACTATATTGTACAGAGCCATGGGGAACATTTACATATGAAAGGTAGAATGAACTCAATGCATCGTAGAAAAGGTAACAACAGATCTTTACAATCTTTGTGAAATACCTCGGTAAAAAAAAAAAAAAAGATATGCATTAAAAAAAAAAAACAGCAAGGTCAGTAGAATGCTTCTGTTATGTTTGCATTATAATGTGTTCACGAAGTTCTGTCCATTACCTGCAACTCATACTTTGTGGCACCTTAGTTTTACCACCTTGACCTTTTACCTTGAACCACCAAGCTCTACTCATTTCATCCTTGAGATCAAGTGAAGGTTAGAGCAAAATTAGAATAAATCCCTTCAAGGCATTCCTGAGATTTCACATTAATTAGAAAAGGACACACATCAAAACCTTCTCAGTTCACCCTTGAGTCCACCGGAACATTTGTGCTGAATTTTAAGACATTCTATCAAGCTGTTCCTGAGATATTGTGTTTTAAAAATGTAATAAGGACGAAGCAATCAATGGACTGAGGGACAAACCTGACAGAAGTGTGAGGATACATCTAAACAAAGACATATAATAATAGTAACAGAGTGTAGTGGGGGACATGTCTGCAGAAACACTGCCCTCTGCCTCTATATTTGCAGTATTTGGGACACCTCTTTGTGTGGACCTTTGGGCAGTGAGTGTGTGCCTCCAACTAATAATAGCACTGCAATAAGTATACGGACAGTACCTTAAATAATGTAACGACCTCAGGTGCCTGTGAGTCTACACACAGGGCTGAATTACACAAGTACACACAGAGGCATACCTCAGCCACACAACAAACAGGAAGAAGAGTGTGCTTTGACTGTTGACGCTCATGACCTTCCTTATTATTAAAAGTGTTTTAGAACAGAACTTCTATGAAAGAGAGTCATAAAATAACATTTTATGATTTTTTGGATAACTTTTTTAGTAACTCCCTTCCTTCCCCTAATTCTCTTTCAAGGTAGCTACTGTACTAAGGAAAAAGGACATTTTTGTTTCGGAGTGTGACAAGTTACACTTACGGAGTTACAAGATCAAGAGCTGTATTGCCTTGCTTATAAATTTGTTTTTGCACCGGCCTGTTACGGCACTGAATCAGTTTTATGCTTTGTTGCACTCCGGTGTTATACAGTGAAACAAACTTACTGTTCCTGTATGAGAACACATTTTTTGTTGAAACACAGTACTTATTTTTGGTACTTGACAGTTCCTACTAGTGCCAGACAGTTTGTGGAAATTAAAAATACACACACACACACACACACAAAAAGCACATACACAAATGTCTTCTGAGTAACATTCCTTCTGTTTTAATTAAGTGTAATTGATTATTCATGTGACATTTTATTTTATATGCCTTCAACAACGGCTTTTCTGTGTTCACTTACTGCTGCGTGCATGCACATATAGTGGCTGTGGTTCGGTCTGTTATGAAAAAAATAAGTTTCATAAATCTAGCTTACATGGCACACAAAAGACCGAACACCGAACTGATGTCAGATCAGATCTGGAATGGGATCACACCAATGGAGATAACAATAATCCCCTCTTCATGCTGGGATACTGGGAGCCAAAATCTGGTCCAGTATCTAAGAGTTTTGGATATTTGGACGGATTTTTACTGCAGACTTAGAAGTCCCTCTTTGCACTTTATGTGCTATATGATTCAGTGCCAGGGTAAAAAAAAGATCTGAGGATATAACTTTTTTATGTCTAGGCTTACTTTCTCTAAGGTCAACTAGAAGGACAGAGCAGTTCTAGTGTGGTTATAACTGGACATGTTCGCTCATTTAGTCTTTGCTGCATAGGCACAAGCATCGATTTGCCTCCCATTTTCAATGTTTCTTTGTTTGCTCTGACAGGCATTGCCATGGAAACACAAGGGAGTGGAATTACAGCAAAGTTAAGAGAGGCTGTAAGAAGGAGCCAGCCTACCAGACTGTGAAGGGCTGGTATAATTCAAGACCAAAGACAGCGCTACATCATCTCTCTGGGGCTAAAAAGGCTACACTCTGTCTTAGAGTTCTGCTATGTACAAGTTGTTTTTTTTTTTTTTTTTACATCTTTTAGAAAAAATTGGTTTTACCTCTGTTGTACATAAGCGGAGTACACACATTGGACAAGAGGCTTTCTCTGTGTGGATGTAATCTGGTGTCCAGGCCTGTTTCCTCAAAAGTGAGAGGAGGAAATGGATTCTATTCTAGTCTCTTACACAGATGGGGTGTTAAACATTGATAGAGCTGATGCAGGGAGAGAGCTGAGGAGAACAGACTTCGCTTCTCTTCTTTACATTTGATTTAATTAATTTCAGTTATCTACTTTAGCTGAGTGGGAGCATCTGTTAAAACACAGCAATGGCAGAGATTCAAGAGATATAAAGTACATACAAACATGGAGTGTGGCTATAAATAATTTGGACAGGGACATGTTTGTTGATTTGGCTTGTCACAGTTTATTAGCACTTGAAGTTATCATGTCCATTGTTTTTTATTGGCACTTGTTTGGAGAGCATAACTCACAAGCATCATCATGCATATGTTATGCCATGTAGTATTATTCTGGACTTCATCTTGGGTTTTTTTTGGTGTGTTTTAGTCTCTAAATGAAAATCGGGAACAGACCCCTGTGCTTCACACTATATACTTAAACCATAATGACCCAAACAGCCACTGGTGACCACAACCATCTACTGATCTAAACTGTTTAATCCCTGTTGATCCACTAATCCTATCAATACATGTAAATAATTGGTGTAAAATACAGTTTTACATCTTTTCTTGGTCATCAGATATGACCCATTTGTTCAGAGGCTCCGTAGTTACCGTGGAAACACCGTCATCTTTATCAACATTGGTTCACCTGTGAAACCCATGGAGTTGGATCAATGACAATGGATGGACACACTTGTTTCATGTTCAATTAATAATATACTTTGTTAAAAAAGTCACTTTTTCTTCAGTTTTCTCTGTGATGTAATAAAACACAACTATAATCTGAGCTTTTATGAACATCTACATGATCAGAAAATTAAGTATTGGAAAATACATGATTTATATAAACAAAAAAACACAAAATACAGAGGATAATATTATAATAAACGGTGAAAAATCATTTAAGAATGATTAAATAGATAGAAAAATGTATTTGGGAGCTGCCACAGAAGAAGCACTGGGTCTTTATGGGTTAAAACTAATGACTCAGTACATTCTCCAAAAAGTAGGAACAAACTACGTCTTTTAAGTCTTGTGTAAATGAGAAAAGTAGTCATCACAGAGAAGCAATGGGCAGCCTTTCACAAGACCACTAAGTGATGACAGCAAGATAATGTTTGCATAAGCAGATTTGTGCTTCAGATGGCTCCCTGCAACCTGTCTGCACAAATATTATTCACAGACATCTCAGCAGATTTGTAGACCACACTGTCATCCTGTGCTCACAGCAGAACCCTTACTTCCTGGTTACTTAACCAAAAAAAAAAAAAAAGTTTCAAATCTCACCACGTTTTGTGCTTGGCTTCTCCCACAGTCATGCTATGCTTTGACTTTTGCCATCAAAGCCCTACTATCGTGCCTGATACTGTATGGGGCTGCATCAAAAGGAATCTGTCAGTCACAGTATGCTGCTTTGAAACAGTAAAGCCACAGAGTTGATCTGCTTCCCAACTCAACTGTCCATTGCAAGCAGTAAGAAGCTGGTGATTATGCAAATAGGCTTTAGCTGTAAAATGAAATGTGCCTGTTTAATTTTAAGGGTTTAATACTTTTCATTATTTCACTGAAGGAAAAATATTCAGTGCTGTGTGGAGAGTACAACATTTAAGCTTTTTTTAAAAAAACATTATTAACAAGAAGTGGTATTCAGAAAGTGATAAACGGATTCAGAAATATTAACAATGCAGTCGTGTAATTCCGAAAACACAACTGAAGCTCATAGCATACAAGGTGTACACATTTCTTCTTCTCTGTTTTATTTCTTGGTCTCCTAATTTCAGTCCTCCAGACTGGGTTTGGCGTTCAGTGCGTGCTGCTCTGCCCATAAAGACTGGCCTCCCTTCTTCCCTCCTCTGCCCTTTTTCCAACATATCGTCAGCACCAGTAGGAACATGATCATCAGTGCGATGATGACTACACCAGTGAGGATTCCGATCCAGCTACCTGACTTGCATTCGAGATCAGAAACCGCTTCAACAGCCCCTACAGAGAAGACAATGACATGTTACGCACATTTCACAATATTCAACTGATGACTGATATCTGCTGAGACAAACTATGTAGGCAGTTGTACTCACCTTCTTTGTAAACACTGGTAGTTAAGTACCCTGACCTTTCCAGTGCAACCCTCCTCCACCCATATGACAGAGAGGGGGTCCATTCTTCTACCACACAGAAATATCGCCCACTGTTTTCAGGAAGTGGTTTAGAGACAGTAAGACTGAATTCATTGGGTAATGGGTGGCCAAACCTCAGCTGATCACTGTCCCCAAACCAGTACTGTAAGGTGGAGTTTCGGTACACTGTAAAAACAGGGTGCTGTTCATTGTCCGTTTCCCTCTGCCAAAACCACGTAACCTTGAACTCCGACTCATTACTGGACTGCGATGTGATGTTACAGGGTACAGTGAAGCTCTGCGAAGTGCTCACATTGACTGCCACTTCTTGATTCATAATAGACAGGTGATTTCCTGGTAAAACCAGACAGATGAAAAAAATTATATTTCTCAGAACTTCATTTTAATCCAGTGAAGTAGTCAACAGCTTTAAAGAAAAAGACAAACAGATGGGGACAAAATGGAGACAAGGGTAGAAAGTAAAGCACAGAAACTAAACATTGAATTTGCTGCAGATATACTGTACGTGACAGGCACATCTACAACACCACATGAGAAAAATGCAGAGGAACATTTTAGAGAAGTGGTTATTTGGCTGTGAGATGCATTTACAGCTAGGCAACACGAGCAAACAGAACAAAGGCAGACACAGTGTGTAATAGAGTAACATAATGTGAATGTACTGCCTGTTTTAACACCTATATATCCTCTTGAGGCGCGGCAATGCATTCTTGTCCGGTGTAGGGGACAGTAATTTCACAGCTTTACTTTTAAAAAAATGCAAAGGACGTTCCATAAAAAGAAAAATGTATTTGGAGAAACTGTTGCATTATGCAGTTTCCGATCATAAGTATCTTAACATAAAAAAGCAAAATCTTTTACTTTCCGGGGTCTCAGGAGGATATATACAGTAACTGTATCTATAAAACTGTCTAGAGAGTACTCTTAATGATATGATCATACCTGCCACATTCACAGTCAGCCTGATGGGGCCAGTATTGTCTGAGGCCTTTTGTTGCCACTGGCCATCTTGATCCAGCTGGTACTGCTCCACTTGGCACTCATAAGTCCCACTATCCTCCTCATGGACCCATTGAATTCCGAGGCGGAAGCTGCTCTGAGAGGGTCTGGAGAGACGAAGCCTCCCCTGCAGGTGACGTACTCTTGGATTTGGCGGGTATCTCAGTAGGCCCGTGTGGTCGAGCTCCACCAGGGGAGCACTTATAATGGATGAGTTGAGTCCAGTGTAGCGCCACATGACTCTATAAAAAAAAGAGGAGCTGGGTGCAGCTGAGACGAGGCTGCATTTAAGCTCCACATCAGTGCCTTCCGTGACATTCAAATGCTGTGTTGTTTTATTCAGATGAAGGTCATTGGCTGGAGAAGGAGAAAAGGCAGAGATGAGGAAGAAATTCAGTCAGGCTCATCACTTTGGTCCAACTATATTTGTTGGTAAATGGCATTGGAGGCACTCTCAGTAAACTCATTTAACAGACTCCGACTCACCAGGCTCAGTAATTGTCAGCTTGGTGCTTTTGGAGATTGGTGGGAGGTGAAACCATTCACCACGAGGATCTTGTAACCACTCCACCACTTCACAGGTGTACAAGCCTTTGTCTGATGACCGTGCTTGCCGAATAGTCAACTCGAAACCAGGGCCTTGGGTACGGCTCATGCTGATACGTTGCATCTGGTTCAGCTCTACCTGTTGCCCAAATGTTACTAAGGCGTCTTGGTCAGTACTTACAATGGTCTTATTCTCTCCGTGTTGCTGTAGCAACCAGGTGACAGCGTAGCGAGAGGATGCAGAGGTAGGTGAACTAACCGAGCATTTCATTTTTACGTCAGTGTTGATATTTCTGGTCAAGGCGGGGGTGGAGGTCAGACTGAGCTTACTCACTAGGAGAAGCGGTTGAGTCATATATTGCGAGAAACAAAGAGAAAGAGAAAACAGTTCAGATTTCATTCATAACAGCTTGAGCAAAATGATACAAAACCCTGAAACTACCGGTAATACCTGGGTTGTTCACCCTCACAGCCAGCTGGTTGGATGGATGCAGCTTTTTGTGAATATTTTCCAGGAATACAGAGGCTTCACACTGGTAGCGTCCTGCTTCCTCGAGGCTTGCACCATTTATAATCAAATAGTAAGAATCATCATTTGTCTTTTTCTGTATTTTTAGCTGGTAGCGGTGCTGTTCTCCAGACCAGCTGATGGTACCGTTAGAATACACTGTAACAATATTATTTACTGTTGAGTCATCACGTTGCAGACTCCATGTCAGTGTTATTGGCAGGCTTAGCTGTTTGATCATGCAAATCAACTCTACTGGTTCTCCTACTGTCACCATGCTGGTGCGACTTTTCAGGCTCACTTTTGCAAACATATCTGTGGAAAAAAAAACAAATCATCATCAGTGGATTGTGAGAAGGAAGATCATACAATTAAAGCAATCACCATGTGGTTATGAGTACTTCATGTGACAAAACTTGTGAGTAAAGTATATTTTGAAGTGCTGTTTGTCTGTTTACAGTCAGGCTCATAAATACTAATAGTATTTTATTGTGGAATATCATTTCTGATCATGACTTCCTACGTCAAAGCTACTGCAGCAAAAATCTGAAAAATAATAGCTAATCATCTTGTAGCTCTCTCCTCTCTGTCCTAAGCGCAAAATATATGCAGAAGATGAACAATTTGACATTGTTTAATGCAACTACAGGAAAATGCAGCCGCCGTATTAGTTCGGTGATGAGCCATGAGCTTATGTGGTGTTATGTGGAGTCTTAACAGCGACGGTCTTTATGTCTATTTATCACATGTATTTATGTCTTGAAGAAACTTGTGTTTTGGCCAAAAAACAGAACCACGAGAAGGTGCATAAGTCTAGTTTCCTTTCAACCAATACATATAGTATATTGAGAAGTTATTACAGAATTTATAAACAATAGCAAAAAAAATTCTATGTTTTATCCAATAGTGGCTCAAAATCTTTACTAAATTACGAGAAAAAAGTTGCAACACAACAGTCTAAAATGTTGACACTTATATGGGAGAAAAAGTTGTGTGATAGTCTCATGTCAATCTTGCTGCCAGACTGTGAAAATGAATAGGCAAGAGGAGTTTTAACCTTTCATTCTTTACATAAAACAATGCGTCATCAAAGTAATAGTAACATATATAATACAAATGATAGTGCATGTTGGATCATTATTAAAACTGAAAACGGTTAATATATAAGTAATAATACTGATACATAAGTTACAACAAAATTATAATATGTTACATTTACCAATAGGAAGCACCTGCATTTAGCTATATATAACTGTGCACTGGGGGGGCGGGTATAAGTAGGTTATATTTCCTCCCATCCCTTTTCGGGTTAATATACAGTATGTTGCGTATATGTATTGTCTCCGCATGCTGAAAATAAATGATCAATCAATCAGTCAATCAATCAATGAAAGACAGACGTACCAACAGGTTTTACCGTCACAGAAGTAGTTCCTGATGCACTGTTGGTCTTGCTATTGGTTTTCCATTCAGACACAGTGCACTGGTAGCCCCCTGAATCAGATGGTGTAAGATCATCGAGCTCAAGGGTGAAGGTGTCATGTGCTGGACGCATTGCCTTTACTTTCTGATTCATGAACTCCTCCGATTTCTCCATAACACCCTCCTGACTTAGACTAATGACAGTGGTGAACACGGGCTTCGATGCGGAAGTTGATTTATGCTGCCAGGTGACGGAGAGCTGATCTTTGACTCCTTCCACTCTACAGATAAGCTCCATTCTGTCACCTTCCTTAAATTCCTTGACAGCGTCTTGCATTTGAACTGAGAGCCCATTTTCTGTGATGACACAAGACATATATATCATCACCAACCTCATACATAGTAAATGCATGAATTAATACATTGATCTGAATAAGAGAAGAATTCTACAGAAAACAATGCATAAGACAGAACAGGAACAAAACTCAAGGTAAATCATAGGAGAGGGAAAATAGGCACTGGTGTATGTGTTTTTCCAGTTCACTCGTTGACTAACCTGTAGCTGAGATGCTTACTAACTGGGGGCTTGAATCCTGGGCTGCTCCCTGTGTAAAGGCACCATTTTGGCCCCTGTCCTGAGACCATGCTCTACAGATATATTCTCCCTGATCCTTGGTTCTGACAGGCTGCAATATGAGACGATAATCTCTGTCCCCAATCCGGGCTGCCCTGAGCTCTCCTTCTTGCTCTCTCCCACTGTAATCTGGCCCCGCAGACAAAACCCCTGTAGGACCGATCCGAGCCAGCTCGACACCTTCACGGAACCAGGCCACGGAGAAGAACTTTTCCCTCAGGTTCTGTGTGTCTATACTGCAGGTTACAGACAGCTGCTGTCCCTCCTGCAGAGTTGTCTGGTGCACCAACATTCTCACCACCAGCGACGACGTGTCTGGCACCACTTCTACTCAAGCAAAACACATTAACCACAGTGAGAGAAAAGTAGTCACATGCACATCCTGTTATAGAAGTAACAGCAACTCTAGGAGAACAAAGCTGTATGTATCAGCTCATATCATTGCATTCTATTCGCAATGCAGAATTAATTCATTAAATTCTTCTAACCTTGGGCCATGACAGTAAGGTTAGTTTCCTCTCCAACCCTCTGTGCAATAGAGTACCAGGAGCGGTCAGGGTCTTGGATCCACTCCTGAGCCTCACAGTAGATTTCGCCTTGGTCTGTTTGCTCCAGCTGGGACATCTTTAGTCGGTACGTGGCCTCACCGATTTTATCCAACCTTATGAGTCCAGCTTGGTAGCGCTCTTGGAAGTCCTGTCCAGGCCTCAGTGTGAAATCCCTGTCCATCGAAATGATAGGACGACCACTGTCCTCAGTATTTGTACGGAGAAACCAGGCAAAAGACAAATGGGTATGCTGGATGGTGTTGCTGGAGGCTTGGCATGTTAAAGTAAGAGCATCACCCTCGGTATGGCTCAGTGATGCTGAGGCCGATGATGAAACACTGAGGGAGTTGTCAATCACTGTATCACCACAACAGAAACAAACAAAAGCAATAGCAACACTTTAGTCACAGTGGTCAACACCGTTACAATGAATGTATGCAGATACATATTTAAAATCACAATGGATTACCTTTCACTATGGTCGTGGCGCTGTAGGCTCCATTATATTCAGAGTATGGGTTAACTACAGAACACTCATATTCTCCTTCATCATCCTTCTGCAGTCTTTGTACCTCGAAGATAACTGAGTTTTCACCCACATGTTTCAGGGTAATTTCAGCATCTTTTACACGGCTTATATAGCGACTGAACCCAAACTCTTCATCATTAGTACTGATGATGTTGATCACAAAACTGGGATTTTTAGGCTTTGTGATACGGAATTCAAATTCATTTCTAGCTCCAACTGGGGGAAGGTCTGTCACGTTGCAGAAGATGGAGAGCAAGGAGCCCTCCACCCGATACAGAGGCCCGGCCTGAACTTCCGTATTCACTCTGGCCTCTCCTGAAAGAAGCACAGACACAAGTTATTAAAGTCTAACCTCTGACACTCGACTGACAAATAGATATGTGAAGCTCATTTTGACATAGTATGAAATAGGAACAACAAGCTACATAATGGGCCTTTGTGGTATTTAAGTGAATGATGGAAAATGTATTGCCAAGTATAACATAATTAAAAGAGTTACATAAAATTATCATGAAAATTTATTTAGAAAAATATCATTTACCTTAAATAACATAGGCAATGGTTAATGAAATTCTCTAACAAAAGTTTACAAAGTTATATGTACAGATTTTTTGCATGTCTACACTTACATTTCTCATATTTACACTCACTTATATTAAAGCCAACTGCAGGAACTCAGTGAACTTCATACTTACCGGTGTGCAGAAGCAGAAGCATACAGAACAGCAAACTGGCCATCCATAAAGATTTCAGAGAGCACCTCATTCCGAACCTGCTTCAGAAGTAACACAGTGTTCACGCCATAAAAGTTATGGCCAAGTTCTTATTCAGCTTCCTCTATGAAAATCTGACTGTGTTGAGAGAGTTGGTGTATAATATATGCAGACTGTAGATATACCAAGAGGAAGTCTCAAATATGTCCTGCACTTTGCACACAATGTTGCATATTCTGCCTGTGGTCGGAAAAGAGTCATTTGTTCTTGCCACAGCTCGTGTACTTAGATCACATGGTTTGACCCAATTAAATGAAGCAAATCAAAATCACACTATTAGTAAACTGAAGCTCAATGAGCATCAATTCTACAGATAAATGAATATGAGCACTGCTGTGCTTTCTGCTTTTGTGTCTCATAGGGAAGGTGATGCACTGTGGTGAAATCTTAGCTTACAAAAACAGCTTACACAAGCACAAGGTCTGTACTTTTTTTCTTCTTTTATTTAGGAAAAAAATGTGTGGAAAAGTTTTAAAATTCAGTTTTTCATTCACTAAAAACCACAACTTTAATCATTTGACAAAGACTGACTTAATCCAATTACCAGGAAACAATTTAGAAGCATGTTTGCAAAACAATGTGTGTGCTGTAATAAGAGCACTGCTCATCTACTGCATGTTTCGTTTTAATGGGGCTAAATAACAATGAGGCAATAGTGCCACTTAGTGGTTGAAGTTAAAACATATTTTTCCTCTGCGTTTCAGAATCTGCCTTAATTGGGGGTTGCTAACATGGAGCTACTGTAGACAGCTCTGCAGCAAGGCCAGAAATGAAACACAAGGCTGATTTAAAGGAGAAAAACATTAGATCTCAACTTGTCAGTGTCATGGCTGTTTGTCTGTCTTTAATAATTTCTGTTAACACTCAGGAGGCAATCAAATGTTCAGATAAATTACTAATTTGACTTAAAGTGATAGAATTACATACATATATAGCACTTTGAACCCTTCAGTGATAGTCATTAATATTCAGTGTAACGTGGCGTAAAAGATCTACTGTGTAAAGTGTGATGAAAAAACAAAAAATGAAATTGGGTAAGTAAGGGGAAATTTGCTCATAGAAGAGGAAGTGTCTAGATAAGCATTGCCACATGTGTCTGTTCCTCACAGCACAGGAATAGGAAGTATGAAGAGGACAGGAAAAAACAAATCCACATCTCACAACGACAGAACTGTTACGAGCGCAAACCACACGGGCTTATTTTGTGTCTTTTTACTAGAGCAGGTGCTCCTAAAGTAACTGCACGCTGTTCTTCTGAGTGAACTTCTGAAAGTGTTGTCATTCTGAAGATGAGTGACTCACTGGAGAGGACTACAGACTGTCCTCTCCCTCTTCTCAGAGAAGAGTTGAACCCGGACGGGGACAGTGGGACCGTCACTGAGGCCAGTGAGTTATGTTGGGAAGATGCAGGTCTACCTGTGGAGCTTCAGAAAGGGATGGAGACTCTGCGAGTGAACAAAGAGCTGACAGATGTGATACTGTGTGTACAAGGACATGACTTCCCTTGTCATAGAGCCATTCTTGCTGCAGCCAGTCAATACTTCAGGTAAAAATAAGCTTCATTTGACTTCATTATTATTTATTATCATTTGACTTTTATCCGACAAATGTGTTTCTTTGTAGGGCCATGTTCTGCAGTGGTTTGAAAGAGAGTCATGAAGAACGTATTGAAATAAAGGGGTTGGACAGTGGGACAATGCGCTCTCTCTTGGACTATACCTACACCAGCAGAGCTCAACTTACACACTCAAATGTCCAGAGAATACTGGAAGCCTCCAGTCAGTTTCAGGTAAAAATGCTGTTAAAACTCAAAGGTGCTCTTTAAGGCTCTGTAACTCCTCAGTTGCTTATTATTTTTTTCTGAATTCTCCTTTCTGATTTTATTACTGTCATATGTGTGCGTTGCCTTTTCTGAAAATGAGGCCCTCACATCAATATACACAGACAAAATAAAGGTTAAACAGAGAAGAGATGCTGAATCTGTTTACATTAAATAATTGGTGTTACCAATGCATCAGGGCTTGACTATTATGAGCTGCAGTCACAAACTGTTCACATTAATAAAGAATTGCTGCTAAGTTACGATAGTAAACGATTTGGAAATGAAATTACATTATATGAAAAATCAAGATAAAGATGATTCAAGATAAAGAAACTACTTGATGGAAACTGTGGTAAAGAAGTGAAAGGTCAACAGTTTATTGTATTTTTGTGTTTACTTCTTAAATTTATGTTGAATTATTAGTGGTTAAATTAAGCACAATGCAGGGTGTTTCAAAGGCATGAAAGAAATCACTAACATAGTTAGAAACAAATGTAAAAAAAAAAAAAAATTTAGAATAGCTTCTACGTATTAAATACGACAAACATCCTGATAATACATTCAGAGGAACGCACATTTACTCAACAGTACTGGGTTAGAGACGATTCGCTCTGAAGGGGAAGTGAAAGTTGCCCACTTGTTTACTGTCAGGATTAGTTTTCCATAAAGGCTTAAATTAACTACACAGCTGTGCAAGTGAACGGATGAGACAGGTGTTTGTAGTTTTTGAAAAACAGCTTGAGTTGAAGATGAAAATGATACGCATGTGTCCATATGCCAAATACATATTTTCTTTTCTTTTTTTTTTTTTTTACAAATTGTCAAAAAGCTTTATCATCTCATAAAACACATACAATCTGGGGCTTTTGAGAAATCTTGTACAGAATGTGTGAAACAGCCAAATACCACCTAAAAGTGAGAATTCACATGTTCCCCTTGCCTTTTCAGTTTCTGCGTGTTGTGGATGCCTGTGCTGGGTTTCTGAGCAAGTCTCTGCAGCTGGAGAGTTGTATTGGGATCTTGAACCTGGCTGAAAACCACGCCCTGCCGGATCTGAGGGCCAAGGCCGAGGACTACATCACCTCCCAGTTCTCCCAGGTAGTCCAGCAGCAGGACTTCCTGGAGCTGCCAGCAGACCCTCTGGAGACTGTCCTGCAGAGGGATGACCTTGATGTGACATGTGAGGAGTTTGTCTTTGAGGCACTAATGCGCTGGGTAAGAGCCCGGCAAGATGAACGCTGTCCTTCACTGGCCAGGTTGTTGTCACATGTTCGACTGCCACTGTTGGAGCCAGCGTACTTTGTAGAAAATGTGGAGTCTGATGAGCTTGTAAACCAATGCAGGGAGGCTTTTCCTTTTTTGCAAGAAACCCGCAACTATCACCTCTCTGGAAGGGAGGTCAGTAGTTATAATCTGAAAAGACATCTAATTAAATTTTATTCCACTTTATGCAGAATATACCTTGATGATGATCTATGTTCATGTGCTCATGTGTATAGGTGGTGTCTGAACGAACAAAACCCCGTTTGCGTCACACTCTGTCAGAGGTTTTCCTAATTATCGGAGGCTGCACCAAGGATGAACGCTTCATCCCTACAGTCACATGCTTGGACCCTCTCAGACGCAGCAGACTGGAGGTAGCCCGTCTGCCCATCACAGAAATGGAGGATGAATCTCAAAACAGAAAATGGGTGGAGTTTGCCTGTGTCACTTTCCGCAATGAATTGTATATATCTGGTAAGAGAGATTCATGACCTTTCATAGTTTTCACAGTTGCACATGTACTGATTATGCATTAGGGTTTTTTCTTTATATATCATCCTCTCATCAAATCTAAGGTACTTTCTTACTTGCACTTGTTCATAGGTATCTGTTTCTAAACTGAGAAACAACTATGCAAGTTCAGGGACACGTGACATCATCTACAGTTATTGTGGTTAAACTGTTTCCCAACTCAGGAACTAGGCCTACAGTGTTGGTTCCTTTAGCTGCTTAACAACACATACAGTTGAGTTCAGTGAGGGTCACTGCAGAATGATATGTGTACAACTCAGCACGAAGTATTGACACATTATACTGCTTTGCATTATTAGATGTTCCCCTCAGTGTTTTGGCATGAAAGTTGTACAGTTTTAGGTGACACTTTTTGCTAATGTGCTTCTTACCGTAGGAGGTAAAGAGACACAGCATGAAGTCTGGAAATATAACGGTGCATTGGACAAGTGGATACAGATAGAGCCACTGACAAGTGGGCGTTGGAGACACAAGATGGCGGTCCTGAGGGGAAAAGTGTATGTTCTGGGTGGATTTGATGGAGTTCAGAGATTGGCTAATGTGGAGGCCTATGATCCCTTTCACAATCGCTGGACACAGGTGACCCTTTATTTATTTATTTTGAATACCAAAAACCAAAAACAACAAGGAAAAAATTGTAAAAAAAAAAAAAAAAAGAAAAAACATCCGAAAAGGAGTGGGATGAAGCACAAGTTAAATGAAAGGCTAATTTTTATATTCTTACCTTGGCTTTACTTGTGCAGGTGGCACCTCTTGCAGTAGGTGTGAGCTCCTTTGCTGCTGCAAGCTTTGACAAATGGATTTATGTGATCGGTGGAGGGCCGAATGGAAAACTGGCCACTGATAAGGTTCAGTGTTGGCAACCTGGGACAGACAACTGGGAACTACGGGCACCCATTCCAGTTGAAACTAAATGCACTAATGCAGTCACATTCAAGAACTGTATTTATATAGTTGGTAAGTACATGAATTTCAAAACTTATCTGTGTTTGAGTTTATTTCTAAAATAAAATAATGTATTTCAGTGTAAGGGTGATGTTCTGCAGATAATGAAAATAATTTCCTAAAAGTTGATTACTTGTAGTAAATATAGAATAACAGAAATATTTATGAGTTTTTTCGTCCACCATTGAGGTTATATGATGACTAGTTCTCATCTGTCAACAGGATTATGCAATATTAGGGGAAGGTAGGGAATAGTTCAAGGGTGTAGCCCTTAAATGTTGAGGAAGATTCATTACGAGCGTTTATCTTAGAATTGCTTTTTCATTTCGTTTCTTCACAATAAAGAGCCCTGGGTTAACTTAGAACCTTGACTGGTGAAAGAAACCAGAAATTGTGAATGTACTAATTCTTGCTGCAGCCTCTCTCCTACAGCAACTCTTTCATATATTCATTCAATTCAGCAAACTCATATCCAGTTTGTTTTGTAAAGCAGCAAACACTCATTAACTCTACACTCACGTACACAGAACAGTACCTGTCTCAGAAGAACTGTTAACAATGATTTTTGCCTGAGAATATAAACGTATAAAGAGAAACAAAACTCCATTTCACTTCACCTACGCTGACATTGACTGAAATCTCTTACCTCTTATCACTAAAAGTAAAAGGGAAGGTGTGGCTGAGTGTGTTGATGTAAGTATTTGAAGATTTTGGTTTTAACACAAGTGCCTTCTCTGATTTATTATCAAATTTAACAGGACAAATGAATGAAAGTCCTGTCACTTAAAGGCTTATACAGTAGATCACACTCTGTAAATCAACAGGCTTTATTACAAACCTGATCTGAAACCAGTGCAGCTACATTTATGGCAAATATGAGGCACTGGATGAAAACAGTCTCATAGTAACAGCAGGGAAAGGGAAAGTTTGGAATATTTTTAAGAGAATCTCTCCCTGGACATCA
>JAPQRQ010000015.1:20461534-20475912 GCA_037367365.1 Apogon talboti
TGCAGTCTCCTGCTGCTTCTGAACAACCAGGTTTGTAAAATACACTGTGGTCACAGACAAAATAAAAACACTGTTAAAAAGAATAGAATCAACAGTGGCACTAATGAACAGTTGTTAAACAGTATAGTTCTAGCTGGTCTCAACACAGAGAGCTACTAAAGACAATACTTCTACAGCTGTAAAGGTGAATATCTTCAACTGTTGATTTGTTTCATGTCTAGAAAATAAAGCAGAAAAGGATGACGAGAGTGTTCTACCGTCTGCTCTGGTGAGCAATCCTTCACCTCGTCATCAGGATCTGAATGTTGATGAGAACAATGACTCACAGGTCAAGAATTCAGACCCTAGTGAACCAGCTAATGATGCAGTGCAGTCTTCTGAGGATCCACAATCTGAGCTGCAGTCTGCTGCTGCTTCTGACCAACCAGGTTTGTTAAATACACTGTGATGATTTTCAGTTTGATTCTTCATTCCATACAACAAATATCAATATGTATCACAGTACACCTACTTTTTTTTGTTCACATTGCCTCAACATTTAATAATTTGTACTTTAAGTCATGCACCAACAGTTTATCATGACTATTATTAAGATCTACCTCGTTGTTCTCATTTTTTGTTTGTCATGTTTTGACCTTGAAGAATACTTTAAAAGCACAGATAACCATCTGGTTTCTTCAGACATCACTCAGGCCCCAAAATCAGCCATTAAACTTGAAAGACGTCATGAGTTTTAGAGTGAATGAATTATAATCTAAGTGCTTTGACTATCATTAAGGCAGAAAGACTTTGCCATACAATGTAGATGTGAATGTACCTTTTATTCTTTATATTTGGAGCCACACAAGTCTGTGAAGGAAGCTGTATACACTCTGACATGCTCAGAGTAAAATTAAAACTATATTCATATGAAACATATTGAAGGTTTCTTAACTGCATTTTTAATTTTGATGCAGTCTAAACGAAAATGGCTTCAGAGGTTTTGAAACTCATGGATTAAGACTGATTGAATTTTAACCCAGAGTGCCACTGAGTGATTTTAATGCAGCTGCAGTTTCATACCAGACACACATTTATATACTGATTTTCTGTTATTTACTTTTCGTATATACGGTCTGTTTCAGCGCCAGAGAAAAAGAAAGATGAGAATAAGGAAAAAACGTCTCCCTCGCCCAGTGCTGCCTCTTCTCATACAGCTTCACCGCGTTCCCCACTGAGCCAAAGCGCTCAAATTAAACAAACCAAGGACACTGATGATGAACACAAAAACGACAGCAGCTCACATGAGGTCACCGAACAGACGGAAGAGGAAAATATCATAGAATGTGACTCATCAGGCGCAGGGGACATAAATGAATCAGAAGAGCCCAGTGCGAAAAAACAATCCACCGTTCCCGAGCACAAAGGTTCAGAAATTCTGTCACAAAAAGATGAAAAGTCAGTCGCAGAACACGAAGGCGGCGGTGAGAGTGAAATTGCTAAGGAGACGCATCCATCTTTAGACGCTACTCCCGTTCAGGTCTAGATCAAGAGAGCAACAAGGTGCGCCAAGAGTCTAAAGGGCAGTCAGATAACAGCAACGCAAAGGATGATAAAAATAATGATCAAGGGGAAGAGAAAAATGATGTCAAATGTGGCTCAGCCAACGAAGAGTCAGGAAATGATCAACAGAGTCAGGAAGGAAAAGAGCAAGATGCTGTTGCATAGGCCTTCACTCAAGAAGACGGGGAAAAGGGACAGAATATGTGACAGGAGTTAGCTGTCACGTAATAAAGATGTTTAAGGCAAAGATGGAATGCCACGGAGCTCTGACAGCAAGTAGAATGTACAGTGTAACAGATTGTAAAGAGGGATATTTCCCTCTAATGTCCAGCTTTTATGACAAACTAATATAGAAACAGTAACATGGAAACAAATAGAGTAGAAGTACAGTGAGGGCTGTTTCCTGTATATGGAGCTCAAAAATGGATTAATCTACTTAAAGGCAGTTAACATATTAACAAAAAAGTAATTAAATTAGTAAAGCCCTTAATATAAAAGAAAAAACTTGCAATGAGTTTGATTAGAAGTAGGTGTTCATGCGAAGGAGTAATGAAGAGTACTGCTTTTGTCATTAACTTTTAGAAGCTTTGCTTTTAAAGGTACTATAATTTTTTTTTTAATTTAACAGCTTGTTAGATGGAGGCATTTTTTATTTTCTTTTTTTTACAAAAAGTTTAAGTGCAAATATTATGTTTGAATGTATTTAGAAGGGTTAAAATAAGCTGGATATGATTTCATAAGCACTAACCTAATGAATGCACTGTGATCACTGACCTTTCATCTCAATTAAAGGCCACTACAGTATAAGAAAGAACTACTAATCCTCTGAACATTATAATATGTGCTATACCATATGTACCATATACTATGTTTAACCTTAATCTAAGGTAAAGTACTGGTGTAAAGTGCAAACGAGCTGAAAATATTAGTTTGATTGTATTTGCCAGAAAAAAATGCAGCATAAAGGTATATAAAAAAGCATGCATCTGTTATATACCTATGAAGTTAATTGAAAACATCAATGATTTTATTAGAAATGAGTTGGATCTCAGGGTTTGTTCACATTTATCCATTCAGTGTCTGTGATTTAAATTCCTCAAACTACAGCTATTTTATTTGGTTGTTGTTTTTATTTCATGTAAATGTGTTTTGTGGTTGATGCGTTGGTGTCTTGTGGTGCTCTTTTTATCAGTAAAAGACATGCTGAGTTTGTGACTCATGAGTACTTTTATTTTTTTATAGTCAGCTGTTTCTCTTTGACATTCACTAAAGGCTGTATTTAAATGGTTGATTTAGGGGCGGTTGTGGAATGGATTGATTAGGGCATAAAAATAACAGAAAATGAATGAAGCTATTCTGTTTGACAGCCGAATATTTATTTCTTTTTCTTACTGAATGCATAAACAATTAATGCATTTTCTTTGCGAGCAGATTTAGTTAGTTTTTTTTAGTACGTGCTTTAAACACTATACAGTACTTAATATATTTTACTTTCAGGATTTCTGCTTTTGCATAAGATGTAACAATATAATATATTGTTAGTTTAGTGTAAGACAAAATAGACTTTAATTTTTATGAGATGGTGCCTAATTAATAACACAGAACAGTGACTATTCGGCTCATTATTAATGAAAGAGTCTTAACATGCTCTGATGTACATTCAGAACTTGACTTAAAGAGGATTTTTAATTTAACTGCCAGTGTCTTGGATTACTACTTACTGTCATTCAGCACTGTTTTTATGAATAGTAAATTTGACAGTTGCTTTTTTAGTGTTGATTTGACCCATCTCTGTCCTTTATACTTTCGTTTTAAAACATATTTTCTAATCTATTTTCTAATCCAAAAATGTAATACAATCACACAGCAGTGGGTAAAATAAGTGTAAGAGCACTTTGGTGTCAGTAGGGGGCAGTGTTTATCAGCCATTACCGCTGGAAAGGACTTGTCTCAGTTTAGATGTGAGAAATTGGTTGTTATTCATTAACACTGAAATGGCTGAAGGACACCCTTGGCTGTAAGGAAATGCAAATAAATGCAGTGTTGAAAGAAAAAAAAATCTTAAAGTGAAAAATTAGATGAAATATGGCTTTACACAAAAAAAGTGCAGATATTTCCAGAAACCAGATTTATTACATTTTAGTTCAGGTCAGGGTGTTGTGTTGTGTCGATGTGTTTTTGTAAAAACGTGGGAGTCTGAGCTGTGTTCAAGGGTGTAATTCAGAGAAGTTCTGGATCTTGGCACATTGAAAGTAATGTGTTTGCTTAATAGACAGACAGATGCATTTAATTCTGCTCTCAGGTCTGGCACACATTAGCAAAGGGTTTGATAATAGATGGTGAGCTGTAGAGCTGACAGTAAAGTAAAAGCAGTCGAATTAAAGTGCTCAGTGGTGTAAATGTGTGTGAAGCAGGTTCACCAACTGGAGAACAGGCGAGTGTGGCTTTGTAAAGGCAGAGCTCGGACCAATGCGAAAAAGTCACGCGAGATTAGTTTAACCTCCGAGTCACTGCAGAGTCTGTGATCTGCTACTATCTGACCTGTAGGTTCAGGGCACAAGCAGAGAATGAACACTATCATATTTCTGTGGTTGCAAAAAAATACCAAGGGGATATTAAGAGTATTGAATTATTTGTGCATGGGGATCAGGGCTCTGCCTCTTCAGACAAGGGTCACAATGTGGTTCCACTGAGATATTGTTGATGTGTTGATGGCAGCAGGAGAGCTCACATCCTGGCTCTGATTCTTCTACTGGAGCAACCCCTTTGTTTTCCATGCCAACATATTTTTACATAAACATACTTACAGTCGTGTGATTGTTACAGCAAGATGACTTTTGAGTTTTTCCAGGATTTTGTAAAATGTGACAATGGCACGCCAGGACCCAGTACTGTATGAACTGGTCAGGACATGCCTTTTAACCCAAGTGAGGTTGTTTCCTTTTCCACATCCCAGTTACATTACACCGGAGTGTAATGTTCCTTTAAAAACAGCCCCAATTACACTTTTCTCCCCCCTCAAATTGTGTATGTCCTTTTTGGCCTTGTTGCAATAGGAGTGAAAGGAAAAGCACTGCCTTTATACCAGGTTGATTAGCATGCTGGGTTGTTTAAATTGCCTCCTGGAGGGCTGACGTGAAATCGAACAATATCCCTTGGCTTTAGAGAGTAGCCCCATAGCTTCTCATTTATTTTTATGCAGAGTTAGGACAGAGCCTTGGCACCGCTCCACAGAGGAAGCCGAGCCCAGGAGGCCAGGTCTGGGTAGGTCAGGACAAATCAATTAATATCAGCTCAATAAAAGTTC
Source organism: Apogon talboti (assembly GCA_037367365.1). Classification (NCBI taxonomy): domain Eukaryota; kingdom Metazoa; phylum Chordata; class Actinopteri; order Kurtiformes; family Apogonidae; genus Apogon; species Apogon talboti. Next base: position 20,466,384 of record JAPQRQ010000015.1, read on the forward strand.
TTGGCTCTTTCTGGGACATACTTTACTGTGACAGTGCAACCTGGGCGCCCAGTGTAATTACGTGGATAAATTGTTAAGTGTGCTTTCGACACTATAATGGAATAATATCCCCTTCCTATCTCTATAAAAGACCTCTATTAAGATCCGATTTGTCTTTGGACACTGCTTTTATGAGGAGTAATGGTAGATCATTGTTTGTCATTGTGATTATTATACTTTATTATACTACATTTTCCTCTTGTGTGCTGATTTTTATGACTGTGCATGTGGTTCCAACTCAACCTGAATGCTCCTTTTTTTTTTTTTTTTTTTTTTTGCTAATATGCGGTCATCATGTAAAATTCAATGGGCCTAAGGCATAATATTATTATACCCATGGAGGCGACCGGTTCTGTGGAAACACTTATTAATATACTACTTACATACCTATAAATACTCCAAATGGGACAGATAAAATAAGTGGTAGATGATTGAAGATTATGTGACTGCCTTCAATGAACCAAAAATGATCTCAATAGTTAGGAATAATTGAAGTAGCTACAAATATTACCCTGTTCCTTTTGTGATGTTAATGAATGAGGCTTTAAAAACCAGATCAAAACCCCGGTGATTTACACGACTGTATTGTTTTTATTACTCCGCTAATAGGGAACTTCATTTCAGGATGTTATCTACTGTCGAGTAACGTTTGAACAACACAAGGTCTATTAAACACACTACACTACTGTTGCCATGTTCATATTTTGTGACCGCAGTATAAACACTGGTTATTAGACCTCCGGGCTGAATGAAGGTGTGTACGGTGGCAGCCATGTTTGCGTGAGTCTCGCGGTGGATTCCTTAACATCACAACAGCTTAAAAGTAATTACAGCGTCTCAGACATCTCTTTGTGGCCTGGTTTGCGTTTGGAGCGCAGTCACATCTTTGAGCCTGCACTACACACACACACTCTCTGACAAACAATATGTTGGCAAATGACAAGTCAATAAGAGCAGTTTTTCTTCTTTAGAGCGAGAAAACAAAGTCCTGTATTTGCATGTTTTCATTATGGTTTCTCTTGGGCATTGGCTTTTGGAGACAGCTTTCATCTTTGTGGTGGGGACACACAACCTGGCCTAATTTGTGTTTTTTATCTAAGCAGCATGGGCAAACAGCTAAGCCTGAAATGCAGCCAAACACTACTTGGTGTAATGGAGGACCAGTGTCTTTTGTCAAGCATTAGAAAACACTTGTTTGACTCGGGTATTGCATTGTTTTTCATCTGGAAAATCAGTCATTTAAAATTGATTATGGTCCCGGGGAGTATTATAACATCTCTTGAGAAACACATTGCATATTTGATTTACAGACCGTGTTCCCTTGCAACCAGCACCACTCATCATCTGGTTTCACACTCTTTTTTTTAAAACAACCAGCCCCACATGATGCTATTTGTCAAAGATAAGCCTCGTGGTGAACGACGCGTACGCAAAGCTGTCACAAAAGCTGGTGTTTTCAATTTTCTGTCATTTTAAAACTTCTCCGTAACCATTTTTTAATTAGCTTTGAAGTAAAAAAATGTCTTCAATGCCCTTTTTCGATGACTGAAAACGTACCCCCCACCCCTCCCACCTCCAGACAGGCTCTGGAAACCAGCAGGGGGAATCACTGTTTTTATTTTGTGTTGTCATGCGCACATGTTTCTGTAAATACTTTTCACAACGGTCGAGTTGCCGCGCTCCGAGCTTTGTGAGGTCTTTATTTGAACAAGCTGCCTGTCAATGTGCCACACTGACGTATCTGTGCATGTGCACTTGCCGAACCTGACACAACTCTCTTGTGGCAAAATGGAAAACACTTGCAGCGCACTGCCTGCCTCGTATTGTCTGATGGGAAGATTAAAGCCAATCCAAACAAAATTCACAGTCTTCAATTTTGACTTGGTCTCTTGTGAGACCACCGAGGGGAACGGCCTGCTCAGCTATGTCATCAAATCGCATTATCATTGATCTCAGTCTCCAGCTCTCGTCTTCTGTCTGTCTTCACATTCCTGAGTCCGCCCTGTGCTTTCAGCCGACTCCACGTGGCTCGCACTGACCTTTCATCGCTCCATTGCAATCACAAATCACGATGATTTCACCACATTTACATAGGGCAGTACAGTGCAATGAGATGCATGTCACACCTTTTGGTCTCAGACTTTAAATTTAACCACCTTTAATTGACTTCAGCAGCCTGTGTTAGCAGTCGAGATGGGAAGGATAACATGTTGCCACCACTGCTCTGCGTATTTGTCATTGTGTTGATGTATTTATTGCTGCTTTGTCCTGACACCAAGAAGATGGCACGGTTTGCTTTGCAGTCTGGGTCCCCCGTGAGAGGGAGGGAACATTTCCAAATATATTCTGAGAGTAACTGAGCTTGTAAATATGCGTCATTATGTGCTCACAATGACCTGGAAAAACATTATTTCCTTATGAAAGTAAAGGACAAGCACAATCAAGAGAAAATTTCTGCCGTGCATCTCAAAAAAAGTTAGAAATAAAAACATTTAGCACTAAGGTCACCTACATTACAAGTTGTGCTTTGATCAAGGGGCCAAAATGAATACGGTCCTCCTCAGCGACTCCAATTTACATTGCTAAAGTGCTAAGATTTGCTCCTTGTATTTTTGCAATAAAATCAGTAATGTTCTTTTTAAGTCCACGTCTAGATGAATTACAATAACATTCAGTCATCAGTGACCAAAAAAACGGTAAATGTACAATAATTGTGTTAAATGTGTTTCTTCTAGTAAAATAGATCCAGAGTTTTGGGGACAATTGTGGCTATTTAGGATTTTTATGAAAATGAGAAGTTACCCAAACAAGATGTACAACACTGTGTTTGACTTTGTTGTGGCCGATGTGGAGTCTGAATTTATCCAAATGCTCTCCATATGTCTGGCAACTCCACTGACCCCTCTTACTTAGACATACCGGGGTGGATGTGCTCCAAGCTTAGCCAGTGTGCTGTGTTATTGTTTTACTTATACGATCATCACAGCAGTGAAACCTCCTGTGAAACCTTCCGAGGAGAGATAGGGATACTACTGTAGCATGTCTAAATTTGGAGTAGAGGAGTCGGATAAAATGCCAGAGGCGTTTTTTATATATATATATGTCATAGTGTTACAAAGGTGAACTAAGAAAATATCATGCTGTTAAAACACACCAACAGAAAGAAACTGTATGTGAAAGTGAGCATTACAGCCAGATGTTATAATTGTTTATTTGTGCCTGTTCGGCTTGAAGGCAGATTGTCACTTCTGTTAACCGGATCTGTCTGTGAGGGAATGATTCATGCGGACAGCACCACAGATTGTGCTAGCAATTACCCGAAATAGCTCTGGCACTGACCGTCAAGCAAGTTCCCATGCGTACATGCATAGATGAGTGCGTACATGTCATTGTACGTGTATAAATGCTTATTCGCGTGCCCATGCGGACCTAAAACACGTCTCCTGGTATGTGTGCATTCTTGCCGTCATGTGCATAAAGTCTGGGATCTGGCGAGTTTCTTTCCACCCATGGTGGGCCTCTCTCAGCCAGATGGATGGTCTCAGCCAGTGTCAGAGAGGTGACAGCTGGCTGGCCTGGCCTCTTCTGGCCAAGGGTCTGGATCTTGTCCTCTGACAGCTCCTGACAGCTCCTGATGGGCAACACATCTACCTCTCCCCCCACCTATGTGGTTGCATCATGGAAAGTCCTGGTTTGCTCAGAAATCAATGATGTCTCACAGCGTGCTTTAATGAAATGTAAATTATATGAGCCACACCCTGGAGAGATGACGCCTGAGCTCATAAGTGCTCTAAATGAAGTAGCCACCCTACTGATGATTGAATAATTAGACCTTTTCAATGGCTGTAAAACATGTTTTACACAGGAAAAGAGTAATGGTATTTCTACTCCGAGCTGAAAACAACAGGTCCTGCTACAAATGAAGTGTAAAACCTATGTACCATTTCAAAACCCCATTAGGTTAGCTACACATATTATCCCTCATGAAAGTCATAAATTATACTCAACTAGTGCCTATTATTTCATGTCGTACGACACTGTCATCTGCCTCCTGGCTCTCATGTTCCCTCACTGTCTTCTCAGTTTTACCCTCACAGTCACCTTGTCAGAAAGGCTGGAGGTCTAAGATGCAGCAGCCTGGGGGATGATGCTGGGACCGGGGACTGTGTTCGTGGACTTTGTAATGTGCGAGTCATTATTTTCAGCTTCCATGCAGCAGGCTGCAGCAGGACAGAGATGGGGCTATGCTAAACCGAGCATTCTGGGCCCTGTGTTAATGAGACAGCTCTGCAGGGATGAGAAGAACACACACAGAGCAACTCAGGAGACGTCTGCTGGCCTCCCATAGGTAATTCCCTTAAATGAAAAGCAGACCGCATGCTAGTCATTGTTGCATCAAGGGGGTGAGGATGAATAGTGACGGGGTTGTATTTCAACACACCTCCCCATGCTCTTATTACGTGGGCTGAGATGAGTGGAGGCAGGGGTACCTTGTTCAGACACTCCCCACCGATGCTCTTTCTTACCCAATTATCCTTGACTAGAATGACTTGTGTAATGCTGGCTGTGTCACGCAGCTTTGGAATGGATGTTTTATCCTATCAAGGCCTTTTCATTTTTCAGATTAAGAATTACTCTTGCTTCCAACCAAGGACGCCAACATGAAGCAGTCGACATCTGGGAGATATTAGGACACATGGAAGAGGCTCATTTAAGGCTCTTGTTAGCTCACCTGGTGCTTTAAGTAGGACCATTAATGTTTTTTTCATGAAACATCTTTTTTTTTTAATTACATGAGGTCAAGCGGGCACATACACCTGAGAAAACAGAATAATAACTCAAATTAATAGAAGCAAAAACAAAAACAGGAAAACTAAATAAAAAAAAATAATGGTGAAATAGAAATACAGGTCAAATCAGCTACATGTTTGTCTTTTCTTCCCCAACTTTTAGTAATAAAATACACAATATATTGGGTTTTGTACATTATATTTGTTGTTCATTCTTTCCTTTTTGACTTAGGTTGACACTTCCCTAATATTGAAAACCAAAAAAACTACATATGCACCTCTGAAAGTCACTAAAACTTACCCATATCCTTTGAAATATATTCATACGTTCATCCTTTTTTCATTTTTACTTAACAAACGAAAAAGAAAACATAAGTAACTAATTAGATACATAAATATATCAAGGTCTTTTCATTTTCAGATTTATAATTTCTCTTCTTTCCAACCAGACAGTGATGTGAAGCTCTCTACATCTGGGAGATATTAGGACACATGGAAGAGGCTCATTTAAGGCTCTTGTTAGCTCACCTGGTGCTTTAAGTAGGACCATTAATATTGATCTACTTAAAATGTGCGCAACCTCGGTTCAGACGTCTGTTCAGCGAAAAAGACACAAAGTCCCTCGGTGCGCACTAGCATGTCAATTCCAGGCTTGCATCAGCCATCGCTATCAAACTGGCCCGAGCTGTGATTTGGAGCTAATAGGTTTTCCAGATGTTCTCCCTTGTATTTCATTGAATCCAACACCTCCGCAGGCCACTGTCCAGCTATAAATCACAGCCTGCTTGCTGCGTGAAGAGAATGAGGGGATGTGGCTTGATGCATAAGTCACATGCTTGATTCATGAGCTCACTGCGAATATCTTCAGGACACAAGCGAAACAATTAGCTGTTACCTTAACCCCGAGGCCACAAAGTCTCTTAAAGGGGTTTAGTATCCCCTTTATAAGCTCCGAAGCTCCAGCCCAAAGCCGTGGGGACAACAGGGCTTTATAAGAATGATTTGGTTTTATGTGGTATTCTTGGATGACAGTCCACCACGAGTCACTGTGCAGTGTAAGAAACAGTTCATGGCTTTATTTGGTTCTGAAATGGAGCTCCAGTTCCAACTGTCTGAGATTAGTCAGGTTGAGCAGATGTCTGATAAAATGTTCTTCCCTCATCCATCTAATGTAAATGTACTGTGTGACCAAGGTTGTTATTAATCTCTGTATTTCAGCAGCCGATGTTTTTCTTCCAGCGGCCGAGCCAAAATAAGATCGTGGTAAGAATTACATCTGTATCAATATCCAACATGTGGCCTGATCACTTATCCATAAACACATGAATCTACCTGATTAAATTCCCCAGTGAAATGTATGATTTAATAGGCATCTTTATCCGCTACGAACTAATGAGCATCTTGACCTTGAGCTGACGCGTGTTTTTATATTATATAGACTCTTCATTTGTCTGAAACAGCATTAATCCTTCTACAGAACACGAATGCGAGATGGTTGTATTTCACTCTCAGCTCGGACTCCAACTGCCTTTTGGTTGCTGAGGCCTGTGGGAAATCTTGCCATTTTAAATCTTTCTCCTTCCTGAAAGGATGTCGCCTCGATTCCACTTTTTCAGCTTTTATTAATGGTCGTCGGCGGGTTTGAGATCTTTTAATGTGCAATCCATCTGCTCTTTGGCTCACATGGAGGAAATGAGCAGATCCATAATCTGTACCTGCGCAGGCAAGGTGATCTGACATGGTGACGAGAATTATCAATCTAATATTAACATTTACTTTTCAAAAGGCTAAACTGCATCAGCGGAATGACAGGTTTAAAAAGATAAAAAAAAAAATAAAAATAGACGCAAAGATGCCTCTGCTGTCTGAGCTCTCCAATTCAGTGACTCATCTAACATCAATAAAAGAGGGAAAAAAAAACGCTGCTACAGACACAAAAGTATATGATCCGTTACTCGCACGCTGTTAGACATTTCCCAAATAATTCCCCACCCTTCACATCTGATTCTGTGTGAACTTGGAGTCATGTTTAACTGTGTGAGCACTTTCACACCCAGATTTGAACCTTTGTGCAATAAAAGATCTTTGGATCAGATTTGTTCTTCAGTTCAAGCCAAAACATGCTCAGAGAGGAAACTTCCAGTAACCCTTTAGATTAACGTACGCATATTCATCATTAATTTGGTATTTATTAATATACACACTGGTCGCACATTAAATCTTTATTACTGATTATTGGCTTATTCTTTATGACCGTACTGTACAGCTTTTGTGCAGTAACATCCAAATTACATCTTATTTATAGTGAGCAAGGGAGTTGTTGTACATTAATATTATCTTAATACTGTTTATCTAACAAGACATAAAACTACTGTGTGTCCAAACAAGTCTAATGTCAATCTTTTTAACTCCAAATATGTTGCATTGACAAGTGAAGCTCTGCTCATTTGACACTTATTAAACACTGTCAGGTTACAACTCGTACTTTGCTGATGTGTTGCATAAGAATATACTATGTTTATTAAGTACTGCTGAAAGTGAGTGACATACAGCCGCGAAACCGGAACTTTTAGAACCACCTTTCTATCTCTGTTCTGAGGTCTGTTCTGAGCCATGACCTGCCACCATTACATATAAATGGCTTATTTCGAAGGTACCAAAAACACACAGGATTCTCTTCTTTATGCGCTTATATTGCACTAAATCTTACACACTGGACCTTTATTGTTTTAGTTCTTGAGCAACTTCCTTATTTACTGTCACTGGTGAGTAATTAGGAGGATATTTAGAGGAACATGTTCGTTAATGTCCTGGTGGTTGTAGAATAGGGTCATGCAGAACACCATCTTAATAAATGCTCTATAATAGACAAGTGGAAGCCTGCTCCCCCGGTTGTGTTGACCAATCATGTTTTTTGTGATGTTCGTCAGTTTAAAAGATATTTTCACTATTCGAGAAAGTCACAGTTTGTTGAGAAACTGTTAAAACCTACTGTGAAAATACATAAATGCAAAGACTACTCACACAGCAGGGTGGTCAGCATCATGTCTCCCACCACAATCTGTTCAGAATTTGTGAACAGATTGAGATTTCTCTGCAACTTCAACAAGACCAGAGTAGTAGTGATTTCTTCTTCTTTTGATTCTTTTTCTGAGATTTTCACACAACAATGGATATCACTTTACTATCAATACAACAAACTGTGACTTTTTTTGAAGTATGCATGTATGTGTAATTGAAAGCAGAAATCAAATGGGATCAAAACAGTGTTTGTTGATTCATATTTTTCCAAAGTTATGTCCAGTGGTGCACTTTAGAAAGGATGGAACTTTCTCTCTCTATATGCTACCAATATCTATGCAAATAAGCTACTGTTTAGTAGTCGGTATATCCACCTTAATACTGTATGAGGTGATCTGAAATGCTGGCAAGAAGTAAATACTTTTTGAAGGCTCAACTGTACTGCATGTCAGCAGAATGATGGGTTTTACAAAATTGACACAAAGATGCCTCCACTTTCTGAGCTGTCTTCAGTGACTCACTCCAACATCAATAAAAGTGAAAAGTTGAAGTGGCAGACTGTGAAAATACATAAGTGGAGAGACTCCACACCTAAAAGTTGTGAAGGTGACGTCGTTGTCGTCTTTCTCTGTCCTTGTCAGTTCAGATGTGCTGAACATGTCTCTCTGCTGATCTCAACATGACCAGACTTGAATTGATTTTCACCTGTTTTCCTGCTTTTTCCACTTTGCTCTCGAAGAACAAGGTGAAAAAGGACAAGTTTTTGGCGTTGGAGTATGAAGTGAGACGAGTGATGCAGTCCACTGAACCATTTCACACTGAATAGAGGTTACTTTACTATCTTTTCCACAAAGTGTGTAGATAGACATCATATGTGCAGTTAAAAAAACTATTCAGATGGGTTAAAAAGGTAACTTCAGAACTAGTCTATATGCTACCAATATGTATGCTACTAAGCAACTGTTTAATAATTAATACATCTGTCCTAGTGAGAGGTGATCTGAAATTGTGATAAAAATGTTCAATCCAGTTTAGTTGTACTGTCCAAAGGTTAAACTAATGTATATCGCACAATGACAGGTTTAATGGATACAAAGATGCCTCTAATCTCTGAGCACTCCAATGCAGAGACTCATCTAACATCGATAAAAGGGAAAACGTTGAAGCAGCAGACTGTGAAAATACATAAATGGAAAGACTACACACCCAAAAGTTGCGAAGGTGATGTACTTCGCAGCCACTGAAGGTGTCTCTGCAGATCTCAACATGACCAGACTTGTGATTTACAACTTTTAATAATTCAAGAACAAGTTGAAATCTGTCGGCATAATGGTCATTTTGGTGTCGCTGACGTGTATCGAATAGGATGAAAGATGCAGTCCACTGAGCCGTTTCACTCAGTTTGCTATTTTACTTAGGACTTTCTTTCTTGATTTGTAATACTATTTATCAAATGCAAACATGGTATGTGTAGACAAAATTATTCAAATGGGATCAAAAAAATTCTTCCTTGATTGACTGATGTTCATATTTTTCCCAAAGTGAAGTCACATTAGCTCCTTTTATTTCCCTACTTTTATCATTTACCTGGGAGTTTGATAATATCTGTCTGTCTGTCTGTCTGTCTGTCTGTCTGTCTGTCTGTCTGTCTGTCTGTCTGTCTGTCTGTCTGTCTGTCT
>JAPQRQ010000015.1:20489090-20516863 GCA_037367365.1 Apogon talboti
GAACCTATTGATTATAAATGTTCTGTTCATTTTTCTGTTTCTGCAGATGAAAAGCAGACTCTCCATAAAAGTACCAGATAAGTAGCTGATAATGTCATTTATTCCAAAGGTGGGACGTGGTTAACAGCCGCTTACCATCAAAGCATGGAAAAACAGCGATCATCCCTTGTTTAACCGTGGTATTTAAACTGTCTTAACATATATACCACATGTTTTACTTCTCTTGAGTGCCGTAAACGTGTTACAGGCTGTACAGGCACAGTGGCCTGTCCTGACTCTGAATCACAGGACTCCCTCAGCTCAGCTAAATCTTGGGTCCACTCATCACCTCAACACAAACGGAACTGTTTATGTTGCACACGGGTTCCAAAAAAGGCACACATGCAACGATGCATTTAAGCAGAGGATTTATGATCAGGATGTCACTCCTCTACCTGACCTGCCTGCACATCTTAAACACTGTCCTAATGTAATAAAAACTGGAATTGTTATTGTGTTATTTTTGATAAAATGGTGCAACTATTATTAAGTATGCCTCTGAGTGACTCCAAGCAAAGTCATGAAATACGGAGCTTGTGTTCTTCATCTTTTCACATATTAATATTAATTTATACCAGTTTTAATAACCAGTTTATTCAAGTTTATTCATTGTAGTTTATGGAGCACTAGAAAGATGTTTTTTTAGGACGTTTCTGGGTATTTTTAAGAAGAAAACATCCATTTAATGTGATTTTCTGACAGCTGTATTAAGAAGTAGTACATGGCTAATTTAAGCTGTACTTCACTGCTGTAACAGATACAAAACAGCAAACTGGGTGATCACAAAAGTACTGGAGTCATGATTAATTAATCAAGTAGTTAAAACTTTAGCCCATCATATACAGTATATAAACGTTATATACGAATTACAGTATATGGCTGAGTATCATGGTGAGGCTGCTATATGTTTATTACATCATTCTGTGGACATAAATGTATAACATATATGGAATACCTATAGTTAAAGTTACATATATGTCAATGTAAGATATTGTTCCAATTTTAATTTTAAGTTCCATTCATTTTATACTGTATGCATTAAATATGCTTTCACACAGTACATGTATCTCTTCACTTCATGCGTGCAATATATTTCACATATGAAATTTCACAAGTGCACATATTTTTTTACATTGGGGGATTACTGGAAATACTTTGAAAGACTTTTAAATAAAATAGCATCAATGAAAAGCATGGGAAAGTCTAGAGAACTTCAACTTCACATAGAAGTCTAATTTATATTAATATGTTTGTGTCAAAGACAAGTATTTCATCATTTATCTTCTGGAAGACATCCTTGAGCAACGCCAAAGTTAGAGGTTCAAGAAGTTGGAGTAATAGGATGGTGGTTAAGGAGACTATGAGCAAATAATAAAAGTCACATCTGAAGGTCCAGCAGGTTGGACAGGTCTCATCGTCCGTGGCTGACGCCGATGAGCGGTTGACTTTCACCAACCAGGCCCCCTGTTTGACATCATGTTTTCTTAATGAGAGCCAGCTGCCCCCAACATCAGAATTCAACTTCATACCAGCATAAAAAAAACATGAAAGTTAGTGCTTTAAACATGTCCAGATTCCGTTGTACGCCACGGGCAGAACTCGCCTGCTCGTCAGCATTACAATCAATGGTGCCTGTGATCATCAAGGGTGGAAATGAGCTCTTAGCCTTGGAGCACACACACACATACACACATGCACACACACACACACACACAGAGGCAGGCTGAAATACTGCATATTCATTATATAAACACTGCGGTTTGCTGAGCCATGTGCTGGCTTTGTTTGTAATGTATTTAGCTCTTCATACAATAAAAACAAAAAATCATATTATCCTGGTGCTAATTTATTTGTGGAGTCAATCACTGTGCTCCATATTCTCAGGGTCTGTAAAAGCTTTTGCCTCCATGGCCAGTGATTGCACATTAAGATGTTCTTTTACAGCAAAATCAATTTCATGCTCCTTTTTCAACTCATGCCCCGTTTTGATTTTCTCTGGAAAACAAATGAATTTCACGTTAAGTTTTGTAAAATGCTCTTGCACTTTTAGCGTGAGCATTAACGACCTCTGATACTGTCTTTAAAAGCTAGACAAATAAATATGTTATTTACTTTGGTGATAAACCAGATGTTTATCCGCGCTGGTTCTTCTGTATGGAGCGAGGGAACACAGTGGATAGACATATGGGCTGCCTGTTTAGTAGATAAGCTTGCCAATCTGGAACAATCAAGATTGATCCAGAGCAGATTTTCCTCAGAAAAACACCCACTGAATCAAAATGCAGTGTGGAGTTTGGGCTGAAGCCCCTCAGCGGCCTCATAAATCAGGATTTTTATTTATTGTAAGAGCAGAATGAAGTGCATGGATTGTAATCTATAAAGAACTCATTTGCAAACATATAGATTAGGGGTTCTATTTCCGTCATTTTCAGATACAGTGCGAGCAGAGGTGTTGGAGTCCAAGTATTTGTTTATCTGATTATCCCTGTCAGTTGCTTCCACCTCCAGTTATCATCCTATTAACACCTTTGAATTAATGTTCTGTGTCTCTAATTTGGTGCCTGAAAACCTGAATACTTCCTGCCTGGCTGGTGGAGTATTTACAGCAGCAGGAAAAGTGGAGCGAACCCTTTTTTTTTCTCCCCTGATAATATCTGTTTCAACATCCTCCGTGTGGATTCCATCTGAACTCAACCCCTGACCCTCCCCTTGTCCCTGAGCCTAGGTTATTCCCCTCCGCTGCCGTCCATCCTCCTGGGTACACGCTGACCTGTGAACTCTGCTTCGCCTCTGAGGCTCGGCGACTGACCCCAAACACTGACTTCACAGGAGAAAAGAACACAAGACGGAAAGTTGCGCCTCATCACTAGTCACGCCTGGGGATGTGCTTTGTCTTGTGACAGTTTGACACCAGCCAGTAGACTCAGCTCTAATGTGTCAGCTGGTGTTGGATTTATGACCTCTACATTATAACATTTAAGGTATTTGCTTTAATATTCCAATACGGGAATGAGCACAAATAACAGCATATAACTATCCATGACTGAGGAAACTTCATTAATTAAGAGAGGGTCACTTAGGTCAGCATGTGTTTATTCTCAGGAAGAAGCATTTAAGGGATTAACACTAATCAGAGGGGGATTATAAACAGCTATTACCCAGCTGGATGGTGCTTTCCTGTGTGATCTGCTCACTTTGTACGCCCGTGGAGAAGGATGTTTGGTTTGGAAAGAAGGATCTGGATAATGACTCCTCTGGTGATGTTTTTTTTGTAAACACAAACACGCTGGACCTCTTGTTTACCTTTGACCCAAGCTTCACACAAGCAGGTACTCCAGAGTATTAGAATATCTGCAAAATTACCAAAAGTAAATGGTCCCTGTCTGGGTTTTACTACTATATATATATATGATGTTTTAGGGTTCATTTTATAGCTACTTTCATGCGTATATTGGCCATTTTAAGATTAGTAGTTTAATGTTACTGCAATGCATCATATATTAAAAGTCAGCCCTGTTTTCATCTTTGCAACAATGTATTTTCCAACTAATCCACGAAGATTAGTAAAGACTTTAATTAGCTGAAGACGTGAGAATTTTTCAGTTAGTAAAGGAGGAATTCTTCAGTTTATCATACACATTGAAAATAAGTGGACGGTACAACTATGAAAAACTGTTATCTGCAAATACATGAGAAACTAAAGCTGTCAGACAAATATAGAGGAGTAAAAAAAAATACAATCTCTGCCTCTGTGATTTGGTGGGTTGCAATTATAAAGTTGGACTGAAAGTGCAGCACTGGAGTAATAGTGCTTAGCTGCAGTCCACCTTTAGGTCATTTTAGAGTTCTCAAATGTACAATGTAAATGTATTTTTTTTCTCCCCTCTTATATCTGACGTACACTGAAGAAAAATGAGCTTTTTATACATTTCAAAGATTTAAATTACATTTATGCCAAGAGTCAAAATGTCTGACTGCCAAAACTTTTAACCACAACTGTAGAATAATGAAAATAAATGTTAAAATATGTTAATTCTGACTCCATAGGTCAGTTGATTGTAGGCATAGGCTGAGAGCGCGGTGGTGTGGATCTATCTTTCCTGTCGTTCCTCTGCTCATTTGCAGCTCATGTTCTCATTTGTTGACACAGTGTCAGAGAAGTGCTAACATAACTGTGTATTTTTTGAGTCTGTGGGCAGTGGTGCCGTTGTATTTGACTGAGCCTTTACGATGATGTGTTTGCCAGCAGTGATATTCCCTAGTTCTTATGATGCAACTACAGTATATCAGCTCTAAAAACTATAGCAAACTTATGAAGGAGCTGAAACCTTCTCTTTGACACAATGCCAGTGAAAATGTATGTTGTAAGAACAGAGTTATTGGAGGGCTGGATTGGATTTGATGGTGCAGGTGTACCTAATAAAACAGCAACTCGGTTTACATGGAAGGATTCTTCTTTGGCTGCATTCGACCAGCTCAGCCGCTGACTTGTACCTCATACAACCCATGATGGCACATTTTCATTTCATCCAAAAATATAAGCCGCGGAAATCTTTCCCAGGCACAAAGAGGAGAAGTTCCCTGTGGAGCCACATTGGCAAAAAGAGGCTGTTACTAAAATAAAAGGGCAGAGAAAACACAAACTTTATCTGCCTGTCTTTCAGTTTGGCTGTGTTTTAACTTCAATATCCTGGGCGACCCGCTTCGTTAATCTGAAAATATACTGTGGATGTTCTTATCGAGGTTTTCACTTTGTCAGGCTTTAAAGCACAGGACGAGACCGCTAAGCTTGTCAACAGCCTCTCTAGTATTTGTATAATGTGTGGCATGCATGTTCTCAGGTCTGTCCATGTGTTCTGGTCTTCATTAGACTTAGACTGAACATCTTTTGCGGCCTGACAGAAAGAGCCTTTCATGTGTCCCCTTGCCTGGTCCCACTCACCAGAGCCTAACCAGAAACATGCCACCGCCCAGGGCAAGGTCACATTTCTCACCACACCGCAACTTTAAAGCAACATTGGCTTCCTAATGGGAGGGAGGAAACACTCTAGTTATTTTTCATCAATCTCACAGACAATATACTCCATCTCATCATATTGAAAGAGTACCAGTGCAAATAGATGTCGTCCATGTGGTAGTAATCTGCAGAGAATGCCTGATGATCTCACTGACCTGAAACTCACATGAGAGTAAAATTCGGAGCTTTCAAATCGTTCAGGTTACGATCGAAGTCATCCGAACAGCACAGCGAACTTCATCCATTTTATTTTTTTGCGCCATACTTCAAAGTCAGGCTCGGATTGTACCTATCATCAAAACCTAAATTCCATCCATCCCTTAAGGAGTAATGTTACAGTTGCTCAGTCAACTATTGTAGAATGACCCATAAAAGTGGCTTAGATTTGATAAATAGTGATGCACGGCTCATTGCAATGTTAATCTGCAGAACGGGTGCTAAGAGGTCAGAGGAAATGTGTGGGAGAAACAGTCTATCTTTGTTGTTCTCCTCTGAAAGGACACACTGTGTGATTCCTAATTCAAGTAAAATAAGGGCTAATGTCAACCAGAAAATAGGCAAATATTTGACTGGCTGGGATTATTCAAAGAGCCAAATGAATAATATTGTTTTCAGAAATATGTGTTTAAGTTTGAAAGCAATATCCCCCGCCTGACTTTCACAATAGGGATGTAATGTCATGCAAAGTGAATAAGCCCTCACTGGCCTTGTACCATCAGAGACAAAGCTTTTGTACTGACGACTGGCCTATTATTTAGTTGTTGCATTTTTTCCTTTCTTTTATGTCCTCTGAGACTTGGACGTCTTGCAACATGCCTCAAAGGAGGCTGGAGGCCCTTTTGTTTTGAGGTTTTCACACTTGAGGGCCATGGTATTTGGTATGTGTAGAGAGGGACTGTGACAGTCTGAAAGGGAGAGGGGCTGGGCTGGCTCACACAGAAAGGAGCCTTGGCTAAACACTGGCCCCGCTCCTAGAGAAGAGAGGGATTAGCGTGTGCAGACCAAGAGGAACTAATCTCCTGTGACATAATAGAACTGTACATAAACAACATCCCTGAGAAGTGAGTGGCAAAGCATTGACTGAGTGAAGAGGCTGAGTGTGTGAAAACAAGGACTCAGAATAATTTGTTGCTCTCAGTAAAAACGGTGATGAGAGAGTTGACTTCAACCAGAACTCTTAACATCTGGACCGCGACGTCTCTCCACAAACACACACTTAGAAAAACAAGCATGCAGAAGAATCTTAATAAATATCAAAATGGAGCTGATCGGAATCGATTTAAATCTTGCACAATGTTCTGAAACGACAGCAAATAAGGAATTGATTAGCTGCGTGTAGACTGTATTTACAATAACTGAAGCTATGTTTTCTTGGATGTTCTACAAACAGGGCAGATGCAGTTGCTTGAATAATGGCTTCTACTTCAAGCCATCATTGTGGAACAATTTTGGAGAACAACTTCATCAGCATGCACATGTTAAAGCATATGACAGGGATGAAGATGCCATAACCTCTGACTGCTAAGAGTGTATCCAATGAGTAACTATATAGTATATTACTGTATATTATTGGGTAACTTCTACTGATAAATAAACAGGAAATACTAAGAAAACTCAACTGTGTTTATTGTAGCTGTGGCAACTTTAGGTTGGACTCAGATGTAATTAAAGCAGTTTTAATAGTGAGGGGGAAAAAATGGTAGTAGGTGTTTCATTCGGTCAAAAAAGTAAATATGTATAAGATAATCAGGTGCTCATTAAGGTCAGGGACTGAATGCATGAAAAAATAGGGCAAAAAAGACTTACAAAAAATAATTAGTGTTCAATAATTAACTCATGCAAAAATACAACATAATAGTATTATGCCCTGAAACGCATTGATGACGGTGTTCTTATAGGTAATAACAGTCTTTTATTCTTGTGTCAGTGTGCTGGACTTGTTTCTGGCTGTTGAACATTGATGACTGATTTAGTTCTTTAGTATTTATCTCTGCAGTCACCTGTTGATTTACAGCAGAACCTAAAATATTATAATTTATCATGTATCTAATGGGTAAATACATAACTGGACTGTAAAGACAACATTGACACTAGTAGGCATTTAAACTTTGCACAAAACAGATAAATCTCATGAGATTACATACACACAAGCCATCAGTTAATACTTCCAGGCTTAACTGTCACAGTGCCTTATTTTCTTTAAACATTTCTACTTTTCATTTTATGAGGGTGAAAAGCTGCTGAGCTGCAGGGATCTAATGCTTTGAAAAGCAGAGCTTTATACTGAGGGGTCCCGGACCTCAGCGATGGTGAATTCGCTGTGGCTGTTGAGCTAGATGACCTGTTTATTTGGACTTCCAGAGCGCATGTCTCAGACTCCTGGACCCATCAGTGAATATGTTGTATACAGAGTCTGCCATGATGGGCTTTTACAGCCAAAATAAGCAAAAGCAACTGCCAAATAGTCCAGCCCTGGGAGAAGCATGTATATTTACTGCTCACAGGAGCTCCAACCAAACAAACAGCAAAAGGAACTAGTTAAGGATTATTTTATTACTTAGCAGTTTGTACAGTTTCTACCATGGAAAAATAACATGTAACATAAGACTGTATTTACAATTCCATTTTTACAAAATGTCTTTACAAGATTTTTTGCCGGTTCAAAAATTTGAGACTAAAACACACAAAACATACACATTCACACACATCCAAACCAAACTTTGTAATACACACATAAATAAATATAGACATTCACTGACTGTGCCACGACAAATATTTCTACAGCCAAGAACATGTACAATTCATCATTTCCACACAAGTTATAATTTCATTAATAAACATTACATATTACTCCCAATATAATTCTTTGTTAATCTGTTAATGAAATATTGCTAACATATTGAAAAGAGGTAACACAGACATTATTTCATGCCAACAGAACGCTAATGGTTGTCATGCAAAACCATTACAAGCTTTCAATTTGAAGCAAGTAATTCATTTACAGTCGAAAATCAAATGTACTACATGCAACATACTATGTGAAATATTCTGGGTTAGACAACAATGAATTTAGTTACATTATCCATCAGTACTGACTGTATGCTGAAGCGCCTTTTTAACGGGTAACACAAAATAAATAGAAGAATCTTTACTTTTCTGTAAATGAACAGTTGCTTTACAGTTTCACGGCATTTTCCATCAACATGATCACTCGTCTGCAATCAAGATAACAGTAACCATAATCGTAAATCGGTCAAACTTGTTGGAAGTTCCTTCTGCTGCCTATAGTGACTGCTCAATGACAACACCGCAAAGGGTCATATTTTTGCCTGGAATTAATATTTCTGCTTGACATGTTTGGGAAAGGTTTGCAGAGCTGTGGACTAACCTAAGCAGAGTACGAGACTTTTCAGTATAAATACTACTATAACTGTACAGACCAACTGTTCCAGTGACATCAGTCAGAAGAGAGGTTAAGAGGGAATAGCTGATGTGTCGTGGAGCCTGGAGGAGGAGGGGGAGGAGGTGGAGGACCCATTTTTCACAAGCAGAGGGGGTGGGGGGGAGTCAGTTCATGGTCTGGTGTGCTGTGTTTCCGTTTGGTTCCATACATTCCTTCCCTGACAAGCCGGACCAAGCTGGTACTTCTCACTATTGGGATTTTTTTTTTTTCGCAACGTAAAACTCAGTGTCTCTCTACTGTCGGCTTTTGGTGATGAGAGTGGTGCTGCCGGAGTCGAGGTCCTAGAAAAAACACATAATTGAGTCAGATACAAGTGATCTTAACCCATAAAGACCTAAACATCCAAAACCAAAACCAAGACCAAAACCATCTACTGATATAAACTGCTTAATACCTGTTGCTCCACTAATTCTATCAATACATGTAAATAATCGGTGTAAAATACAGTTTATCATCTTTTCATGTTCATCAGATATGACCCATTTGGATGTTCAGAGGCTCCGTCGTTACCGTGGAAACACCATCATCTTCTACAACATTGATTCACCAGTAAAACCCATGGAGTTGGATCAATGACAGTGGATGGACACACATGGTTTAATGTTCAGTTAATGATAGATTTTGTTTAAAAAGTCACTTTTTCTTCAATTTTCTCTGTTTCTGATATAATATCCCTCAACTTTAATCTGAGGTTTTATGAACATATACATGATCAGTAAATTAAATATAGAAAAATATGACATTTTCACTGAAGTACCGCAAAAAAAAGAGGATAATAGTTCAATAACCAGGGATAAATCACTTAAGGAAGAGAAATTAATTTGTGAACTGCCACAAAAGTAGCACTGGGTCTTTATGGATTAATAGTAACAGTGTTTTTCATGCAGGGTTTGTTTGTCTTAGTACTTGGTGATACACTGCAGTGGTTAACCTGTTATCTAGGTCATTAAATGTTTTCACAACCTGGCTTTTGCTGAGCTAAACACTGTGCTTCTTTTCTGGAATAATGATGCTGCCTCTCACAAAGTGAAGCGGCAGAGGAGAGGCATATTTCTTAGAGATAATGTAAGTATCTATAGTCGGCTGATAGCATTGACCAGACACATAACAGCCAAATGGCAAAACAGATACAACGTACAAAGACGTCATATGACTAAATGTAATATAGCGGCAAAGATAGTGGCAAAAGTAAATGTAGAAGACATGTAATAATATAATCATATTACTGAGCTAATTATGGTCAGTGTCATATATTCAGAGAACTGTTTATATTAGCAGGAGCTGATGGCGACTTAGTACTTACGATGTTGAACAACTGGTAATATGTTGGGGGTCTGGAAGGTCTTAACAGTGGCGGGACCCTCCCCTCCAGTTGTTATGACCTGCACCTCCAATCTATAGTAAGTGGATGGCCGCAGGTTGGACACCACAAGCAAGTTATGATCCTGTCAAGTAAAAAAAAAAAAAAGAAAAGAAAGTAGAGGACATGCAATCAGATGAAATTTCACAGAACATGTCTTTGATTTGACAGGTCTTGAATCTGAAAGGGTTGTAAACCATGGGAGTGTCAGCTACGTAGCTGTCTTTGCACAAACCGCAGACAAAAACAAAGACTTTGTTTTCATAAGGCTTGCCGTCTCTCTCTCTCTCTCTCTCTCTCTCTCTCTCTTTTTTTTTTTTTTTCTGCTGCCAGCTTGATAAAGTGTGCAGTGGGTGGTTTTATTTATAGACAAGCTCCAGAGGCTGGGAGGTGCAGATAGGCGGAACGTGTTGTTGATGGAGCAGATTATGTCAAAGAGCGGCTTTTTCAGAGCTCTCACGCAGGATGAAAGAGGAAGACGTAAAGGCAGATGAAAAAGTAGAGGAGGAGAAGTTTCAGCAGGATGCAACACTTCCTCAGATGTCTCCGTGCGACTGTCTTACACAGCAACGCTTATCGCAAAAGTCATGCAAAGAGACCACAACAGTGTTATCCCAAAATCACCCTCACCTGTGACAGACAGTGGGAAAAGAAATGCTCTGGATAAAACCTTAATGCTTGATGTATAAGACAATATCCTGGCCAGTTTGAGGAAACACATAAGCATATTTTTGTTATAAGTTGGTAAAACGGAAAAAGTGTTTCCAATCTAATATTGTATTATGAATTAGATTTTTCATGAGTCATGAAAATGACTGTACTGTCACTCACAGATTGCGTTAAACTGACACTGTAAATAGTGATTTTTTTTTCTGAAATTCCTGTCACTGTCAATTTCGGTTCTCTGGGCAACTACAGGAAATACAGATATTCTCAAATTTTTGCATCGTTATTTCTATACACATAAACTGTTTCAATTCATAAAGCTTTCTGAGAATTTTCTACCACCATACTGTTGGCAGCCTGCATCAGAAAGGCCATTAGGATTCCTAGAGGACCACTACCACAAAATCCCAAAGGAAACAGGGGAATGTTACCATACAGAGGAATGTGAAAAAAAGGAGGTTAAGGGCCAAGTGAGGGAATTGAGATCGGACCAAAGTCATCAAGTCTTACTGGAGGCAGGATCTGGGACTGGGAGATGATGCTGTTTGGCAGACTGTTTTGTCGGCTCTCGGTGGTGATCTCAGCCCAGGTGACCTGGAAGCCTGTGATTCGCTGATTGGGCGCCATCCTGGACACACGCCACAGGAAGTTACCGGTGATGTTTCCTTCATTGATGGAGAAGGAGGCTGTGAGGTTCTCTGGCTTGGCCAAAACCTTTGGTTGCCCTGTTAGAAGAAAAGTGGTCATGGATGCATTAATATTGACAGCCTTCAGATTTTGCACATCATCGTGATCATAATTAGCTACTTTGTAGAAATTAAAGGGACAGAATATCAATACTGGAATGTAGTTCATTACCGACTCTTGTGCTCTATATACTGGTGCAAAATATTTATATTTTTACTGAACATGCAAGTACGCTAATACATTTGTCTGCCAATATGTCACACCAGAATCACTACATCATGATCTAATGACAGGCATGGACTTTGTGTATGTCTGTTGTAAAGGAACACTAAAATCTACACATTTGCAATGTAACTCCACAGTACCATGAATAAATGCACAATTCCTGTTTTTCTATTTTCATGGTATTTTTCCTCACACAGACAGTGATGTATTGTATCATAAGTTACTCTGTGTTGCTCATCCTTGTATATAATCTCTGTGACCACAGATCAATTTTTAACTCCCTTGGCGGGTCAAAGAGCCGAGTACTAACCTCCTTCCCCAGGGCATGGGATGTGTTTGTGAGTTTTGCTCCGGATGGTAGCACAGGACGGGGTGAGGAAGGTTGTGCTCTCGTCCTTGGAGCGTCTCTTGGACTTCAGCATGTGAACAGTGACTTTGTACTTGCAGGAAAACAGCAGGCCCGGGAGGTTGATGTAGTTCTCCTGAGCCAAGAAACACATTATTCAGTCCTGATGACTTTGACATGTCACCCAGGTCAGGTCCCATGGAGCTTCAGAGATAATTAAATACACAGCACCATGGCAGATCACATTCCCACTCAGGCCTCAGGAACATGCCCCACATTACAGGGCCACTTTGAACACTCACATGGTAGGATTTAAGACACTATCCTCCTATTTAAACGACAATATAAATGATCCTTTATGGCTTCCAAATGTACAAAGCAGCAAAGAGCGAGAAACTTAATTAACATGCGGAAACCAAAGTGGATTCATGTGTAATTTGAAATAAGAATAGCCCCTAAATCCCTGTTAATGGATTCTGAGCAAAAGTCCAACACTTTACACTTATTTCAATCTTTAATCATCTATTGATCTTAACAAAAACAGCCTCTTCTCATTTCTTTTTGGAAAAAAAAAAACAGCTGACACGTGCATTTAAATCTTGTATTTGTAGTAAAGAGATTCAACATTAATAGGCAGTCCCTTGAGAGAGGGTGTGTGTATATTCTCTGATATGAAACAGCTTTGATTAAAAGTGAATGAGGCGCTGTGCTCACATAAAAGCACTAGCCTGGAATCCTTCCCAGTGATCTATAGAAAATGGATGTATATTTCCTAGCAACCAGAGTGCTGCTCCCCAAAGAATGTGTTGATTGCCAGGGCTCTGCCATCCTGTATCAGCCTGAGCCCAACCAGTTAACCCACCCACCCCCGGACCCTTCCAACTCCTACTCAGACCCAAATGCACCCTAAAACAAGCCCCATGCAGAAGCACGGCTGGGGCCGTTGGAGGTGAACAATCCCTCATTCCGGGAAACATTGTTTAAGTAAATGTGTTTTACTGGCCAACACACCACATGCCTGACCACACGACTGACTCATAATATTCAGAACAACAGCCACCGATTTGCCCGGCAAGCCCAGGGCTTTGGGCTCACACTAGTGAAGTTCTTTAGAGCAGCTATCCTTTCTAAACAAAGGCTTAGACACGTGCTTTGCATAACACAGACTGCTGATCCAGTCATTGTTCATAAGGCTTCTGGGGACTAACCTGTGTGACAGATTTCTCTGGTCCTCGAGTCTCATTGTGGCTGCAGTACTCCGGCATCCACTGCACATGGTAACGACTCACTGTAGGATCTGAAAAAGGAGAATAGAGGGACAGCTAAAGCCATGTCATAAAACAACACCGTAACCTAAACAAGCTGTTTGCTTTGTTCATATTTACACAATTGAAAATAGAAATCATATGATCAAGCTATACTCAACCAGATGTGGGAATGATGTTAGTTAAATATTAAACATGAGAGCTTATTATACATCAAAAAGGGCGTGGTCAGTGTTCTGTATTGTGTTATTAGACTCTAAATAATTACCTGATTAACTAATTGCAACTCAACTAATTTCAATTAAGAATTACGCGCGTACGTTGACAATTATATGCATCATAATATTTGTTCCTTCTCTTCCTATTCTCTCACATAAAGGGATTTATTACCCATCTAGAATAATAAATAAATAAATGGATCTTTGTGTTAGTTCAGACAGGCACAGAGTCACATCTAGTCACAAGCGCCTATTCTGTCCAATCATTCACACTTTCATTCTGACTCACCCCAATTAGTGTGTTACAACTGAGGCAGCGTTCATTCATTTGGCCTGTTCTACGCTCACTACAACGCTCCTACTCATCGGCCTACTACAGATCTGCAAATCATCTCCACCAGCCTCCTCACGCATTAGTAAATTATCTTCTTTGTGCGTTCATTTATTCCAACAGTGTGAATCTCTGGCTCTGTTAGGGATTTTCTGGGGATCTCTGGGACTGTCTGTGTCCTGTTTGTTTGGATTGTTCACAGCCAAACACTAATGTGTCATTGTGTTATAAATGATTAAATCTGTCATTAAGAGTGCTGGATGAAATAAGTGCTTTTTTAGGTTTATTGTGTAATATTTAGTGGCATCTCTCATGAAGCTCAGGATCACAACCAACACCTTCCCCTACACTGGCAGCGAAAAACAAGTTTATTCTCAGTTGTGGTATAAACATCATGGACTCCCTAAAGGGGATCCACTTCCTCTGTAGATACAAACACTTTATTCAACTGAATAAGCACCATTAAAAGCCTAATTATTAATATTATATTCTATTTCTGCAAACAATTCCTCCTAGATCTGGACGCACTGAACCTTAAAACTTGCTTACTTGCGCAGTAATGAATAAATGCACCGAGTTTCATTTCAGTGATACAACCAATCAAAATCAATCTGGTATCAAAAGACAATCTGAAAGGCTGAAATGATTAAATGATTCTTATCTCACAAATGACAGAACGCCATATCTAAGATCTGATATATCACCATTTTCATAACTGATGATCACGATAACTCATCTGTCTCTCAAAAATAAAGAGTTGAAAGCACTTCCTACTTTATTTTTGCATTAACTTATCAACTATGAGATTCCTGTGTTCTGAAATCCTTCCTTGTCTTTACTTAGCGCTCAATTCAATACCCCAAGTTTTTGCTTCAACTTGCAAAACTTGCATTCTCATCAGTGGAGCGCAGCGGTCACACTGGCACAGCAGTTATTTCAGCCATTTCACTCTGGCAACATTTGTACCGTACAGTAGCTCATGATCTCATCAGTAGTGTATATCACCCTCATCTTATGTTCCCAGATTATGCATTCGAGTATGTCGCTTGGATATGTGAAATATTTCTCTGATTAATAATTGAGTTATGCTATGTTCGCCCCTTGGCAGGGGCTTGGGTTGTAGTGGGGAGATAAAAGGGGTCCTTTGAAGGCTTAGACACAGATCTGGCACTTGGAGCCCCTGAGCTCTTTGGAAGCAGAAGAGAGGAATTACAGGGAACCGGGAAATCGGGAAAAAATAAACAAGATATGCTGAGCCGGGTCTGACGGAGAGGGGAAGTGGTATGTAAAACAAGAAATAGGACATGGAAATCAGGTAAAGAACAGAGACTCAGCAGTGTTCGATAAATCATGACTGGAAGCGAGGCTCAGAAGTACCGCCGCTGCTGGACGGCTGTCTATTGTCTGGCTATTGAGCAGACAGTGATATATTATCTGAGCCGGTGTACAGTTAAGTTCTCTTTGGTCTGCTGGAGAGAACCCAGAGGCCGGGCTGCTTTGGATCACAGAGACAATGAGTGAGAGTTTAATCATGGTTCAGTTAACCTGTCCCTTTCCTCCGTCACACAAACCAGATGTCCAGAGCCTCCATCTCCCCAGGCCATGCGTATGTGTGTATATTTACAGTAGTGAGCCTCAGGTTGTACGAGTCAAAGCCAGGGTCATCCCTCAGACTAATGAGAGGCAGTGGCACACACACTGCAGACCAGCACCACAAACAACAGACAGAAAAACGGAGCTGGACCAGGATTAACTCTGTTCTGCAACACTGAGATTCCCCAGCCATGCTTGATCCCCGTCAGCATCACTCAGCTCAGTGTCCAGGCGAACCTCACTAACAGCTCTGGGCCAACTCCATCTTCTCTCTCTCCCTCTCTCTCTCTCTCACTCTGATTCAGCAGTTGGTGTCTCACCAGGCCTCTCCTTCAGCCAGGGTTTGCATTCTTGACTCTAAGATGTGGAGTTTGGCTTGGGCGATGACATATATTAGTAACATAACATAGACCAGTGAATGGGACTTGACAGGTTACCCTGAGAGCATGGCTTTCAAGGTTTCCATATTTCCACTCTGGTATTAACAGAAGGGTTGGGGAATGGACGCCGCTGGGATAGGCATTCCTATAGGCTTTAACCCCTTGCGGTGCTGCAACCCACGAAACTTTCTGATCCCTATGACATCAGGTCTTGTAAAAGAAAATGGACTGCTTCGACACTAAAGCAAGGGCTAGGATCTATTAAATACAGCTGTCAATAAATCCCATCCCACGGCTCAGGCTCTGTGTGTTTATTGTTCTTTACTAAACAGTGGCTCCACTCTACGAGTCCATGTGCAGGTTTACACCAATTTGCCCTGCACGATCACATTTCCAGCTCTCACAAAGACACATTGTTTCATTTACACCATCTGATACCTCATTTATAAGAGGAATATTCCATTGTTTGAGCAACTGCGAGTGAGTCAGAACACTTTACTATGATGCACATGAGTCAAAGTGATCGATGGACATAATGGGGTGCTAATTAGATTCTAAAAGCTATAAATCAACACAATAGAGTTCGTACCTCCTCGGTTCTTCCAGTAGACACGGACCTGGAGCTGGCCATCCTGGTAGAAAGGCGTGCCTACCTCTAGAGGACCAGAAGGGCGTTTGGCCAAGGTCGAAACAACAGGGGATATTTCCTCCTTCTTTGACTTGAACACTGATTTTACTGGGAAGAGAAAGGAGAAATGTTTGCTGCTGTAGCTAAGACACAACGGTGACTCTGTTATGGCAAACTCTCCAGCATGGTAACAGGAACACACAATTATTTCTTTGTAAGATCACAGCAGTTACAACATGTTCTTTATGCATAAATGTGGTGTAGCATGATGGGTATACACGGCTCTAACACCATCAAGGTTAGAGGTTCAATTCTCTCTGGAACCACACATGCTGAAAATGTACACAGTCACTGCACTAAGGCTCGGTCTGTGCTTCTTAAACACTCAGCAGCTTCGAACAAATGCAGATGTGCTGTCAGCATACCTTGGCCATTGCTCCTTTTTTGCAATTCTCATGATGATTGTTTGCCTGAAGACTTTCAGTAATTTGGAAAAATCCAACACTCAAGAAAAACCCATCAAACAAACAGAGTTTTAGGTTGATTCAGCCAATCCTGTGTGCATCTGCCATTACAAAACTGCATAGTTTTGTTTGATTTCAGTTATGTGAGTCTTAAACTCAGTGTCCAGTCACTTTAGATACTGCATGAACATATGAACCCTGCTCTGTTAAGTGTCTGAGTAGAATCTTATAGAAAACTATGGTGCTTTTGGAAAGTACAAAACTGAAATAAACAACACACTTTACCTATGTAAGCTCTAAAATGTAATCTTTTGACATTAAAATATCTAAAAAAAAAAAAAAACAAGACCAGTGCTGCATAGTTTTCTAATTATGTTAGCAATGTTAAAATTTAGCCAATGCAATGGCCTGTTTCATTTGGCCATTCATCAGTGTCATCATCCTAACATTTAATGTTATCATTTTAAGTCTATTTAATTACAATGAGTGGATATAATGTGAATATAAACCTCCAAACACAACATGAATACAAGTTTACTGTACTTGAATAATACTTTATCCTTTCTGCAAACATGATTTCTGCCTGAGTCATGTCAGACAGAGGTTAAGATGAAAGGTTAACTCACTTTATTATCCTTATCAGGAAATCCAGTCTCATTTCATCCATCCTAATACACACAGGACCTATATTTTAGCATTAGCTATGAGTATTAGCACATTAGGAGCACTGAGCTGCCACTGAAGGTGCTCTGGGACCAACTCCAGATCTTCATCAGTACTGTGGTCAAGAGCACTGAAAGGACAATTAACCTATATATACTTGTTTTTTTAACTCTACTACATCACAACAACATCTCCTTTAAGTGTTTGGATTGAGAGACCCCTATCAGTGGATGATACACAGGCCTTAACCCAACCTTAAATGCAGCACAGAAACAGAACAGAGTGGTTAAAGACACAACACCAACCTTAAATGACATGTTGGACTAGTCCAATTCTTCATTATCCACAACAGCGACAAGTTAAAGAACAACAAAGTATTAGCACCCATCTTACCTGAGTCATTATTTTGGGTGGTGCTGAACTGGAGAGAGGCCTTGGAGCTCTTCAGACGCACTTGTCCCCAGTAAGTGACAGCCTGCAACTCCACAGTGTAAGTGCTGTTTGCCTGCAGTCCCTCTAGATCCACCCAAGTCTGAGCCTGTGACAGAAGAAAACACTTGGATGTTGGCACTGACGTGATACCACTCTGTCACTTGAGCCTCCTTTCAAAGCCCTTGTCACCGTCCCAGTCATGGTTAAATCTCAGCCCAGCCGCAGCCAAACCAGGCTTGTGGGAAAGCCCTGCATATTAAGAACACATGTGGAGCTGAGGAAGGTATCATGGCGAGGAGATAGCCTTCAGGGCCTTATGAGGGAGCAATGTTATCAGAGCCTCCCAGGGTTTCCTCACTGTGTTTGACTTGCAGCATTCCACCATCAGCGTGAGCTTGATGAGTTCTTGTTATTGACCGTGCATGTTTTGACATTCCTATAGCAGCAGGCTGCTTTCAAAGCCCTGAGGTGCCAAAGTGGAAACCAGTAGTACATGTGTCAATAGGTGTCTGGTGTCTCCCACCTCTATCTCCTCTGTGCCACATCTGCTATGCATTTCAAAAACTAATTCAGGAGAAGAAGAGCCTATAGAGGTGTGTGTGGACTGTCTAGACAATCAGTCTTTCTGCTCGGATGACTTCTAATGAAATGTTCTTCACAGACACCGAACCACAGGTATTCGCTGGGTCAGATAGCGCTGGATGCATTTTGTATAATATTTCAGCAATGTTTACCCATTTTCACTATACAAGACAATGATTTATAGCGAAAGTACAAATATCAATCATACCATTTATCAACATGACTTACAGACTTGAATCTGTGACAGTCCAATCTGTATTTTCACATGTAACTATGCATGTTTTATGCAGAGGCAATGAAACTGTAATACTATCAAATGTTTCCCTGTCGGTTTCTCTTGAAGCTTTGCCAGACTTTGAAACCATTTGTGTTTTTTTAAGCTTTCGAAACAAAATTATATTATTCTTTTGTCTTCATCAGAAATGGTGCTTTCATCTCTCTGTGTGACATCTCAGACAAAGGGTCATGAAATCTCTTGGTGCAAATAGTTGAGAATTTTCCACTATGCAAACGAAGCTCTTCTAAGGAATAACAAAAAAGCACTGACAATAAGAACCAATGGTATTTTCTTTGAAACATGACATTTCTCTCTTGGTGACACTATATTACGCTGCGTATATGCATTACATAAAAGAGAATATGAGTAATAGAGCAATTTAGCTATACAACACTTGACTTTACATAACATATGCATACAGTATAAATATATGTACAGTAATTCGAGTGGTTATATACAAAAATAAAACCATAATCCACTTTCAGATTTGATGCATTACACAATCAAAAGCCGAGATCCAAAATAAAAAATCTGAAAAATCTGATTTGACATATTTTAGTAACTTAGATATTTAAAATCATAACTTCACAACTAACTTCACCTCACAGTGAATAATAACAGTCAAAACTGAACATTTTTAGATCCTGTCAAAAATGTTTAGGAATTACACCAATGAATAGCACATTTTATAAATCACTGAGTGATCAAAAACCATACTATAAATACAACTGCCACTTCATATTTTGTCTGTTTTTCTTTTGGGTGTCTGCAGGGATATCAGTTAAAGCTGGAGGGTACGATGGTGAAACAACATTGAATGTGATGCATTAGTCTTAGAAAAGAAACGAGAAAGAGAAAGAATACATCGGTAAGACAGCGTGAGAAGATTACCCCATTAGCGGTCTTTCTCCTTTTCTTCTTGGATGGCACCATCGACTTGGTGGGTACAGTCCAGCTCCAGAACACTTTGTAGTGATGTATGGGGATATCAGGCTCCTCTGGCAGGGTCCAGTTGAGACGAGCCGTCACCAGGCCTTCGTCAGCCAGTGTTATGTTGGAGACACGCAGACTGGCTGGGCTAGGAGGGGCAGATGGATCTGAAGGCATAGCAACAGCAAGCAACAACACTGTCAGTGATGAGACATTTGACAACATCTGTACAGATTTAGAGAAGAAGAAAAGGAGAGTCTCTGGCTCTTATAATGAGTCACAGCAAATATAAATAGGTTGTATGTACTGTAGTGCTGACACAAAAATGACACTATGGTTGTAATGTGAACATGCACGTTGTATACAGTGCAAAAGCCTGCATCCAACAAAACACATACAAGGACCAAGACTCCATGCATTCACACTCTGCATATGTGAGTATTTGACAGAGTTGTGGATACATCGGTTAGATCATACATTTGCACAAACTGACCAATTGGTTGAAGTCCTCACTAGCCATCAGCTATCCTCACTTTAAATGCTGTCTATTTGGCTGTTACTGTGAGGTTAGTTTGTTCATTTAATTGCAAGTCATATCAAAACCACAATTAGAAGAGTGGAATGCAGAAGCTGTAATCAAATCCTGAGGCCATAATCATCAGGCTCCGAATATTCACACCTCTTCCTGTAATGCACTGAAGAAAGATTAATGTTGTTTTTGTAGTGATTATGTACTGATGTGGGTCATGCAGATACTAGCAAAAAGACGCAGCTGCTTATATTCCAGACAGGTGGAACGGGATCAGATTTCTCTGAGTGATATTAATTGATGAAAAAATAGGCAACAAAGTTCAGGTTGTCAAACACTGAGATGCACATTTCTTGTTTTCCTCATATCAAGTACACCTATTTGAATGCATTCCAAGTCAAGGCACCTTCAGCAGTTGAAGGACTGCAATACAGTCAAGTAGCAGGGGCAGTGTGACACTGTGTAAAGTAATTAGCCCTATACTGACAATCTGCTGAGAGATGTTATGACAGGTGTCATGTCACATCTATGACAGCGTTCAGTGGGACAGAGCGCACAGGTCAGAGGTTAACAAACACATGCTGCTGCTCACTTTGGCTCTAAAGTCAGCATTCCCGTACTCTAACTGAAGTGTGTGTGTGTGTGTCTTGACTAAAGCCGTGTCTGAACTTATACGCATGTGCTGTGACCCAGCCTGCTGCTGATGTCAGCCTGGCGTTGGAGGAGAGGCAGGGCCACATGCCAGACACCAGACCAGAGGGAATAGCCCCGTAATGAGAAAATGATTCATGCCACAGCCCAGTTGGCTCCTCTCCCCTGCCCTCTCCCACCTGAAACACATTTAATCCGGTCCAAAAACACAATTGGACACATCAGTTCTTCATACCAGCTGATGCCGGCTGCACAAGATAAATAAGCAGTCAGTTCTTACAAATTGCCCTAACAAAGTATAGTGGAGCAAAATTGCAATCAGATGATATAGCTCTACTATACAAATAACAATGGCATGACAGAATGACCAGGAGCCCATCAAATACATGACAGCTCTCATCAATCTATCAACGTTCTGGCACTGATTGGCCTGATTGGGTATTGGTTTCCATCCCTGAAGCAGAATCCTTTTCCCACCTGGTGTCTGGTTTTGTCAGACAGCCATCAGAACGCTCTGGGGAGCAAATGTATGACGGCGGATTGACAGGACAGGTCAACACACACACATACACACACACACACACATACACACACGCACACACAACTAATACTTTTGTCTTTGGCACAGAATTTATGCATTTGGCAGAACATAAAGAATACCTGGGATCTCTGCCAGTGTTCAGCTGGTAAACACTTTTATCTGTCTACGTGAATAAATAATGTGTGTTCATTAAAACGTGTTGATTTGCAGTGTGTATTAAACAGATAAAAATCTGGAGTGGTTTGACTCAGTTTTGCATAACATGTCAGGCAGAGCAAAGCTGCTTCCAGGGACCTTTCACCTCAACATCTGAAGCAGTGGGTACAGGGATCTGTCTGCACACATCGGACAAACACAATATTATATTCATAAACATCCAATCTGTAGGACAGTTGGCCTCAGCTTTAACAAATCCCATCTGCAGTGCAACATGGGTATTTAGTGCCATTTACTATTGAAAGTGTAGCGCAACGGTATAAAACACAAAATGCCACCAGAGCTCATTCACTAATCTGTGGCAGAGATCTGAAGTGTGCCTCGGTTACATCACTCCCTCTGGAAGCAAGACAACACTTGCATTCACTTGAAACCTGCAATATTCTGACTAATTCAGACATATTACATTTTATGTGACTGTAAAGAGGGGGAAACCCCTCCTTTGAAGACATAAATGAAGATCTGGTTGCAACACAGAAAAGAAATGTTCTGTACAACCAGTTCTTTCTCATTACACGAATTTTACTTGACAGTGACATAAATTTTATTTTGCTCACTGCATAAAACTGTGAAAAAAAATAGGGAAAGAAAACCAACTCAGGTGTAGGCAAAAAATCCACGTTTTTACATAAATGATAAATATGTGAATAGAGTTTCACGGTCACGGTCTTAAAAAAACATTACATGTACCTAAGAAAAGCGAAAAACGTCATTCGTTGCTGCAGTGTGGTGGTAATTGTGTTAGGGGTAAACCACATGTTTAAATGTCATTCCTTCATAGAAATAATTTTTCAATATAATTTTTTGAAATGAATTCATTTGAGAAGCCTTGGCAGACATGGAAACAGAAAATGCTAAATTCTCTGATTATTTATGTGGTTAGATGAAAAGTCCAATCAGGTTTTAAAACCAAAGGGCTGCACCTGTCTCAGCGTCTTAACCGTAACAAATGGAGGGCAGTGGGTGTCAAACAGGAACTTGCACACAAAGCAAGGCCACACACACACACAAACACACACAACATGCATATGTAATACACACACAGACCTCTGGAGGAGCGGAAGTGTTTGCTGGGCGCAGTGAAGCCGCGGGTCCCGTGGACATTGACTGCAGCAACTCTGAACTGGTACCATCTGCTGGCTCTGATGTCGGCCAGTTGGACGCGCTCCTCTGCAGTCTGAGGGACAGATGGGGGGAGAGCAAACCACAGGGGTCAGGGTTCATGCAGGGTCACAGCCCCATGTGAGTTTGCTGCCACATCAGTCATCTGTGTGTTTCTCTTTGCCAAATTTTCAAAGACACTGTGACTGTGAGGAATGTGCAACCGTATGCACCAATCTGTCAGCGCAGTGCAGTGCACTTTCACAGCTGTAGCATGTGGCATGCTGGGACGTGAAGCTGAGAGGTTACAGTAACACGGATGCGAAATGTCTAATCAAAAGAAACACTCACAACAATTCTTGGTATAAAATGACAACAAACAGGTTTTGTCTTATCGGTGTGTCTCAGTAGTGTGCATGTATATTATGCAGGTTCCTACCTGTGCCACAGTCTGCCACTCAGTGGCATCATCTTCACTGGGATGGATGCCATAGTTCCAGCGGCGCTGCACCACGTATAGCACAGGCTCCACAGAGATGTTGAACTTGGAGGACCAGCGGATCTCCAGCTGACCAGATGGCTGCTCCAAAAATACCAACTCTTTCCGAGGCTTCAGCGGGACTCCTAAAAGTACAACAGCTAATATCACCACTATGTGGAACATTGTAAGTGAACTTCAACACTAAACTTGTTTTCCTCTCTATGGTGACTGTCAGATGTAGAGATAAATGACTTCATCAGAGTTGGACAGATACAGATTTGAGAAAGAGACATGACCTCACCGCATTAGACTTAATACATGCTGTGGGTCAACGGCACCGTCTCTTTGCTCTGACAGATGTGATATTTCCCAGCCCAAAAGATGTGTTTTAGTAGCTGTGCTTCTTAGCAATGATGCACAGAATTAGCATCACGGTATGTGGGATGGTGCACATGAAGCCTTTCTCAATACAAAGCATACAACATGTCTCATAATGTATACGTAATATTCTTTTGCATCATTGCACTTCACTTTCAGCCTTTCAGTGGATGTGGCCATGTGCAATAATTCAGAGATTTATTAAGTGCAGGACTGGGCCAAATGCTTAGCCAAGTCAGAGTCACTCTCTCATGTGAATTTATTGCAGTGGAGATGTAGTGAGTTGTTGATTGAGCGTTGGGCACAGTGATAATGAGATGGAGATTGGAAAAGCAAGTTTGGAAGTACAGGAGAAAGCTGAATACATCCCACAGTTCTCAATAAATCACCTAGCACTTCAGACCATTACATCGGACCTCTGTCACTGCACAGCGGACCACCGCTGCTACGCATTTATAAACAGCACTGACGCACGCTCAAGGCTCCGGCAAGGCTTGTCTGTAAACAACATAATCAAGACTGTGTTTTGTATGCACAGCGTTTGATCTCCATATATCTCTATTCATTCTTTATACAGAGCATGTAAAATGATGATGAATAAAAAAATCATGGAAGATAGAGGAGGGTCCTTGAGCCGCATGCATATGGAGTCAGTACTTTGTTTCGTCCCACAGATAACAGCTTTCTGCATACTAACAGCTGGGGGTCGTTGTGCTGTGGTTTCACAGCTCCACAGCGGCGAGTGTGTGCGTGTGTGTGTGTGTGTGCGTGTGCGCAAGCAAACGTGTCACATTTCCTGCACAATGATGAACACCAAGGGTACCGCAACATTCCTCTCCTCCCTCTGCCTTAGCTCATCTTCCCACAAAGTCACACAAGTACTCCTGCGAAGCACAAACCATACGACACACACACACAAATACAAAAATACAAACATACACACTCCCTCTTCCGCAGTATGTGGGAGGACAACGAATACACTGTTTCTCAGCATGCTCTTTCCAAAGATAACTTTTGGGTCAGGCTTGGTCCAAGAATCATAGAGCGTTCATTTTTCAATGGCCACACGCTTTACTCCATGCTCTCCAAACTATGATGTAACTGCTGCTGAAGCTCGATCAAAAGTACAGCATCTATTCATCGTCTCCATAATGCCAACAATTACACACTAGAAATATAATTCTCAATACTCACGCACATACTGTCATAATGACGGCTCTAATTACAGAGGCAGAGGAAAACACTACAAATACTGCTTGTAGCACAAGAACTTACCGTAAACTGAGGACGGCTGACGGACTGATTAACTGACTGACTTGTTCTGACAGTGCGAATATAACCCACACTAATTTAATTTCATTCTGACATCCACATTTTTCACATACAGTGCATCCTCTTTTCTTTTTTCTCCCCCCACCCACCCGCATCTGCTTTACCTTCTCACTCTGTTCTGCTTTTGATCAGAAAAAAAACAAATAACATGATGGGTTGCCATCCCATGTGGTGCTCTGTCTTCGAAGGGAATGCAAAAAATTAGACTATTTTTTAAAATGACAGATGTAAAAACTAAGATATAAATAACCCCCCTAATTTCTGTGCACATATAGCACCAGGCTCCATTAAGTAGATGAAGCTTTGTTATACATCAAAAGCCCGGTGGGGGTCCACTGTCTGTGCTCGGAAGACAGAGTGCCTGAAGTCCCCCCCCGCCCCTCACCCTCTTCTGCCAGGGACATGCACATCAACTAGCGACACTAACCTGAGCACACACAAACACACACACATCTGAGAGTGATCTCCGTGGGGGAAACGCTCCATTTCGCCAGGCTTGTGTTTGCTAATGGCTTCCAGCATCATGGATCATCATGGCAAAGACTGCATACACACTTGTGCACACATAGAAACAATTACACTCTTCAAACCATGAGCAACTAATTAGACCTTTAACACTGACGACCAGGACAGGAATTCCATCCAGACTTTCACTAAAAGGCTTCAGTGTAATTCTGTGTAAATCCAGTGCTGATGGCAACCCGTCATGAGCTCAGTGTTTGAACTAAATCAGTGGGAAAGCGTCTTGATTTGAAGGTCTCGCAGCAAGGTGAATGTTTTTCATTGACTGGGTCACTGTATTGAAATATTCAAGGTTATGCCTCCTTTCATCCTTGCCAATTAACGTGCTGTTCACCTTTGGAGCGTGGCACACACCGTGAAGTCCCTGAGGATTTTTCCAAATCAAACAGAAGTACCAGCCTGCCTTTTTTTTTGTGTGTGTGCACAAGCTCAGAAAATCACATGCTTTTGCCTTTCGCTGATAAGTACAGTATGTACAGTAAAACGCATGCACGTTTACTGCAGCGTGATTCAAAGCAGCTATAGTGTATCACTGCTGTGGTTCAAGGCTTGATTTGGACTAATCTTCCATTGCTCTCACTTCAGCATCTCCTAAACTCTGTTATGGCTTCAGGCTGCCAAAAATTGTGTGCTGATGGTGTATATAATGTTGTTCCAGCTCCCATCTTCAAGTTCAGAGGCTCTTGGTTCTTTCACTTAATAGCTCAGCAGCCTCAGAACATCAGGCCGCCTTGGGCAGCGCTATTAAACTGTTTTACTGGTGCAAAGATTCCTGGGTACATCTGTGTCTATGAAAGCCTGAAGCTTATCCAGCATAATTCAAGGCTGGATATACATTCCAATTAACACCCAAAAAAGCACGAGGAGTGTGTGGGTGAAGTACAACACAAAGAAGGATGAATGATTTATGGTTCTGAGCAAGTTGTCAAAAAATTGCGCAAGATGAAGTGTGATTTATGTCGCTGAGATTTCATATTAATGTTTGTCAGAGATGGATTAATTGGTTCAACACTATTTATGAAAATTATGCAAACAGCAACAGTTAATCACATTAAATACATGAGGTGTGCATTGGGACTCTGCTAAATATGAAACATCATTTTCTGAATAGGATAAAGAGAGAGACTAGCAGTGATTCAGCTGCAAACCATGCTAATCTGATCCTTCTTGAATACAGTACAGAGAAAAAAACTGAATAAAGAGATGAGCTGTGTACACACAATTAAGCAACTCAAGCGCACATGCGCTCACAGACGCTGTATATTTCCTCTGTCCGTCTAGAACTTTCTGCCTTAACTTATTTGTAAAGAATAATTTGAGTAACAGTCAAACTTTTCACTTTTTTACATTTTCTTTTTAATCTCTTAATCGCTTTATCTTTTTGTTTAGATCCCTTTTTGTTTATTCATGATTGCATCCTGCAAATTCAACTTTTAATTTTAACTTAAGGGGGAAAAAAGTCAAATTTAACAAAACAAAGGATATTTATGTATGTTTCTATTTTCTATTTTCAGGATATACAGTAATTATCTCTATGTCAGCAACATAGCGTCAATGGGAAATCATTGACCGGACTGAAAATGTGTGTGTGTGTGTGTGTGTGTGAGTGACAGGATATCCCATTTATCCAGCTTTACAAAGTTAATATTCATATTCTAAACATGACAATGTGACATCTATTTGCATAACAAATTGTCAGATATTCCGGTTCCGCCCTAACACATGATGATTACTAATTGCAATTAATGCACAGTATGTACCGTCTGTTGATAGGGGCCTCTCCATTATTAAAAAAAAAAAGATGTAGTCATGGAGTAGTGTGGGATTATGGAGACCATGTGATGCAGAAGTCATGTGTACAGATGCAGTAATGTCATAAAATTATGTTTAAAACTAAATTATGTTTGGTGGCATATATATTCATGTTATTTCATTTTATTCACATGAAATAGCTGCAAGTAACATCAATATGACATTACCCCATTAACAGGCAGAAACTTTTGGAAGCATATGGTGTAAGCAAAAAAAAGGAAAAAAAATATGACCTAATAATGATGCAGATGTTAAATATTATACCTTTACATTTAAATAGGTTCATTACTGTAATAATTTACTCAAAATGAATTAACATATGAAGGTAATAGAGCTTATATAGTAGCAGAATAATTTCACTGCGATATAAAGTTTATTAGTGTTTACCTTTGTAGAGGTTCTTAGGCAGCTGACAAGTGTGGCCACAGCCGTTGGAGCAGCACTTTTTGACAGATGAGCATTCTCCATCCTCCTCACAGCTCTCCACGCAGGCTGCTGCAAAGCCACTGGCCTTCTCCGGGGCAGGACAGTCACCCTGCTTCACTCCTTCCACCGACTTCAGGAACTCACAGCTCGTAAGACACTCATAGTGCTTCTTGGGAAAGAGGGGCTAAAGAGGAGGAGAGGAAGGAGGAAAGAAGGGA
>JAPQRQ010000015.1:20521106-20552353 GCA_037367365.1 Apogon talboti
GTGCATAGAACTCCCTCTCTCATTCATAGGAGTGTGGTTATCTCCACCCATCGTAAAAATACTTACTGCCCCGAATGAGTGACTGGAATAACATAAACAATGAAATAAGTACATATATAAAATGTCACGCAAGTGTTTTGTTTTGCTTAATGAAGCATGAACTGTTAGCTACCAGTCGGGATGCCCCGGGCTTAAAAAACACCCAGTGTGTACAAAATAAGACGGGCCATAATTCATACTGAAGCATTAGATATTTTCCTTATTGCCTGAATACATTTGTTCAGTCACAGGGAGACATGCGAGACATCTAGGCCTGATCCTGTTATTTCTCAAATAGAATTAAGTCAACAAAAAAAATCATGTGCTATCAACTGTGCTTTTCCTGCATCTACACAGTCTGTAAACACAAACTGCCTGCTCTCTGCTGTGCTGAATGCTCCGAGATGACTTCTGAAAGCCGAACAAATCGATCCAAAGGAGCGCTGACCGTCAGTGTCAGGCTCATGTGGTGCCAACACATATTTACAAGGTGCCTTTGCCGTCCCGTGGGATAGAGTTTCGGCTCTCGGCTCCTCTGAGAGACTCAGATATGGAGGATTCCCTGTTGTTGATCACACGCATTGTAAATCTCACCCACAATCTCATTGAGTTATGGCTATTTTCTGCTGCCTTGGCGCTTTTCACACCGCCGATGACCAGACTCAATTATACCAGCAACTCTCAGCCTTCTGCTCATATCTATCGACCCATCCAAGAGCAAGTCGCCAGGCTCGGCTCCCTCTATTGAAACAGGCACTTAGTCCACGTATTCACTCACTTCTCACTCTATTTCACTTTTATTTGGCTGTCGTCTCCATGCTCTTCCCCACTTTCTTCTCAGTTCTTATCTCCTCACTTCTCTCCTTTATCCTTTCCAGCCTCTCTCTCTCTCTCTTACTCTTAGACCATGTCCGCTCTAATCCAGATAGATTTTAAAACTCATCTTTTCTCCCTGCTTTGGCCATCCATCTACACTACGCCAATGTGTTCATACTCAGGAAAATGGATGTTTTCCAAAGCTCTCTCCAAAGTAGATAAATCTGAAAACACCAGGCTCACATTGCAGCACGGACAAAAAATGAGCTTTTTATCATGTGATATATCTTTTGCAAACATGGCCAATGCACTTTCACTTGCCAGAAATGTTATGAGGCCATGTTTCTGTGGCCTCCAACTTTTTTCCTGTTATTTGGTCTTTCTATTCTTTAGCCAGTCACACAATGGCGGAATACAACTGCGCAAGCACAAAATAGGTAATTACAAAAATAAATCACAGACCGAAGAAAAACATCAGATCTAGGCTAAACAAAAATCTGTCTCTTCAGGGCCCTCAAAGTTTACTTTTAGACTATCCTGGCAGTTGTAGGATCCAGAAGAAGCAAACTTGAGTGAAGAGGAAGAGGAAGGGTGGAGCTGAGGTGGGATAAGCAAGCAACAGTACTGGCTGACTGCAAACAAGCAATGATAAATCCACCAGGGGAGCTTCATACACATAAAAGCTTTAGAAGTGCTCCAAGAAGAAGAAGAAGTGCCTGTTATCTGTTCAGAAAGAGACTAGATTTTTTTCTACCTGAAGCAATATAAAACATTGACAGTTCTACACTGACATTAGTACTGGAATATGTATATATAAAGGCCTGAAAATGCAATCATATACTACGAACCTGCCAGAAATATCATAAACACTGTGATATAAATTTGGGGTGATGACAGAAATCATGTTTTTTTTATGCTTATGCTTATGTTAAAGCTGCAGGTGCTAATGCGTGTGGGGGGGGCAGATTTTGGAAATGTAAAAACACACATTCTTTGAAGAGATCTCTCCTCTTGGTGCAGGTATAAAGATTTAATATAAACACAGACGACCTGGCGTTGTTTCATGCCATTGTAGAGAAAAGAAAAGCCACTTTCCAAGATTCTGCGAGAGGATATCTTAACAGGGATCAGTAATTACAGCTGTCAGTCACGTATTTAACACCTCTACCTGTCTGAAAACACCTGTGGTTAGCCAAAGCTGATTCACGGAGCAGGTTTTTCTACAGCCTGGAAGTGGGTAGAAATCTTGTTTCCACACAGACAACTTGAATTACAACATACTGAAAGATAATTAAAGGGGCTATAGGTGGTATTTATACTTTAAAATATTTTTTAAAATGACCTAAAATTATCTTTAGAATGTCATGAATAAGCTCTGAAGTTATGCCAAAGATGCCAGTATATTGGATCTGAATCTACAGTAAGGAAAAGATGCAATGAGAACCATGAATAGACAACTTTTAGAGTCAAAGAAATTGACAAAGTGATAAACACTAGAGGCACTGTTGTTGTTTTCACCACTGGACACAGCTCTAAATGAAAAGAATTGAGTTTGATGCTGAAATCACTGTGTTTTTCCTACATGGGTAAATTTGATTATGAGGCTTATGAAGGTATAAAGTTATTATGTGACGTTATTATCTTTACTAAGTTCACTGTTTGTTGATCCACAATTCAAATTAAACTGTAACAGTTCTGACCTCATTTGAATGATTCCAAACAGATCTTTAGTAAAACTATTGACAAAACAAACAGAAAACAGAGGTGATTTGTGGCTTTACTGTGGCTGTTTCCTATCTAAAACAGAGTTATTATAGCTCTGTTAGAGCTATAATGTAAACTATTGACTGATGCAGCACATCAGGAATATAAGACACTGTTATTTTCATTGACTGTCAAAATAACCAGCAATGAGTTTTTGTTTGAAGAAGAAATAACATAATATAGATGTATTCAATGAGTGATACAGTGTGTGGATACATAGTGATACAGTGTGTGGATACATAGTGTTGATTCATTGGTGGTTTTGGTAGTCCTAAGTCTGTTCTGGTACGTGACTCCCCTGCTGTTGAGTGTAAGGAATATCAATACTACACATAACCCCTTAAGGGATTTTTTTTTTTTTAATTTCCCAAAAAGCACTACGATTTAATAAGAACACATATATTCAGTGTTGGAATATACCAAAGAGGGATGTAAAAGTTGAGGACAAGGGAAAATATTTCGTT
This sequence comes from Apogon talboti, assembly GCA_037367365.1. Classification (NCBI taxonomy): domain Eukaryota; kingdom Metazoa; phylum Chordata; class Actinopteri; order Kurtiformes; family Apogonidae; genus Apogon; species Apogon talboti. The sequence continues at coordinate 20,524,190 of JAPQRQ010000015.1, forward strand.
TTTGTCCAATTCCTGTTAGCATGTCAGTGTGAATCACATTTCAAGAGCTAAATTTCACTGTGATATGAAGAGGACCATAACTCTTCATATCTCAAGCTGCCCTCGACAAGTCTATTCTGAACATGATTTCCATCCAAATAAACTTGCATAAAGTGACAGATTGATCTGTGTAGATGCCTCTCGTTGGATGCCCATCTGTACCCTGAACGACACTAACACATATTTCATCAAGTGTAGGAGCTGTGTTCTAAATAAGTGCAAAATCATATGGTAGGAATCCTTTCCAACACGTATCTGGCATGACTTTATTTTTCAAAGGCTGTAAAAATATTGTGAGTAAATCAGGAAGAAGATATCCCTATTCTGAGCTGCTATAAAGTCTAGACACACTATTTCCTCAACCTTATGCGACCTTATAGTGTGTCCACGAGATACTGTGTATTTAATTTCTGCACTGCTGTAAATCAACACAGGTGTGTGTTTAGCAGACAGCAGGGTGGATCAGGTAGATCAAAAAGATTAACAGTGTGCTGAATTGAGATGTGAATCTGACACTCAATACGCTGCAAGCTCTCACAGGTGCTGATAAACATGAGATGAAGTTTTCCAAAGAGCCAAAGTAAATCATCGAAAGGCCTCGTTTAACTTGTCAGGAAGGAGAGATGGGCGAAAATTTCATTTAGGAATCGCAAAGAGTCGTCGAGCCAGTCAATGTTGTCATATTCATGCACAGAAAAATAAAAAGTTGTTTGGATGAATATGAGTGCATTTTTAATATTCAAGAGGAAAAGTTTTAGTCTGATAAACTTATGATGCAGTGGTTGCTATGGGGATTTCTTTAAGCAAACTTCTGCAACCTAACAGGAAACCCAGACGGCCTGCAGTGTCAGCAGAGGATAGCTGTACTCAGAGCTAGATAAGACAACAATTTAGAGGATGTTGGAGCTTCTGTGTTTTTATTCCACATTTTCAGGGACAAGATACCCCTGTGCTGCAAGGTAATCGATGTTGGTAACAAACTGGGGGCTGTCTGCTCCCTTGTATTCCCAAATGAGCTGGTAAACAAATCAGATGGTCATTAGGCATTAGGTACAATAGATCCCCGCCATCTTTGCATCTGTTTACCACTTCATCACTGTCATGGCTGGTCTGAGTAGGAAAAATGAAATGTTTATGTGTGAATGTGTGTTATCTGTCGGCCGCAAAGCATCCAGTAGGTTATTTACAGGAAACAGTTGTGATGCTATGACCGAAAATACGTAATTAACATGGACTTCTTCAAATTTCTCTGACATGAATAACGACATATTTTCCAAAGCTGAATGTTTTACAGCTCTGAGAGGAAAGCTTGCTGTTAATGTTCCCAATGTCATAATTCCTTCATATTTACAACCAACGAAAACACGGTACGTTTCCAGCTCTAATGGGGTGAAATGAAATGAATAGCTCTAATACGGTTCAAGACTTTCATTTTGTTTCTCAAACCGGGCTAAGAGACGGTGAGTAACCTAGCAGGTGGTGTCACAGACATTCTTTGAGAATCACTTTAATTATTAATTTAAATGCAGTTGAGGGTACAGACAACAAAGAGCTGAAAAGGAATAGCTTGGCAGAAAGTGAGAAGAAAAAGAGGAGGAGCAGGAGGGGCAGTGCATGAATTATACATTTACCCCACAATCAGAGGTGCCTGCCTTATTTATGAGCAAAAAGCCCACACAGCTTAGCCAGAATTGTGCTTTGTCTGCTGTGGAATGCAATAGCGGTTCACTTAATACTTAATGACTCTGAAGTTTCACCCAGACACTCCCCACACACACTGATGCTTCGTCCACGGTGAGGGTTCCTTCTCTTACAGGTCCGCTGCCATCTCATGTTGTTATGTTCAGCGGCAACAAGAGTCAAAATTACAGTGGCTGTAACCAGAGCCTCAGTTATCACCTATCCCTGGACTCAGTTTACATTTCATGACAATTAGACTCAACAGGATGTATCCATCATGTGGGGTCAGATTGGCGATAAAGAGGCCAGTGGGCCCTTGACTATGACGTGGCATGGGAAAGCCAAGCCCTCTCCAGTGTTTTCTGAAACCCATGTCAGACCTGCCCAACACATGATTTACTGATTCTACTCTCACACCAAGCGCCCAGAATAATGATGACAGATGCACAAGAGGAGGGTTGAAAATGGGATCACGTGATAAAATGCTTCCTCAACGCCAAACGGTCTATAAAGTAGATTTACGGCAACTGTAATGAACTCATATTTTCCATTCGGAGGATGAAAAATGCATTTGTGTTATGGCGATGTCAGTCACCGCAGATTGAGGAGATAGTAAACAAGATAAAGGATTTCAACCCTGCTGCCAGGTTCTCCTCCTCTGACTACTCAATCCCTCTTCATCGCAAACAAAATGAGACCTAGAGATTCTGTCTCAATGTAGGACAACAACATGTAAACACGGTATGTTATCGGGTGGTGGGATGGGGGGGGGGGTGTCCTAATCCTGTGCTTTACTCACATTCCACCACTATCTCCATTTGTTTATTTGAGAAACACTTCAGATTCACTAATCCTACTTACCCTCTCCAGTTTCCACTAACAGACCCTTATACCAGCGGTTCCTGTAGCGTAGTTTCCAGTATCTGTAGCCCAAAACAGTGATAAAATACAGCCGTTGCGGTAGGAGTGATAATTGATCCTCTTTTAAGTATGTTTAGAGGTTGAGAACAAAGTGTTTATGGTTAGACTCAACACTCAACACTCTGAAATTTCCTGTATTTGCACTAATAATCAATGTATGGATGCTTAATTATTATTTATAATGCACTTCAATTAGGCGGATATGTGCAGGTGGTTAATAATGTATGAGCATTACCAGAAACCAGACCTTCTCCTCTGACGTACTGTCGGCGCTGGCGTTAAAACGACTGGGTATATTCTTACAAAAACAGTGGGAATTGAAATTAATCAATGCTGAATTTTTAAATCCTATTTCAAATTTTGTAAATTCTACAAATAAAGAAAGAGAGACAAGATTGGTTGCTGCTTTAGAAAACAAACATTTCTGGTCTAGAAAATCCAGAAAAGACTTGCAGCTTAAATTGTCGGCTCCCGGTCAAAGGTTAACGGAGCTGTTGATCTCTGACTGTTTGACACACATTCTGATTTTTCCATCATCCTGAAACTGCCACACACAATCTCTGGGATTTAACTGCAGGACACAGCAGCTTTAGATGGGGCTGGAATAAATTGATAAGCCTTCATCTACTAAGTACATGAGCTTTAAGAATCTTATGTTCTAATCTTCCCTTCTTTAACATGATGGTCAGTTCTCACGTGTAATGCTAACACAAATGACACATTAAGATGCAGATGAATTTTCTTCTTTAGCTCCTGAGGGAATTAGCTTCTAAATACATGAGCTTTGGAGGAGAGAGATGAATGTAAAAGGTATGCTGTAATCTATGATACTCAGTTAGCACATCTTCAGAATGAGAATAAACACTTGGATGACAGCAGATTGTCTCCGTATGACTGGTCATTACTGCTAAAAGAGGATTTTACAGCAGCTTTGATTACATTAATCCTTCAAGAGAATATAATTCCATCTGACAGGGAGAACATGTGAAATCAGGCTATCTGTGAAAGGTTGATTGTCTTAGAGAAGAAACAGCCGCTCCTAAACAGACCCTATGCTCTGTGGGGTCAATAAAAACACAAAATAGTACGAAGTGTGTATTTTTTTCATGGAAGCTTTCCAGGATTTCCAGGAGTGCACATCAGTCAGATACTGAACAGACATGGCTGCAGAGAGTGGCCTCAGACGTGGGCTTTCACTGTTGAAGAAGTCTAAACTACACTTCCACGGCCTTCTCGCCTCCTCTCCTGTGGCCACGTCTTTGGTTTTTTTGCTGTGGGGGTTTTCATTCTCTGCCACCCACCATGTGAATAATGAGCTCCACAGATAGCAGCCAATGAAGCGACCCCCCCTTTAGCCAATGAAACTTAACAACCATGTCCAGATCAGGTCCTTCCTGCTGGGACTGACCAGCCCTGCTTCACACTCCTCTGCCACCCACACACACAAACACTCACACAGACTCGAACTAGATAAATTACAAAATACGAGGTTTTAGAGAAACTACAGACAGGTCTTTTTACTTGATTTTCAGCAGGGTGAATAACAGTTTTACCAAATAAGAAAATCAATCAAGTCAAAATGACTGGGGTTGTTTCATCCAGACAAATTTTATGCTCTGCTTAGCAGAAACATTGACAGGCAATCCAGACACTGCCCACTTGACAGATTGATTTCTATTCCAGCTTGCTTTGAGGTGTCGGTGTTGGTAATGTGGCCAGCACCAAGTCGGAGAGGTGAGACAAGCGTCTGGCCTCAACATGACCAAAAGGTGCTTTGAAGTCTGTCTAAGCACCTAACAATCCCAGCCATGCCCAGCTGTAAACTACCACCAAGCACCCACTTTATCACAGTTTTGCAGGAGCCTCAGAATATACTACTTACAGCCAAAGGAAAAGTGACCACAAAAAAGACTTGTAAATAGCACTGACACACGTTTAAAGCTTCAAATGTAGAGCTGTGACAACTAATGGATTAATCAATCAAAACAAATAATAATCGGCTACTATTCTGGCGCATCATTAGTCATTTCATTGGGTTTTCAAGCATAAATCAGCTTCTTCTCAAATATGTCAATTTGCACCGTTTTCTGCCCCCGTTTTCTCACAAGTGTGTCATTTTAACCCTCAAAGACATAAACAGCCCGATCAAAAGCACCTAAAACGTTTAATAACTTTTGCACCACTAAACTTATCAATACACTGAAATAATTCAGGCAGAGTGTTTCTCATCTTTTCAGCAGAATCCGATATGACCCATTTGGACACTCAGTGGCTCCGCAGTGACCATAGAAGCACTATCATCTTCTGCAACACTAATTTACCAATAAAACTCATATAATTTGACAAATAACAATGGTTGATGCTTGCTGCATTCAGTAAATGATATATTTTGCCTGAAAAGTCACTTTTTCTTCAGTTTTCTCTTATCTGGTATAATAACCTTTGAATTTACTACTTTATAAACACCTATGTGGTCAGTAAATTAAATATAGTACCTACTATAATACCTACACTTGTTTTTCACTGGAAAAAGCAAAACACAGAGTAGGATTAAAATGAATGGTTCTAAATCACTTAGGAAAGATTAGATGTAGAGAAAAATTCACTATAAGGGTTAATTTTGGGCCAAAAATGACAACTCTGAAGATCTCACTTTGGCATCATTCGAGGAGTCTTTTCATGATTTTTTTTTATCAATTAATTGTTTTATTAAATTAAAAACTAGCAGATTAATCAATAGAAAGAATAATCATCAGTTGCTGCTGTATTCAAAGTCTTGTATGTGCCACATTTGTTCTTGATTATGATTATTACTCAAGAAAGAGAGTGTGTTTCTAATTTAATTTTATAAGTTCAAGTGTCCTTGGGAAAAAAGAAAAAAAAACAGTATTGGAAAAATTGGAAAAATTTGACCATTTTATTTTGCCGTGAGAAACTGTGGGGGTTGGTAGAGGGGTTTGACAGTGGGCTTTGAAAGACACAGTTGAATGAGACATAGTAGCATTCCAATGATTGTTATTCAAGCAAACCGCTCCAAAGCTTCCAACATGTGAAGACGAAGGCGCGTGTTCATCCAAAAGAGTAAACACTTCTTATTCTTATGTTGGTATGTAGAGCGCTGGGTGTGATTGGCAGAGGAGACCAGTCAAAGGAGCCACCTGGGATATGTAAGACATCTATGAAAGACATGCACGACTCATTGGCGTCAAATGGGAACCAGACAATGTTGCTTTATAAAGCTTTTCCCACTGAAAATTCTTGTAAATAAAATGCATGGATGTGGCTGCTTTGAAGACCAATGTAAACATCCATCTACTAAAAAACGTTGGAGGCTGCTGCTTCAGCTTATTGAATCTAATTAATCGACAGATCAGTCTCAAAGGAGGAAAACAGCACTTATTTTGAGAAATGTTCAGAATATTCAGCGTGTGTACAAGAAAAATATTATTAACATTTTCTTTTTGTGGAATGCTTAGTGATGTTCCAGTAAGTCACTGCGGGCCAAGTTATTCAGGCATAGTGCACATGTCCTTTCTTCTCTTCCTTCCCTGAGAGACTTTGAGTAATGAAGTGCACTGCTTTTTCGCAGCCCGGCATTTAGCTGCCTTAAGTCAATCCTAGCATTTGATTTGGAGCCTGGATCACACCCATGGGGAAAGCAACCCTGCTAATATCAGCCATGCTATGAATGTGGAAAGCTTCTTGGCTGCCTCTGAACACTCTCCCATGCACATGCACAAAATATATTTTCTTTGCACCAGAAGAAAAAGAACACCCTGGAGTTTTTTTTTTTTTCCCCCCAAACTTTCAGGGATCACATCCAAACTTCCCAAGTAGGGAGCTCTAACAGTAGGGAGACAAAATGACAATAGCTAGTAGAAATGCCTGCTGTTTGTTCTCCCTGCTGAATGGAGTTTGTTGCTAGTCCAGTGTTATGGCATGATAATGACTCACCAGCTCTCAAAATGCCACCTCATTCTGCTATAGAGAGAGGGCAAGCAGGTTAATTACCATGACAATGGGGACACTGAGAGCGGAGCTGATTCTGGACACTGCATATGAGATGACCACGATGACTTTCTCAGCACAAATGGAAACAGGAGGCTTTGATTTCTTAAAGCGGCAACAGATGGACGAGGTCACAGCATCTTTGTCTAAATTATTAGGCAGTGCTTCCTCACATTTTCTTCACAGGCAGGGAGCTCTCTGGGTGGACAGGCCTTCTGCCCTAACGCACTCCCCGGGAGTCACCCCCTTTGTCTCCTTGTTTGACTGTGTGCTGTTCATGAAGTGAAGAGGCTAATCAGCGGCTGTAGAGCTATTCACAAGGAACCACTGTACAGCATGGGCCTATTTGGTACAATTGTTAAGAATGGCCACAATAGCGTTGTGTTTTGACACATTACACACAAACTCAGAGAGTGCACTCAAGCCATTGATGTGGCTGTGAAGTGTGGTGATGTTTGCCACCAAAATATTGACTTCTGGGTGCAAAGTTAACACAGGCAGTGTGCCCTGGCCTGCAAATATATCCTGCATGGCTGAACCACAAACTAGGATGAAATTTAATTAACCAAATTTGAAGACATCCTGAGCTACAGTTGCGCAGCGCTAACATTAGTATGCCATTAGTTTTAAGGGTTTACACCAAATCCAATCTCATTTGTTTTCAGCCAACAAGTAGGATAAAGAAGTGTGAACTTACATGCTTGTTATAGCAGAGAGAACAAGAAGTCTATTAAAGAGTTTTGGACCATTGGAGACTTTCAGCAGTGTTAGTTGGTTGATTATGAAAACAGTATGCTGTGCTTGGACTTGCAGCCAGCGAAAGCCTTTTCAAACATAAAACGACTAGGGAATGACTAGTGCCAAGAGCCAGTGTTGGCCATCATAGTGGAAAGGAGAGAAACAAGTTTCACAGCATGGTGAAAACAAAGGTTTGCCTTCTTAAGCGCCAATACATTAACGCTGCAGACAAAAGACTGGTTACAGATAGTCTTTAATAATGTAAGATTTGGTTTTGGAGACAAACAACCCTGACAACCGTGAACTTTATCTTGAGTTTCTTAAATTACTATGTGGTGTTCAATTACAATTAAAAGCCCAACTTGAGCCCTGATTGTAACCCATTCAGAGATGCGACAGAGGAACACGGTTTATATATTTGCTAATAAGGTTAAAAGGGAAAGAACCAATACATTTGCAGATGTAGTAGAAAGCACAAAGCACAATGGTTCTGCTGTAGCCCAGGCAATGCAAATTACAGAGGAAACAATTTGAAATTCAAAGAAGGAATGTAGAAATCAAACGGAAAAGGTCATTTTGTGAGGCAGATGATACTAGACACTGATTGTGATTAATACATACCCTAAATGTGAAGATATTTTAAGTGAAGATTAAAAAAAAGAATCCACTTTATGAGGAATTTCCATTTACTCACCCAAATTCTCAGCATGCATTCCTATTTAAGTACACTGATGTTTATGCACATTTGTTGGAACACACACAAGGAATATAATTTGTGGTCACCTGGACAACTTCCCATACATAATACAGCATAGGTTTATGGTGTGTAGGAAAACTGAGGAGAAAGGAAAACTGCACTCCTGTGAATATCACATACGTCGTATTTTGAGTTCTCATGGAATAACAGCATCGACTCCTTGTTTCACGGTCTGTGTGTGGGGAGATGAGAGGTTTTGACAGCTACAGAGAGCATTGTTCAGATTTCTACTTGAACTGGGCTCTGCTCGCGTATCATCCTTCTTATTTGAGCTCCACAGTGTCCTCTGTCTAAAGTCTATACAGCACATCTCAGAGGGCCTTGTCAACAGCTCCAGGAGAGTTTGATAGAATATGTCAGCGCCATCTTTTCAGAGGAGCTGTCAGCACCAGCTTTGTATCAACCTTCTTTGGGACAGGGCATGAAACACAAACAAGCCCTGCGGGAGGCGTACCGCACTACCTCCGACTGAAATTTCAAATGGCAACAGTTGAAAAAAAAAAAAAAAAAACAAACTCATGCTTTGCTTCCATAAATCACCAGGCATTTACTTTCTTCAGATCGTTTAATTGAGGAATTTAACAAATGTCAACAAACGGAGAAACCGTCTTGTTAGGATTAGCTGGAAATAAAGAGTTTTTCCCAGTGACAGTCTACAACTCATGAGATGATTCCTGCAGGCATGACAATACAAGTCCTGTCACGACTCGTACAAATACGGTGTAGTATCTTCTATAAAATGAGACATGTATGTGGCATGCGTCTCATTCTTTAAAAAAAACCAAACAAACAAATCACACTACCTTGGAGCACTGCTTGTGATTCTGGCACCACACCAAGGATCCATTATTCTGTAGGAGAAAAAGGAGAAACACCAATCAAATTCCAATCCTGAACATACTGAAAATTCCCTTTAAATGGTCAATTATTCGAATGAATAAGCTGTCGCCTTCTCATCCATCACAGCAAAACTTTTTTCAAGTCTCGACCTTTGTGACTAACAATACTGCTAACGGTACACAAATTTCAGAGACAGACCTTGAGTCAGTAAATGTATGTAACCTAAGCAGGAAAGTGGGGTCACAGCAGCAGGGCCAGGGCACACCTCTGGTCATTTTCAGTTCAGCATGGTGACCTCAGCTTTTCTGAGGACCTGTTTGATCTCTCAACAGACGTCCCCGAGGTCACCGAGCTGGGAACTGATGTCAGCACTCCTGTGCAGACTGCAGATTCTGCCAATTTCCTTTAATTGCTGTGGAAGTATCACCTTCTACACACAGACAAGGCAAACATTTGGCCCTAATAGCGCTGTGTCTTTATAAATGCTGTACGTGTAAACATGGAGGTTGTAGAGTTCAGCACCACTTGGGGTAAATAGCTTGTGCAAGTGGTCATTTCCTGGATTTCATTAGGCCGAAACATTATTCTGTCATTCTCCGCAAGCATAATTGTGCTTGGATAACGAGCGTAACAATAACTGATCATAATGACAACATTTGAGAAGATGCTATGCACTGCGAAAAGGAACATTTAGGGTCCCGCTGTTATACTGCCTTATGTGAACCTTGTGGAGAGGTAATGAATCTGAACACTGAAGAATAATCAAAACCAAAGACCTACACTAGAGGCTGTGAATTTAATGTGATATTAATTGAGTTCATTCTACCAAAGTACCTCAATCTGAGCTGCATTTTTGATGCTGCGCTTCTTTTTGAAATCAGTTTAACGGTGCATTGCAGCCAAACTTTAGGGGTCTGCAGGCAAAAAGTCTGCTTAAGTTCAATGTCAAGTTCAAAGCCTTTTCCCACAATGTAATCCAGAAGAAATTTCCCATGAGACCTTAAGAGAGAACTTATCATTAAAGGGTTTAATTTGACATCCAGTACCAGTAAGTGCTGTGCTTTTAGTGTCAAGGATAATGGTCAAATGGCTTCAAAGGAATTCATAATTGTATGGCCATGTCTACAGAGAATCTCTACCACAAAAACTGCAGATAAGGATGAAAAATATATGACTCGGAGTACCAAGAAGAGCAGAAATCGTTTTTACATTTCCTCACCGCATGAGTAGGGAACTGAGTGCAAAGTTGGCTGAGGTGTGCATGAGTGAAAATGTCTTCCTTTTGCGCATAAAGACTGCACATGTACTGTGTCCAGCTGAATCTTGATTAAAATCTGAATTACTCCTCGCTACTACTTCAAGCTGTACTTTATTACATGATTAAAATCCTTGTGGAGTTCACCGACTTATGAGAAATCCCCTGTTGGCGACACACCATAAATAAATCCTTGACATTTACACTGGCGGCCAATGCCTGGGGATAATTTATACAGATTGCCACAACTCTCTGCCATGTCCAAAATCATCAATCGTGTTTTTGACACCTTTCTTCAGCCATCAATCAAGAGCGACAGGGCCAGATCCACAGAGGAGCTAATTTTGCTGTGTGACAGCATCCGTGTATCAGAGAAGCTCAGCAGGATGTTGCCCCAGCTGTCCAGGCCTGACCCCACCATGTCAGGGACCAACGGGGAATAATTATAGGTCAGGACTTCATCCCTGTGACTCACCATGACATTCCTCAGCAGTCCGGACATTATGCAGTGCTGAGGACTGTCAAGGACTTACGTAGATGAATGCTTTCCAGATATCCTCCTTTGTGTCTGTGGTCGAGGAGAAGAGGCCAGACAGTAGCTTGTAGAAGGTGAACCCGGTGCTTTGTTACTGACACTGGTGGAGTCGTGTAAACAGGGGGATTTATCACAGAGATACATTATGGCCGATGTCAGCTGAGAAGTCAGAGCAGGTGGCCATGGGCGCGCTGCATTGTCTAGACAACTGAGGGAACATACACAAGACCCCTTTTATCTTACAGGATAGCATTCCGCCTTTTGAAAGTGGGAATCTTTTGTTTCCGATGTGCTCCTGATTCGGAATAGATGAATCTCAGTTTACACTGGTGAAGCGGGCTTTAAGCTAAAGTTGTTCTTGCCTGAATGGTTTCGAGGTATAAGTATTTTTGCACAGAAATTACCTCGAGACCCTTTGTGTTTCTGGTCAAGGTGACGGGACATCAAAGGGCAGACCGGCGTCTCTGCGTTGTCCTTTGACAGCACAGAGGTCCTCGGGCAACACCGAAATAACCGATCCTTAAGGACACTTACGCAGCACTAAAATGAAGGGCTTCACAATTTAGGCTTTAACTTGAGTGGGTGTGAGGTTTGTGGTCAGTCAACTCATCAATTATTCACTTTGTATGAATTATTTGACAGGGGCTCTGAAAGTGAGCTAATGTGTTAAGCTTACATCCAAGCATAACATAAAAAAGGGTGTTTCAAAAATTTCAAACAACATCAGGGTAAAGTTGTCTCCAGTTAGCGATGAAAGCTATTTGTCAAATGAGGTAGCTGAGGGTGTAGCAGCACTGGGGGCTGAGATTTACAGACAGGACTGTCATGGTTTAAAAGCATTTACAGAGACGGGAGGCCGAGCTATATAGACCCCTATTCATCCGCTGTCTTCACTAATGAAAAACTCCACACACGAGACACGACCACTGGCTGAGGTTTGATTCCACTGAAGGTTATTTAATATCAAAGACAAAAAACAAGGGGACACGGAAAAACTACTTTCCAATGTTTTTTCTTCCCTGTCCTTAAAACACAAATCTCTCAAGCAAGATGCTTAGGTTTAACTGCACAGCACATTGGAAATGAATGACTGGATTTAAAATGTTATATTTTTATTGCTTTGAGTGTAATAACAAGACCACATGGACACACCTTGTTTTTGGCTTCATGGGTCCCCACATAAATAATCCAGTACAAGGCTGATGCTTTCAGAATACATTATTGCACAGGGCACCCAGTTCACTCTTAATATTTTAAAGTAACCGAGGCTAATATTTATGGTTGGGTGTTCCCCTCTGTCTATTGTACTGGGGTGACAAGTTCCCCAAAAGTGAAGTAAAATGTCAATAAATCTGTATTTGGAAATACTATTACATCAATAAATCTACAGTTGCAATAAATCTGACAACCAATGGGCTACCCATGGGTTTTCCAACTCCGCAATTCCATGGTTGTTTCCATTTCACACTAATTCATAGTTGTGACAATTAAAACAAAGTCCTCAGATTCAGCCACATAAAAAGGATAGACGCGTGGGTGTTCCTAACATATCCACATTCTAAATTCTCCAAGTATCCATTATTCAGCTGACAGATCCAATTCAAGCTGATATAAAAAACAGATTTTTAATTTCAAGCTGCGAAATGTGTTAGAGGGACAAATTGTCTGTTGTACAAGAACCAAAAGCAGGAGCAGAATATATTAAGTGCCTGATATTCAGTAGAAACAATAAAATATTCTGAAATAGTACACAGGAGTCCCCACTTGGACGCAGAGATGAGGCATTTAATTTCCATAAAATGGAAAGGCTTGTATGTCCTGGTTTTTTTCTCTCTCGTATTAAATGACCCCTGAAGGATGTCCGAGTTGAATTAAGAGGTCTGCCGTCTCAATCATTGGAGTGGAGCACCGAGCTGCTGCCGGCTGCTGTAATAAGATCTGGCAGAGGAAGCAGATCCACCTGTAGGTTGTGCTGACTGAGCATGCTCCACTGTTGTGGCAACAGTACATTAGAGCTTATCACATTTACTACAATTGGGCGCCAGCAGTTAGCAGGAAGGTGACCTCGCGGAGCAATATCAGTAGCTCAGTGTGTATCCTGCATGTCTTTGAGGTGTGATGCTGGCATTTATTGGCAGGGCCAGGGGGTTGAGGGTGGTGGCGGCGGGGGGAGCCATATGTTTTTGCAGCTGACCAGACCCCCCATTTTCACATGAAAGGCCTGTTGAGAACACAGTGCATAAGACAGTCCTTCCAGATTATCAACATTTGCCTTCTATTCTTAGGGCCACCGACTTGCTCAAGCAACCTTGCTTATCGCTAACCACAAAAATGTTCCTTCTCTTTCGACAAATACCTCCCACTCATTTTCTCCTCACTGAATATGTCTGGCTCCGACACAGAGGCTCTGCAGTCAATTATACAGACTATTTGCTGTTCATTAGAGGTAAGACTTTTCAGTCAGCTGGTGACTGATTTAATGCCCCAACTTTAAAACCCAGGGCAGCAATACACAGCACCATTTGAGTCTTCTACTCGCCAAGTTGTATTTGACACACCACTGTTTCAATCTATAGACAGGCTGTTATGTTGTTTTTCACAGAAGGGTTAATTCCAGTAAATAACCTTCATCGTTCCCCACTGGTGTTAGTTATCCCATAATAAAACAGCTTGAATTAACTGTAGTAGGTCTCTGTCCCCCATGGACCTGCATTGAAAACCATGCATTGGATCAATAAGTAAAGTTAATTGGTGACAATGAAAACAAGCACTGCACTCTTGCTGATTCATGGACCTAATTACAAATTCACTTTGCTGCACAATGTTTTTTTGACAATTAGAGATTCATTAATGCACTCTGAGAAACAAACCCCTTGCAAATGCAAATAGTGGGAGCATAAAGCCTGTCACTACATAGACAGACAGATAGATAGCTGTGGAAAAAGGAGCAAAAAGAAGAGGGGATCAGTGACCACTCATAATCCTGAGAGAGAACAGTGTGTCCAGTGAAGGGTAAAAAACAACTTGTGAGACCACAGACCCAATCAAGCACGAATAGAGCTAATTTAGAGGAGCTGCAACACAGTCTGAATTGCATGAAAAGTGTGGAAAAATTCTTGCTCTGAAAAACACAGCGGATCCTCTCACATGGAAGAGCAGACACCTTAATAAACGTGCAACTCAGTTCATTAAAAAAAAAAAGGAACTGGCGCTTCATGGAATCACGGGTGTTTCAGTCATGACATTTGTTCTCCCACAAACCAGTCTGATTTTCTATAAATCATATAAGAATGAATGGAAACTGGTGCCAATGTGATGCGTTCATGGTCCATTTAGTCCAAAATGCTGCAACGTGTTAATTGCAAATATATTGTGAACCCCCTCCACAGACACGCGTGCTGATTGTGACAACTTTGCAAGCAACTCAGCCACGCGTGGATTTGCAACTGGTGTTTTAATTTGGTGACACTTGCTTGTTTTGTTTTGCGTCTTTTCTGTATCATCACATAAAAAAACAGAAGTGTGGAAGTATTTTCAGCAGCATTAGTAACCTGCTCCTGTTTATTCACAACGGACTCATGAGGAACAGGTTTCTTGATCATATGGATGAATAGAATGAAATAACACTGATTTTATTCCTTGCTTCTTATTCCCGACCAACTAACGCAAGTTTGAGTGTCCGCGGCCACATGCTCGTACCTGAGAGTGCTTGAAAAAAGCAGAGATGCGAGTGATGTGCAGACTGAGGCACCTCGAAGCGCATCTTGCTCGGTAAATGCTGGCAGTGAAGAAAGAGTCGTCCTGTTTCCTCGCAGACACACTTCTCGGGGTCGTTAACGCCGTAATCCACAAACACAGGGTCACACACGCGCTCAGGTTCCTAAAAAACATGGTCCCGCCGTTGTGTATTTAATCCCTCCACGGATCGGACAATACTGCGTACGGGCTCCGCCGGAGAAACTAAAGAAACTTCAATTATACACTGGGGAGGAGTCACGGATCTCACGTGCCCTGTGATTGGAGGAGCCCACGCTGAGTGACAGATCCGCGGAGTGGTAAGCAGGTAGACTGCTGCATTGTCCTGCACTGTCCACAGCGTGAAAGAACAGACATAATGAATGAGCTCGTGATCATAAGTTATTATGGAATGATCTGCTCTATTGTTATTATTATTGTTATTAGATTGTTTACTTTTTGTAATTGTTACTACTACTGTACTTATTGTCACTATTGATATTATTGATTATGTTGTTACAACTATTATTATCATTGCTTTTATTATTTTCATTATCATTTCTATTATTATTATCATCATTGCTTATTACTGGTATTACAATGTATTACTGCTTGTATCTCCAGTGCGAAATTGTCTATTGTTACTGATTTCTTTTTAGTTATTGTTGTTATTATTATTTTATTATTTCCCTTTTTATCTTCTAATTGTTCTTATATGGGTACATAAAATGCTGTGCTGTTACTGGAACCTTAATTTGCCAGAGATATGAATACATTTCTATCTAATCTAATCTAACGTGTCTGTCTCTAAAATATCATAAATAGTGTCAGGTCAATTATTTACAAAGAGTATCAACTATCAAGAAAAATGGTTGGCTTATTTATTTATTATTATGCTCCTTTAACGCATATGGAAGTGTATGATCCATGTCATAAATCAAGTGTGATCATATAAGGTGTACTAAAATGAAGAATCTTTAATTGTCAGTATATTTTACATGCTTACATACAATACATTGAAATCCACTCTCTGCATTTATCTAATCACTTGATGAAACACCACACATTTCAGGCTAGGGGGATTGGGGGTTTAGGTGCCTTGCTCAAGGGCACATCAGCCAACATTTCTGCTGCCAGTCCAGGGAATCGAACCAGAGACTCTTCGGTCACAAACTGATTCTCGAACCTACATATTTAACATCACATATATTTCATGTATGTAAATTAGGGCTGCACAAATACATCAAACCTACTGACTAGTGACTGGCTATGTGCAAATAATAGAGTCATTTGACCAATAGCAGAGGCTGATACAGTATTTATCTGTTGTGTTACAATAATAGTTGTTTTATACATGTGGTGGTTGAGTTTGACATCATTGAAAGATTATGTGATGAGAAGATGAAAAACTCTTATGACAGCACAGTTTTAAAGTAACAAATGACAGCAAAAGCATTAAAATAATCAGAGATTAACATTACTGGCTTCAGTTGTCAGCCAAATTGTTATTTTAAATGCTGGCATTGGTATCAATCCAGAATCTCTCAATTACTCCATCCCTACAGTAAATTCAGCATGCATATACAGTATATTACACTGTGTCAGCCTGTTTCTTTGCATCATTTTAAACAAAACTGACAGCAGACAATAGCTGAACACTTGTTTATTTGTATAAGCAGAGGAGTCAGACCTGCTGCCATCTACTGATGACATAACTCATCAGAAATGTGGGGTAGACAGGTTTTTGCATCAAACCATCACATATGGTCTGGGTGAAGCTTGCCAACATCCCAGGGAAGCCCTTTTCCTTTAGCTCACGCCTCTCCATTTAACAGTAGCTTGGAAAAACAATTCTACATGGAAAACTATTAAAACCATCCTGACTAAATTCCTTAAGCTGGACTCCCAACTTCTGGCATCATTTTCTAGCCTAAGGTATGGAGAAAATATGACATGTAGGAAAAGCTCGAAATCCTCGCTATTTATTAGAGTTAAGGAGTGAGTGTTTTAATTAGAAAGTTCCCTCAAGGGTTTACAAGACACTCCTGCTTTTGTCAGCTCATGGAGTACTTCCCTGAACACTATTACAGCAGCAGCATAATGAAGTTTTATAGCTGTTGCTCTTAAACTCTATACAAAATGGGAGTAAAACACACTTACACACCATCATTAGATTTGGCGTAGGTCGCCATTTTGCCTCGGGCCAATTATGCTTAGTGCCAAATAGTTCAGCCCATGCTTCTCCACTGAAATGATAATATGCCCATTTCAGTACATCCTGAACAACAGGCGCTATCTTAACAATTACAGGGATCACCTAATAAAAAAAAAAAATAAATCCTGTTATTCATAAATGCTCATTCATAAATGCTTAGTGAGAGTAAATAACGAGCCTGCTGTACATGTATGAAAGTATCACTATGTATCATAGCAACCATCTCACGGTCCTCTAATGATAAGACGGATGTGTGTTCATTTCCCTGGTGGTCTCAGACATACAATGGAACTTGCAGTGAGAGATCCCTTGCCACTCTTAAAATATTTAAACGCGGATGTCTGTGTACCTTAAAAACAGTATAATGGCTTAATTTGTTGGCTTATTACAGCCATGTGTGGTGAGGGTTTTATAGTGAGCGGTGAAGGAAACACACTGTCTGTGTGCGGTCCTGATGTCTCCTGCAGCCTGTGGGACACGTATCCATTCGACGCCATGCTTTCATTGACTGGGAAAAACCTCTCCCACTCGTGAACACAGGCTGAAGAGCTCTTTAGAAAGGGCATGTTTGTCTGACCTAAGGAGGGATTCCATTTCATATCTGGCCCACGTCACTGCATTCACCTATTATTACAATGAGCCTAGAAGAACAATGTTCACCTATGTAAACAGACCTGCACAGTCTGACACAATATGTACACAAAGCCTCAAGTACTCTATGGATTTCTTTTTCCCTGTAGTGCACAAATAACATGTATTATTCCTTTGAAGGTTACTTATTTGTAAGCTTACCGATAATGGATCAGCTTGGAAACTTCCAGCAGCTGCTTTTAAAGCTTTTTTTTTTTTTTTTTTTACTGAACACCTCTCTGACCTCTTAATATTCACAAAATATTCCACATACCATAACATAAAATGCCCAGTTTCAGTGCTAAACAGCAAACTACAGGATGTATTCATTTTTTGTTTTAATACAATCATCATATTAGTACTAATCTCTGTGTTGCGTATTTGTTCAAAAGCACCTCTGGTTACATTGTGTCCTCTTTGTGCTTTCTTTTGACGGGATATGCTGGTATGACAAGGGACCGACTACAACAGAGCTGCAAAAATGTGGGTTTCTCTGTCACATGATCTGACAAAAGGCATCTCAAGAGATAACACACTAGTATCAGTTGTCAGCCTGCATATTCCTGAGAAAGAACGTGCACGGCGATCAAACACTTGAGTATCTTTGATCCTTAAAGGTGCAGGTGGACTTATGGTTCACACCTTTGATGAGAGACCATCCGGATCTGAGGAGACAACTGGCTTTTGTTGTGAACACTCCAGCAAACAAAGGAAGAGATTAGTTCAGTGGGAGGCAGTACTGCAACATGAATAACTTCAGATGTATGAACCGGATGTGCCTTAATAATTTGGAGGTTTGAATGCATTTTAATGAACTGAGACTGAGGAATACTAAAAATACCATGTTTAGCTTAGAATTAAACTGTGGATCATCTGGAGGTGTTGTTGCCATATGTTTTAGTACAATAGACTCACAGAACAAATGGGAACCTAGTCATCATGATGCCATATATGACAAATTTACGAGAATACCAGCATTGTTTTGATTTTGATTGATTTTTTGATTTAGTAATTTATTCCGAACATGCAATGAAAGTTAACATATATGTGAACAAGTAAAACAGAAATAATAGTACAATCAAGAATTGAGACAATCTTAGAAAACAAAAACAAAAAACAGCACAATAGATTCATTTACATGCCCAAAAATATCGGAATATATAACCATAAATCATCTTTGCCTGTTGCTAATTAGGTTGTGATGAGATCAGACCCTCACAGGACAGTCTAAACTGAGGGTCTATACCTATATTTAATATTGTTTAATATGAAGAGGTTATGATTTAATATCAGTCCTGAGTTTCGGGAAGCGTCATTTCTGTTTTTAAAAGCAATCTAAACATTGACACCAAAGCCATGTCAGCACTTAGCTGTTTCATAATCATGTTAATAGTAATGTAAGTATGTAACAGGAATACTAAATATCTGTCTGATTCTTGGTATTATTATAGAAATATCGTAAGGAAATTTGCTTTTGTATCCAGATTTGTCTTTTTCTAACTACTTAATATTAATCTGTGTGGCTGTACATTGGTCATGGATCATAGAATGGATTATGGATTCGTGTCCCTAAAAACAAAACTTTACTCTTTCTTATACAGAAACTTCTTTGTCTATTCATAATTTCAAGTCTATTCACTGCCCATGTGTCTACAAGAAACATTCCCTGTGAAAATATTAGTCTTGTATATGAGGTTGGAAAAACCTACTTAACATGAGGGGGGGTTCTAGATGCCTGCATGAAACATTTTCCTTCTTTCACCAACTCCCAAAACAATGCAGCGCTATGAAATGCTGCAGGATGATAGTCCAGTACAAGCTGTTTTTCGCATATAAACCACCCACACTCGGAGCTAAAGTTACATTTTGGTCTCAGTTTGGACAGTGATGGTTGACTGATAGGTGAATATCCCTTGGCGGTTGTTATCAGGCCAGATGACATTAACTGCACCTTTTTGTAAGGTGGGCTGGTGTTTATTTTCACATCAGATAGGTCTAGAATAAATAGACAAAGAGCTGTGAAACTGGCATTCATGTATGGAGACAGAGAATTCTCCAAATGAGGGAGGTTCCAACGCTCATCAGCTGGTAGTGTGTCTCTCTTCAGCCACTAGATGGCAATGTGTCCACAGATATAATGTGACTCCAGACAAGTCTTTGACACCTCACTCTTTTTTTTCCCTTAAAGTATTTTCCAGGAGATGATCCAGAATTAATACCCAACAATGAAGAATTTATCAGGGGGATTTTATTCTCTGTCTGAGGTAAACAGTTATCAGATATGATGAAAAATAAAACATATTTTGAGATTCAATGTAATCTTTCCTTTCTCTTTGCCCAGTCACACAAACACACACACACACACACACACACACATACATATGCATGCACATGTACTCACACATTGAAATATCTGCAGGTTATGTGCAACTCTTAGATCCTATAGTAAGATTAATTCATGTATTATAACCTAATTTGGTAAGGAAATGTTGAATCTGATGTGTTGCTTTTGCATATCAGATAATGAGGTGCTTGCCATCACCATATGAGTGGCTTTAATCAGGATGCATGATAATACATTTTGTTCTTTCCTATCAGTTGTGTAATCTGTTCCTTCTCCTCCATATGTAAATCTTCTTCTGTTCTTTCTTTTTTTCTCTTTGATGCTTCAACAGTGCTGAGTTACAGAAGGAACAACAACAAAAAAAAGAAGCCACCTCTTAAACATTTAAGTCAGGAGTGTGATTATGCAGAGTGACATGTCACAATGCTGTATTAGGTGTCTAGCTGAGTGAAAGCCCATTACACAGCATTATGTTGCTATGACAAAGCAGGAGGCTGAAACCAGTGATCCAGTGCACAGCAGACATGCCCATCCCCCCAGTCTGTGGGCTAACAATACAGTGTCAGCTCCCAGCTAGAAATAATACAGTAGGAATGCTTTAAAACGGCCTCGGGTTGTAAGCTGAACGCCATCTCAACCCTGCCCTATATTTTAAAGGATGATTTTTTTATAGGTATATTTTAACCAGGTCAGTTTGGAATTATTATAAAGGAACTCGACACCAGTATTAATAAATATCACAAGATGTTTCATCATTAGTGAAATTTGTGAGATGTAGGGGGTTCTTGATATGATAGGATGTGATATAAAGAATACCACGCTGAAGAAAAGCTGCAATTAAATCATGTTTTTCTCATTCACATGTGCATACATATGAATACTGTGATTGTGTTCAGTATTGTTTGCCCAGATTGACTGAATTATAGCATTAAATAGCTAAAGAACAATAAATTCAGAAGAAAAGAAACAGTGAAGCTCCAGAGGAATATTGCCTCTTAGAGACATTTAGTCGGAAGATTTAAATGTCACTGTAAAAAGGCATTGTAAAGTCATTGACAGTCATTGTGCTGGGAGGGGGAGGAGAGGGAAGGAGGCTATGCCCAGGTCACCAACCCTTGACCCCTGTGCCCGACCCTTGAATCTCTGACATCTGTCTGCTTTTTCCCGCCTTCTCTCCCTCCCCCAGTTCTGCCAAAGGAATTCGATTAAAGTGGGGGGAAGAATGCAGCTTCCTGAAGCAACACGCTTCTCTACATGCTTTGTTGTTTGGAAAATGAACATGACACAATGAAAAAGTACCATTTAAAGAACATATTTAGCTACACTGTACACTTGGAGGTCAGCATGTCTTCGTCTTATTTGTCTGTTTTATCAGAATCAGAAATACATCATTAATCCCCGGGGGGAAATTTGTGCGTTACAGTTGCTCCAACACAGTTACATGTAACACACTTAATTTTTCAATTGGGAATAAAAATATTCAAATGTGAAATCAGAGATCTTGTCTGTGTGTTCTGGTTTGTTTTGTCTGGGGGAAAAAATGGGTCTGGAGACTATGACATAACAGCATACGTACCACAGAAACCCTTCTGCATCTCTAGCCAGTGTAGATGGTTGCAGCGGGGGAGGGGAGGAAGACAGTGGGGGAGGTGTTGTACAGTGTGTATACAAGGAAGGCTCTCTCTCTTTCTCTAATGGCACAAGCTCATACGAGCAGACACACACACACACACACACACACACAGATACTGAAGCCTTTTCTTCCAGACAGCTCTGAGGCCCAGGCCCCCATGCTCCTATTCTCTTCACAGTGTAAATACAGCAGCAGGGCTTAGAGAAGTAAATCCAATATGTCAATGGACACCAAAGCATAAAAAGGAATAGATACCCAACTGGATATTCCCCAGCCGGAGACTAAGCTTTCCCTGCGCTTCCCTGGCCTAATAACGACATAACAAGAGTCGTGTGACTTACAGCACCCTTCCCCCACCCTTACATATTACCATTGCTCCTCAGTGCTGTCTAGAAAGGTCATGTGACCCTCATCAGCTTCCCGGGTTGGGGGAGGGGAGCCAGATTGAACCTGTTCTTTGTTAGGAGGTCAGCTCCAGCTCTATGGCAGGAAGAGCTCCTACCATACACTATGTAATAGAAGGGCAAAAAAGGGCAGAGAGATTAGAGATGAATAGATTTTTGAGAATTTATACATTAAACAGTAAACAAGCAAGCGAGCAAAGCGCATACACCGTAGCACGCTTTGTGGATTTGCTCGGTCAAATGGTGCCCTGGTAGTTTTCAAATGGCACAGGGCTGATGTAATACAAAGAAAGCCAAATGGCCTAAGCTGAGACATGGTTTGGGATTTAACAGCAATGTAAAGCAGGCTGAGTTTACAACATTACTACTACTGTTTGTCTGTGAGGACTTAGTCTTAAGTCCCTGGAGTTTAAAATATTTTTTAAAACCAGAATAGTTACTGATTTTAAAAGCATCCCTCTTTTTTTTTTAACTCTGCGTAATGTGTCCTTCATCAAGCCAAGCACTCTGTAACTGAGTGCTCAACAACTTCTAATCTTAAAGTATGATTATTTCTTTAAAAAAAAACTGTTTGGCTCCGGGTGAAGTCATAAATACAGTACACTATTTACTGCCATATAAAACAGTTACAGATACAACTGAGCAGTCTAACAATACTGTACAATTTGAGTTTTGGAATATTTATTTGTTTGCAAAGGTGTGCGTAACAGGGTCAACACCACAGAGATAAACACATATACAACAAAATAACAATACAACAGGATAGTGACATTATAAAACACTGTTAACTAAATTATCATAGGGTATCATACATTAAATTATTATTTGTGCATCATTATCTTACACTTCAACCACACTGCTTAATTTGGGCTTTTTCAGCCACTCTAGTAGAGTTTAAAAGCAAATTTGACATATACAGTGTGTTTTATCATTTGCAGGGCTTTTCTTTAAGAATTTATTACTGATTTGACAAAAATGTGTGTTAAATACATTACCTAAAAAAACACTGGTTTGTGATTTAAAAAATATGGCCATTACATATATGAAATTATTATAATGGCCATGTACTGTATATTGGAAATAACCTTACAGTGAAACCCAACAGACTACTGTAGAAGCATACAACATGGTTTATAGGACCAGATGTATGAATGGAGCAAAAATTCTTTTTTTTTTTTTATCAAACAAAATGTGTCGACTTCTCTCTGCAATCTATTTAACAGTTTGCTTTCAGAAAATGAGGACTGAGGACATTTTTATTTGACAGGATAGTGTGCTGAGCTCATATATCCATTTATCTGCTCTCATCAAAAATGGATCAAGAGAAGAGCTCTGACAGGAATGTCTCTGCAGCATATGGTCCTGCAGCATCTGCACATCAGCCACTGACATCCCCATGTCCTCTGTGAACTGAATTTATTTATATTCATTGTCTTTGTCTCAAAAGGCTATATTAGTTTAACATTTGTGAATGTGTTTTCCTCTAGAGATGACTGCGTTTCAAATAGAATAGAGAAAATACGGGGAAATATTGGATACTGGGGGAACAGTGGACTGCAAAGATAGTTTTAAAGCTTCGAAATGTAAAACTCAGGGTTTTTGCTCACGCATATTTGAGTTGTTCAACTCTGTGTTACTCTGTGTTGTGCTTTGAGCCAGTTTGTTGATGAAAGCTAACAGTAGCTTGTGTTGTTGTTACTGCTGTAGAGGAGCAGAAGAAAGGCCTGTTTACATTTTACGAAGGGCCCCTGCACTCTGTAATGAAGCCCAGAATTTAAAAAAAGAAACAGGCAGCAGTGCCTATTCCCTAGCAATCTTTCAATTGCTACTATTGTTTTATATTTATTTACCAATTTATATGTGATCCTTAGAAAAAGATTCCTGGAAGTGATTAAAGCATAATTTGCTTTGTATGTAAAAATAGTTTGCTTAAGATTTTCATTTGCTATTCTTCCTCTGGTTCAAATTTATTACAGAAATGCACATTTACATTACTCACTACAATACAATAAATGCGCAAAAGTCTGTCTTTGTAGGGTTGTAATGAGCATGCATGTTTATTTCCCAGTCTCTTTATTAAGATAGATGAGAAAAGCAAGACGTATTTTTGTATGGGCACAGCATCACAACACAAAATTTATTGTGATCTCCATTTGGATTTAGTGCATCTTGAACAACCCATAGTGGGCTCTCTTATTCTTTTTTTGTCCAGATGATGCTATATAACCTAAGAAAAAATATACAGTATTGATATTTCTTCTGAAAGGCCACAAAGGAAACGATAGCCTAAAAGGTGAGAGAAGCAGTTTGAGCCCTTGAGCAAGGCACTTAACCCCCCTGGCATGGCAGCTGACAGCTCCTAGTCTGCAATGTGTGGTGTGTTCCTGCACTTTCAGCTAGTGATGGATTAAATGCAGAAGTTCAATATTGGTGTGTGTCCAAATATACAATAATGACATAATAAAGATTCTTCTGCTTTTGTTGTTAATGCTGTTTTACTGTATATTCCAATTATACATACTGTATATTGTAATGAATCAGAATCATCTTCATTTGCCACGTATGCAAACACATACAGGGAATTCTTTGACATCCCACTAGTAAATTATAAATTCAAGATATAATAAAAAATAGGAAAAATAAAATAGGAAAGAAATAAACTGTATACATAAAGACATAGTTATAGTGCAATTTTTTGTGCAATTGTTGACATTAAGGGAGAGTGTTAACTGTTCATTAAACTGACTGCTGTGGGGAAGAAGATATGGTATGATGCATGATAAGCCTTCAAAACCTCCAAAGCTAAATGGTTAAATGTGGACTCTTATGCATTGTACTCTACATCATAATGCACAGGGCAAACATTGCAATTGAGGCTTTGGTTTCAGTAAAGAATATGTTGTGCGCAACTAGTACAGGCTTTACGGTAACCAAAGGAATGTGTCACACCAGTGTAGAGCCGTAATGATGTCAACTTGTTATTTACTTTCCAAATCTGAATGACTGAGCAAGGCGAAAGGAGAATTAATCAACCGCTGTGTGACCAGGCAGGCGAAAAAGAGAAGAGTGTGTGGGGGAGGGGAGGCGGCTCAGAGGCCAGATAGGCAACATGCTTAGACTGTAGCTTATGAGACTCAGCTTAGTTCTTTCAATAAAACAAAAATATCACATAATAACGCACTTACGGGGCGAGTTTTATCAAAGTGTGTCATGTAAGGTGCTGATAGTGCTATATATGGGAGGCAGTCAGATTTATTTTAAGGCTGTAGTTAATTAGTAAAGCTTAAAAATGTTAAAAAATAAAAGCTATGTGTAAATTTTAAACTCTGCTGTTAGCATTTGTTTACCTCTGTGTAGCGTTGGCTAGCATGTTTTTATCGTAAACTGTAGCAATTGTAGTAAGCCAGGCCCATCTTATGTGTTGATATAAACCTGTTGGTGGATGGATTAATTAAGTTATACACCTCGACGTGTTTTCATTATCCAGGTTTAAGGTCAGTTAACACCACCACCACCTCCACTACTACCACCACCCCCACCCCCACCCCCGTCTCTCTCTCCCCTATCCGCCGTCTACCTCTCTCTCTCCCGCTGCCGATGAGCGCCTGCTGCTACCTCTTTACGTCCCTGTTCTCAGAGAGCGGTGAAACTCCAGAGTAGCCTGCAGCCTCAGCCACAGAAACTCGGGTTTATTCCAACTTTACCGGCAGTTGTGCGTGTGTCTGGACGAACACGCTTTTGTTAGCACACCGAATCAACCGACAGTGACTTGTATACGCGCCAGCGGTCGGAACTTGAATTATGACGATGAGCGAAATGGGAGGAAAGTCGTTGCTAGCTTACTGAAGTTGGAGGTTCTCCTTGTGGAAGAGAAAGAGGTGGCGGACACCACGAGTTCACTCTGACAATAAAAGGTAAGCCTGTTAAAGTCTGGTGACATGGTTTAAGCTGCACTGCATTCTGGCTTGCCTCTGTTTCATGCGAACATTACAATGATTTAGAGAAATGGGTAATTATGGCGCTGATTAGGGGTTTGCCGGCTCATAGCTTAATCACACTTGACTCCACACGTGTGCATTAAATTCCTCCTTGTGTCTTTTATTCTCACTCTATTTCCCTGTTACTCACCTAAACCTATAACTTAGCCTTTATTGTAGTATTTCCCAGTCGTATTTAACCTTGGGAACCCAGCTGCATAGTACTTCACAATATACAGTAAGTTGTAGAGGTTGAAGGTTGTCCCATTTTGGTGAATTATTTGGGTCTACTTTGCCCTTAATAGCAGCCTAGAATAGCCGTGCTACTTTATATAACACTACTGCGTTTTTTAGTCATTTTGCTAAAGTTTGTAGAGATTACAACAAATATATTTCCATTCCCATGTAGATTTAGGAAGCGCATGTGTGGGGGAGGGGAGAGACATTCAACTGTACTAGACATTGCCACCAGTTTTCAGGGGGACAGTTCATGTTACTGTATAACTACAATGTTAAGCTATTTCCACACTAGCTGGTTTAAATCACACAAGAAGCATCAATATATCAAGAGACACCCTGCCAGATAGAAGACATAAAACCACAGGGTCCACATGTTCACACAGCACTTTACACTGTACTTTAAAAAGGCTCACATGAGATACTGTGTGATCTTAAAATTTACAGTTGCTAACCCTGATATTCTTTGTAGCTCACTGAGTGATGACAGAAATACATGTGCAGCCACAATTAACATGTCTTATGTTAATTGTCTCTGTAAAAGCAGCACATAAGGGGGTGGATGTGGGTGGAGGGGTTTAGGTGAAATGCTGTGTTAACCTGATTCTACTTCATTAGCTAAATTAACCAAATAAGGATCAGGTTTAATTACAGAGTCATTACGCTATTAACAGATTGTTTATGTTGTGCATTAGTAGTTTTGGTTCGTGCTTTTAGACACTTATTATCAGTATTTTTTAATAGTTGCAGTCAGATGGAGAGGACTGTTGGTGTGAAGGTACTGACTGAATATGGCTAAAGAGTTTGATTATTAATGCATTTTTATGTTGATTAATTAGTGAGCCTAATGCAGCATGTAAGTCCTTGCCAGTAATTCACTGCTATGGTTTATTGTCTTTGCTTGGAATCACTCATATTACATAATAGGGGCTGTTAGATTTTAAAAAATGTATTAAGTCCAAACTAATGAGATTGATGGCAATGTGAATGGGTAACAGAATTATGTTAATCATCCCTTTATGTGTAAAATGTCTGTATTGCAAAAATTATAGGAAATACTCATGCTGGATGCCTGCGTCATCTGCTCTGAGTCAGGACAGTGTCACAATCTTCAGTTTTTGTTCATATTGTGAAACTTTCCAATTTGTAGTTTACGTGGCTGTGGTGACTGTGGTAGCTGGCTGGCATTGCTAAGACTGACAAAACACTGAACTCTTGGCTTGTGTTTGTTGACAATTTCACACTTCATTATTTTATAGGAGGAAGTGTGCAGATCAGATTCTGTTTTGTCCTGTGTTTGTCTCTGTGCTATGTGTGTTCATTATTTGAAGTGTAAATTTGTAAAACATTGGAGCGATGTCAAGAAACACAAACAGCAGGATCAGATTAGCGTGTATCTACATTATCAGGGCTAAAACATACTCCTAAACTTCTGTGTCCCATACTTACATGAATTACCAGTACAGTCTGTCAAATCAATGAAATATTTTTACAGGGTTGAATTTTTTTCATGCAATCGATCTAGTAAAATGTGATGTTTCACACTAGTAGCCAAATAGTTTAGCACTCTACACCATAAATACCAATGTTCCTGGCATACTTTTATTAACGGTCCATCGTGTCACCTGATAGCCACCTCTATTTCCCTATTTCTTGCATATTTCTACTATGTCAGCTATCAATTTTGGGAGAAAGCATACAATTGCTTGATAAACATATTACATTTTTGCTGTATTGGGATGAGGAAAAATAGGTCAGTGTAATGTTCAACATCTGAGCACCAACTTCAAAGTGATTGCATCTGTTTACTCACTTTATATGTTGAATCCTGAAGTATTTTTAGTGCTTAAACTGTGATATTGACTTCGGGCATGTGACTATGCTCTGTGAGTGCCGTTACGCCTTTACCAGGAGGAGAAGGGATGCAGTGAACCTTAATTACAGTCGTTACAAAAACAGGTTTAGTGCCACCTATTTAAAGAACAAAAGAAGTTTTACTATCACTTAATTGTATGTCTCAGGCAATTTTTTTTGTTTTCCATTTATTGATCTCTAAATGTGTTAGGCTCAGTGTCAAAAGTTGATGCTGCGTTTCGTTGTAAACCCTTAAAGTCACTCTTAATTATTACTAAAATAAATGAGTAGATGTGTGTTTCCTCAGCTCTCAGTACACTTTAAATCATTTGTAATAAGGTTTGGTTCAGGCATTGTGTTAT
>JAPQRQ010000015.1:20552378-20569406 GCA_037367365.1 Apogon talboti
TGACCTAATGCTGATTGATGCTGTGGTGGAAAAAGACACCACTTTTCAAGAATAGGCTAGACCAGTAGAGTCACATCTGACTCAGTTTTAGTACCAGTCACAGGGTACATATTCCAGAGCCTGAAAACAGTCTGAGGAAGTGGTTAGAATTCTTGCTTCTTCTCAGACCACTTGAATTAAAATATGCTGAAAGGTAATTATGGAATTTTTGCCCACTATCAAGCAGTGCAGGTTTAGTAGGTCAACACAGTTGTCTTCTTTTGTACTTGATAGTGATATTAATTAATAATGTTGCTGGCTCACAGGTTTATAGTATATTTAGTTATTGTTTGGCAATGGATATAAAATGAAACTCACTGTGTTAGCTAGGGAAAAAAAGCCCATTGTGATATTGTGAGGATAATTATTCATTAAAACCTGTAAGCAGTACTTGTACTGATAGATTTTGTTAACTGACTCTAACAGTGTGGATACAGGCAGAGAAGTGACTACAGCAAATACAATGTTCATTGTGTGAGCGTGAGTGCTCAAAACAGAAATGTATCCCCTACTCATAAGTAGGGCAAGGAAGTCCCTGAGAAACTCCATGTCAGCCTTCTGCTGCTTTAAATCTCTGTATTGGGCTGTCCAAATATTTCTGTAGCAGTATTTATTTATGATAGGCCATGGGGGGAGGTGAACTATTCTCTCCCTGCAGAAGGGACATGCAGTGTGCATGGGCTACCAGCCAACTGGCAGACTGATGGTTACTCTGAAATAACGCCCATACAAGTACTGGTTGGTTCAAGGCTATACTTATTTATTTGAAGTAATTTTGGATTTAGGGCGTCTCTGTTTGTTATTGTGTGAACTGTGCTCCTCTGCTTTGACTCTGTCATTCTGTGAACGTTAGTGGGAGGAAGCCACATGCCTTTAAGGTTATGTTTGTACATATCTAGCAGCTAATTGGTTTCCGTTTCTATTGTGTCTGAACATATCACAACCAGTGAATCAGGTTTAAACATTTATTTTTCACATGTTTAAAATGAACCAAACAGGTATTGCAATGGGGACATGTCAGTGTTTACTACTGATATTTAAGGTCAGGTTGTTTCTCAGTCTTTCTAACACACAATGTGGAAAGAGGCTGTTTGACAGTTTCCCCTTACATTGCTCTGTGTGTATTTACTAGGTTTTCAGAAGCAGAGACCATGATGCTGGTGGATAACTGTCATGGACTTGTGTGTTCATATGCATGCCAGAATCAGAAACTTCTCTTCTGCCGGGGAATAATGTTCCCTCTCCTGACATATCCACCTTACATGACCAGAGAGACATTGCTGTCACAGTAATGATTGTGTGCACGTCAAGCGATCTCTGTCAGGTTCAGGATGAATTTTATTGTATTCTGAAGTAGCTGTCACTTCAATATTTCCAGCTGAAGTAGGTCATTGAGGGCGATTTAGTAAATATATATATAGGCTGAATATTATTGCAATTATTAAGCAGCTCTCCAAGCACTTCAGAAATGATAGATGATCTTTTGACATCAATTGCTTGCTGAAAGTTTTCACACATGATTTAAATAAGTCAATGTTTCCAGAAGTGTGTGTCGGCAACGGAAACAATCATCTGTAAAATGCTAGTGAAAGATTCAGATTGCTTCTGTATCATAATTTCCTACTCCTTGTTTGAAGCTTGTGGCGGACTACACTTTATTTCTACCAGCGCTGAACGTGAGCCCTTAGAAAAAATCTGTTCAGGTGATACCTATATTTAAAATAACCATTTGGACGGTTGCGATCTATCTTCAATCAATGTATTTGTGTGTTTTATCTTTCTTCATCCTCCCTCTTTTTCAAGGACACAATAAATCTTCATTGTACTATCCTGAAATTAGCATACATTTATGAATCGGGCAGATAAACATCTTCCACTGCCATTGGTAATGTGACCTATTTTGCTAATGTCTGCCATTAAGTCTGTTATTGGCAGATGCATCCAAAGCTGAGGGCTCTTAATGCATTCTTGCTTCAACCAGGAGGCTTATATTTTTACTTGTGCTTTATAATTTTGATTGCAGCGTATATAAACAGTTTAATACAACTTCATCATTTATGCAAAAAGGGAACGTCCTTGAAGGAGTCATGTATTTTTATGATCCAAATTTATATGCAGACCTAAAATAAATTTGCATACCTGGGAAACATTGAGGTATGTGTTCTGAGAAAATAATGTAAAATATTGTCACACTCTTGATTCTGTGTATGCAGCGAAGTCTTGGTAAACAGTGTAGTATTAGTGAGGCAGTGTGTAAATGCTAGGTAAAGAAACGGCTTACAATGGAGATCAGTATTTCAGCTCACTTGTCTGCCTTGTTTGTTTGACCCTGATGTCAGATGGAAGGAAAGCTCAAGGAGAGTGGGGGGTATTTAGGGTGGCATGAGCAGCTGTTGACAGAGAAGCAAGATCTTCCGGTCACCATAGCAACACTTGTATTGCCCACACTGGTGTGCTTCTGTGTTTATGGCTTATTTCTGCAGTGCTCATCTTGCTGGAGAAAAAAAAAATTACCAGGTTAAGTCTTGTATGGTACGTTATCAAGTACAGCCTCAAGGGCATGTGATAGAAATGGGCTTTATAAAATAAAAATTACGAAAAAGATTGATTTTTTTTCTTTAAACCCTCACTTATAGCTGTGCTTCTGTAAAAGTGTGTTGAGACATACTTGATGTTCCAATCAAGATGTAGGCTATTATTTTCAGTTCCTGTTCATGGAGGGAGCACTGCAAAATGTCAAGCATAGTCACCTTATCCACAGTGTATTGTTTAATTTGCTGTTTTTGATCTACCACACACTAATTAGTCTTTATTACAGATGTACAGAAAAGACTGCTCTTGTTGTGTCATATTGTAGACCATAAAGGTACAAAGTCTTAGTACATAAAGTCCATCACATTGTCCTGTTCTGGTCTACTTTAAACAATGACTCATTTCACAAAAAACAATGTTTCCGAGTAGTGCTAATTTATTACTAGAATGCATGGCAATGTCTTAAATTTTGTCAGTGGACGACAGGTTAAAATTACACACGTTATGAATTTATGGTTGTAGAGTTATTTATCATCTGAAATAGCAGACACGGAGAAGCAGCTGGTTTTCCGGCTTTGTTGATGAAAAGCATTTGGCATATGAAAGTCCTACACTGTGTGCATGTGTAATATTCTGAGCATCAAAAGAGCTTTCTCTCTCACAATCTCCTCCCCACAAAGATTTTATTTACCCAACACTGCTACCAACCCCCACACAATCATATACACATGTACGTCCTATAGAAACTGGTTCTATATGTGCTGACATTCACATAATAAACCTAGTTATTTGGATAAAGCAGATTATGGCAGGCCCTGCTATACCCTGATTACTGTAAAAGCTTTTTAAATGCTTTTTGATCATGTTATATGTCTGTTAGAAAAGTGACAGTACAGAGATGATAGGTGTGGAGGAGGGCAGAGATAGAAAGTAGCTGTACCTAGACATAAATAGCAGCATAAAGTATTATATGTGCAACAAGCCTTCTTGCACATGAATGTGTTCTCTGCTAAAGCACCTAATGAAGTGGCTAAAATTGCCTGGTTACATGTGGTACTGACATAAACCAATGAAATGCTGTTCTGGAAGCAGGTGTAAATGTTGTAAATGTTTTGTCCATTTATTTGAAGGATTTGTAATTTCCCAATACTGCACAGTAGCAAGTAATTCTGTGCTGATAATATTTAATTGAATTTCATCTGTAGTCTTGTTGTAGATTAAAATATTTTGAAGAGGAGTAGACTACAGGTTTACTCTTTTTCTTTTAATATCTGTGCGTCCCTAATTTCCGGTAAATGTTGTTATTTCTTGTTTGCTTCAGGAGGGGGAAGCAGACCATGAGTTGTCCCCTTTGAGAAAGGCAAGGCTGCTGATAGCCTTAGGGTGTTAGTAAGAATACCAAATGACACCACTAAGCATGTGGGAGTTGAGAATTTTATTTGATGTTAATGGTTCAGTATAAAGATGGGATCTAGGTCTTGGCGCTTTCGATTAGAAGCCATCAAGATGAATCCTTTAAGCGATCCTCACTGTCTGACACCATCCCCCCCATTCATCCCCTAGGGAGTTTAAAAAAAAAAAAAGCTCATACTTGATAGTGGTCTCTTGTGAGAGAAAAATACACTGATGCTGCTGCTGTGTCTGTGAAGACGTATTTAATTTGTGGCCTGATTTATGTGAAGACAATAGCATTTGACATAGTGCAATGCTGTTAAATATCTAGCTAATGTATTCTCCCAATGCAATTTTTCATTAACTGTTATAAGCCAGGAAAACTGGCACCACTGTTTTTAGGGATGGCCTTTCATGTGCAATGTAGGCAGTAATTCCAGTTGATCATGTTTTAAAAGTTCAGTGTGGAAGATTAAGTGGGATCTAATTGCAGACGTGGGATATAATTTCCATAATTATGTATTCATTAGTGTATAATCACCTGAAAGAATTGTTGTGTATCTTTCCACTTAGTCCACTGTGTTGTTCTGGTATGTTATCACACATTGGAGAGGAGACCAGCAATATTATCTCTTAAACCAAAAGATGTAGAACAGACAAAGCAGACAATGGCTTTATAAAGGTGTCTTCATGTTTTCAGAGCCCACCATAGGAGAGGGTGAGTTGAGGGCTATTCAGCTGTTTCATCTACAAATTCCGCACTAAATGCCATTAAATATACATACCCATCCTTTAAAATAATTCTGCGTGTTCTACTCTTACATGCACTTGAATCACAAAAGTGGTCTAAATATATATTTTTTCACATTCTGTGTATTTTCTACTCTCAGAAGCAGCTGTCTGTGGCTACAGCATGGAGAAGCTTGACCTGCCTTCAACCTGGCTGACCAACAGCAGACATTTATAGGACACTAACTCTCAGGGACTGTCCAGAGAGTAGTCCAGCATTGGTATTATTTAGCGGGTAGAGGATGTCATACCTGCTGCACTTATTACTACTTACTACTACTGATATCTTTAAGATTCCTGATGTTTATCTTCCTGAAGATAAACGTTATTTCAATAACTGACAAATGACTGACTGTGCACATTTCACTTTCAAAGTGAATGAAAAAGCACAGAGGCTCCAGGCTTTATTCTGATGTTTAATAAAATATGATATACCTGTTCTTTGAAAGGGCTGAGGTACAGACATTAAAAACATAAAAATGCTTCCTGTGTAGTGAGGCCATTGGGAGTGCTAATCAGTGGGTGGGTCTTTTGTTGGACTGAAAACCTGCAGAGTGTTGGCTCTAATAACACATGGTTGGCCACCGCTGGTAAACATTAAAAGTGTTGCCACTCACAGGAAGCGTGGGAGAAGTGTTTTCCCTTGAGACTGAAGGCTACCCTCCCCCCACAGTTTGCCGACCTACATTGACTGCCACTAAGTGACTCATTGAGAGAGGCAAAGAATAACGCACAAATGGTTGTTGTGATTACCTGTGTGGGGATCATTATTTATCACCCTGCTCCCGTTGCCCCATCCCCCCTCTCTGGTTCCCCTCCCCCACTCTCTATCACTCCCCCCTTAAGACTGCAGCCAACCAGAAGCTTCAAAGGCGGGTTTTACTCAGCAGAGCAGTTCAAGAGAAAATGGCTGCTGTTTCCAGGTCTTGTTTGCACATCTGTCAGGAGGTGACTGTTCAGGAGAAAATGGGGTCCCTGGCATGCTGGTTTTCAACATCATTCTTTTCAAATCCTGCATGGGCAGGAGATGGCTGGTTGTGTAGTACTTATTGCTGCATTATGTTTTTAACAAGAACATATTTTTTCTGTAGAGATTGAGGAATAGTTTGTTGTGTAGAGGGATGTTAAGCCAACAGTCACTGACTCCATAATACAAATAAGGTGATCTCTTTTAGATTAGAAAAGGCTGGAACTTTAATGTGCCAATTTATAGAGTGGCTGATAATGAACAATGAATCGATTTCACAATAAGGCTTTGTCTCAAAAAACATTTTTGTCATTAAATTGCTTAACCAATGCATGCATACACTTTCAAAATGTATTGTTATTAGTGTTACCTGATGTTTCTTGTGAATACAAAAGTAAATTTTTATTATGTGTAAATGTTGATAGTTGTGATTAGAAATGCCAGAGGAAATTTGTCAAAACACTGAAGAATTACTCAATTTTTTTCATTCCCCAGTACTGTTTGAACAGAGCTCATTGCCCAGTAAACAAATGGTTTGGATGAAAATTATTTGTAAATGTAAAAACATGCTTAGATTGGCAGTAAGGCTGCAAATAATGGTTATAATCATTATCACTTATTATTGTTATCATCACTTCTTTATTTTATCCTGCTTTTTTAAAAGCTAAAAAAACCCTCAGAAACAAACGGAAAACTATGAAATCTGAAGTGATGTTGCCAGAAAGCTCATCAAATTAGAAATAAATTTGAATCACTTTGGCTCAAGAAAGTCAATTAACAGAATGGTTGATGTAATTAAAAGTGTAACTATAACAGTGTTATAAACTGTGTTTACTTAAATGGTAGTAGTGCAGTTTGTCAGACTAAAAATGTATCTAAATGACACCTTGTGTGTTATCGTAGAAAGGTCTTCATTAAGTGCTTGCAT
The DNA here is from genome assembly GCA_037367365.1 of Apogon talboti. NCBI lineage: Eukaryota > Metazoa > Chordata > Actinopteri > Kurtiformes > Apogonidae > Apogon > Apogon talboti. The sequence goes on from JAPQRQ010000015.1 coordinate 20,559,026, forward strand.
TATTCTTGCTGAGGGGTCATAAATTCACACATGCTCATAAACCTCTGTAATTATGTAATTGTTTGTTAGCGCCCAAACCCCTGACCTGAGCATGCAAAATCCTTGGCAGGCACCATTTTATCAGAGACAAAGTCTCATTACGTATACACTGTTTTGTGACAGTCACTTGCAAAATGTTCCACTTTTTTTCAGATCGGTATCTTTTCTGTGTGATCGCTGTAGATAATCAATTACACCCACTACAGAGTTGAAGGGCAGTGGTGACTTTACACAGCCACAGGCAGAGAGCCCTTGAAGCTCATGGAACCTTTGACCATAGTTATAGGACATGTGGAAATACAGCAGCAAGTAAAGTTGGAAGCCTTGAACCATTGAGGTAGTTTACACTGTCAAGTAATTGCTGCAAGAGGGTAATAAATGTCAAATTAAAATCAGATGTCAGTGTTTTGTGTTTTGACTTGGTAGCTGTATCCTAATAATTCTGAATATATCACTCAAGAAAATGGTCAAATAAGTGCAGTCAAACTTTTACGATCAGGTAATTATAACAATTCAAGGGACTAAGTGTAAAAGTATAGTCATACACACGTGGTCTTGTCATTGGAAAGCCCAAATAACTGGCTCCTGCTGACCTCTTTTATCAGTTTAATTTCTTTGGCTTGGTCTTTAGAATTATGAAAAAAGCAATTCAGTGTGAGGAAGAAAGCAGATGGGCTATTTTTATGCGGCGCACATTTCAGCCAGAGCTGGCTAAGTGGACTGGTAAACAAGATGTATTGTAAAATGCTGTTGAATTTTTGTTCCGTTGGATTCAATATTCAGCTAAAGCAAAATTGTTTCAATATATTACGCTGAGGGTTGCACCGATCCGATATTAGGATCAGATATCGGCCCCGATATCAACATTTTAGCTGGATTGGGGATCGGTAAAAGGAGCCGATCCGTAAGACTGATCCTTCCCCTTTACATTTTTACGACACGGGCTACATCATGCATGCCGAGAGTTGAGTGGAGTTGTTGCAAACAGACAGGCAACATAGAGCAAACTAAGGGGTCTGTGATTTGGAGGTATTTCAGCCTTACCATACCAGCAGTGTTTTCACTGGTAAGGTTTTGGTGTGTACCACAACGGCAAAATCCTTGCCGCCACACCATACATCTAATACAAAAAAATCATCACCGTCGCATTAGACTTATTATACATATGTATAATACCTTATATAATAGGCCTACTATTTTCAATAAGAAGCAACGTGTGGTACAATTTTTACCCCGTATTTTTTTTTATCTCCCTAAGCTTAGCTTCTTAAATCAACAATGATAACGGATCGTATAGGGTATCGACCAATACGCAAGGCCCCAGCATCGATATCGGCTTCAGAACTGAAAAAGTCGGTTCGGTGCATCCCTAATTACACTACACTCTGGTGTTAATACATTTGAGTACTATGTCATTAGAAGAAATTAGAGAGTACACAGTACATACACAGTATTTACAGCCTATATGTTGTAGATTTGTATCCCACACAGGTACATGTACAGCTGTAATCTCACAAGGAATGATGTTTTCTTTCTTTGAAAGGTCTTTTTTTTAAAAGAGGAAATCATATCCTCATACTTTGACTTCACTTAAGACTTCAAAGTGAGCAAACCAGAGGGATTGCAGAGGTTAGTGCTAGGTCAGGTTTCCTTAAAGACACATTGTTTTGTCAAACACTTGGATGCCGAGGCAGTTGTGTAATGGATGGTGACACCATGGGCTCATCTGATAGTGGGATTATTGCTGCTGCTCCCTCCAGGCTGCCTGTTAATTATGTTTCCAGTTGTTTAGTATGTAGCAGTAGCAGCCTCATGAGCTCTGTTGCTTTGATGTGGCTAGCCCTTCTTAGTCCCATGTGTAAGCTAATTAGCTAAAGAAAAACATGGTGGCAGTGGGCAAAGTAGGGCCCAGTGGCTCAGGTGCTAATATAAGCTCAGTGTTGTTTTGTTTCTGCAAGATGAGAGCAATTTTTTTTTGTTAATGTCAATGTACTTTACTGCTCTTTGTCAAATATTACAAAAGAAACTAATGAGACATCTTAGTTGAAGTTTAGTAATATGTCTGTGAGGTTTTCGTGTGTGTTTTGCTGCTATTGCAGTATTTTTTCATCACTTACTAGGCTAGATTGTTAGAATTTCAGCCCATAGCATGTCGACTGTGGCACAATGAAGACTGACTCCATCTGAAAGAATATACCAAGGTGAAAGGGTGAATAATTCATGTTGAGCAACATGTTCAACCCCTCTGGCTGGATGCCCACTGGTAATTGGGACAACACCATTCTCTGTCTATTTTGCCTGATCTCTCTTGTTGCTATGCTACCAAAGGGGAACTTGAGTGGGTCTGTTTGGAATGAAAGTTGGACAACCATGCAGTCTTCATACCTGACACCACCCCCCTTGTTTTTTTGTATTCTCAGGAAAAATGTCGGCCCCTTTATCTCCCTGTTGCATATTGGTGTGACTCATTTTCAGGTTCCAGCTTATTTCTTTTCAGTATTTTTCCAGTCAAAACTTAACCTTCTTAAAGACCATGCTTCTGTTATTCTTTATTTTATGCACTGTTCATTTGCTTGTGTTTACATTGTGTGGGTGGGCAGCGTATGGAGAAGGTTGTTTCACCACCATTTGCCTTTATCCTGATGAAGTGACTGCAGAAGCCATTGAGAAATAATGAATTCAATATTGTTACAGTGTTCATCAGCCTGAGGACAATATCTGGATTGAAAGAAGAAATGACTAAATTAAACTGTCTCTTTGTTTCTCTGCTCCCGTCAGTTTTTAGATGATCTCAAGTGAATTGTTAATTTGCAGTCTGTGAGATACCTCTGTTTGTTGAAAATAAATCTGAAGAGAAGGTCAGCTCGGCTCACATGAATAATTAGCATCTTGCTCTCTTCTGTAATTCACTAGATGGGAAGTAGACTGGCATTTAATATCCTCACTACCTTATCAGGGCTCTTCCCATCTAGATGGATGGCTGGGTCACTAATGGGAACCACCACTCAGATCTCCGTGGAAGCCAAATGGATATAGACACTCCCATTAGGCCAGAGGAGAGGGGCAACAAATACTTACTTTCAGTACCAGACATAGATTCACAGGTTAAGTGACGCAGCCACCAACGTTGTTGAAAGAGGGGATCATGTGACAATGAACAAAAGTAGAGTGAGCACATACTAACAGATGGTAGAAGTCAGAGCTTTCTTATGTGTATTTGTGTTCAAAGCTGCAACAATAATTCCATTAATCATCTTACATTTGAATATTTCTTGGTTTCTTTACTTCTCTGTGACAATAAACTGAATATTTTTTGGTTGTGGATCAAACAATATATTTGAGTACATCATGTTGAACATGGGGAAACCGTGGTCTACATTTTCCATCGTTTTTTTTTAACCAAACAAGTAATCAGTTACTTGAAAATTATCAGCAGATTAATCAACCATAACCCTATACTCAGTTCTATTACAAGGTGAAATATGGGTGAATGTGTGCAGAAGTTGTATCTGCTCTTACAGCATAATCAAAATGGGTCATGTGTTAGAATGGCATGAGGGCAAACGCACATGGACTACAACAGAACAAAAATAGTAATGTCATTCCTTTGTTTATTTTCCAGAGTGAACCTATCCTTCCAGCAGACCGCCCCCCTTTTGGCTGGGTTAAGATGAGTATTACCAGTGACGAAGTGAACTTCTTGGTCTACAGATACCTCCAAGAATCAGGTTTGTCTTACTGATCTGATAAACACACTGCAGCTGAAATAAATGGGTTTAGTCACAATGCTTTCAGTTTTGCGGTCAAATTTTGTTAACTTGGCTCTTCTAATTTCAGCATTGACTAGAAAACACCATTTCAATGCATCTTTAGTTTCTAATGGCTCAGTGCACACATAATTGAAAAGATGGAAGCGATCAGGTCATTTGTTTGCTTGAAATGAAGAAGTTTTGTTTTGTTTCCCTTTTAGATATCAGTATGCAGTACACTTGTCTATAGGACATAATAAATGATATCATAGCTGCTTTGTTTCATTACTTATTAAGAATGTCTCTGAAATTTGCAAATTACAAACTGTTCAGTAAATGACATTAGCTTTTGGGTTTATGTACCTGTATATCTTAGTTGTTTTGTCATTTTTAATTTGTATTTAGCTGCAGTCATCTCTGTTTTCATAATCACAGATAAAAACACTTGAGTATTTGTCTTGTTTGTTTGCACCTTGTGTTCAGCTCCACATTAATGACTGAATGGTGTTTTGTTTTCAGGTTTCTCCCATTCAGCTTTCACCTTTGGCATTGAAAGCCACATCAGCCAGTCTAACATCAATGGAACACTAGTGCCCCCTGCAGCTCTCATCTCCATTCTGCAGAAGGGGCTTCAGTATGTGGAGGCAGAAATCAGCATCAATGAGGTGAGGGCAGGGACCCGCCGTTCTCCTACAGCTGTTTTCTGATGCTTAATAATACAGAAACATACTTTGATCACCGTGACAGCACAGTTGCCCTGTTTATTTCATCTTTATTCTTAAAAGAATTACTGAAGATGACTTGCTGAGCAACTGAGATTAGAAAACACCTCTTCACATCTGCTACTGATGCTTCTTTTGACCAATTTTGACAACACACTAATTAAAAATCACAGCTACTCAATGTGTTGTCTGTTTCCGTGACAGGATGGCACAGTGTTTGATGGTCGGCCAATTGAGTCATTGTCACTCATTGACGCAGTGATGCCTGATGTGGTACAGACGCGGCAGCAGGCCTTCCGCGACAAGTTAGCCCAACAGCAGGCTGCCTGCGCCATGGCAGCGTCCACCTCTGGAAACCAGTCTAATCCACCAAAGAACGGAGAAGCCACTGTCAACGGGGAGGAGAATGGCACTCACAACATGAGTAAGAGAAAGCTTATTCCAAGTGTCTGTGCAGAAGTTCTTCCATTAGATTTTCATCAAACCCAGTAATTGAGCTCACAAAATCACAAAAAAAATCTGAAATACAATCAGTTACTTGTCTATTTAAGTTCATAGAGATGTAGTATACATTTTCGCTTTAATATAATTAAAGCAAATCTTAGTTTCCTCAATATCTGTAACCACTATCTGTTTTTATTTCAAATGATACATATGTGAAAATCATGGCACTGGTGTTATAACGAGAAACAAAACTCAACCGAGCTGTTTTCACAGACTGTGCTATATATAGCCTTTGCACAGCTTTTTCTGTGTGTGAAACCAGAGAGGTGTAGATCAGGTGCAGCTCTAGACAAGGGGAATAGGAGTAGATGATGGTGTCAGCATATCCTTCAGGAATTTAATTTTAAGGTGTGGATGGCAACAGAAGGAGTTATTGAGAGTAAGGCAAGGTTTGCTGCCTGAGCATTCAGAACAGCATGGTAGAACCGCTCTGAAAACACATGAAGCTTTATTTAAGGGTTCAAGCATCTGTTGTTACTGGGTTCTCATACACTTTAAATGGAGCCTCAGAGTGAACTAAATAAAAAAATGACCCTTTCTACTATAGTTTGATGATTATGGCCCCATGTTGTCCAATCAAGTAAAAATAGTCCTTTTCATAATCAAAAGAAAGCAAGTCCATTATACATAAATTATGCAAACCCCACGTATGTACAAATATATACAAATGTGCATGTTTTTACAAATTAAATCGATACAATCCCATTATTAATTCCAACTATCTGTCCAATTGCTTTTCAATTCTTCTGAATCCTGATCTATTTTATTTAATAATAGTGTGTTTCATTTAAAAGGCACCTTTCTAAACACTCAATGACAGAGAATCAGAACAGATCCATAAAACAATACAACGATAACATCCATAATATACAAGATTATACACAAACAAGAGAATGAAAATATTAATAGTATAAAAGCAGCAATGGTAATTTGTGGTTTATGTGTTATGCCGGAAGAAGCAGATTTGCTTGTGTTTTCAACATGAACACAACTGTTTTGTTTCTCTTATATAATATCGCTGTCTGGTCACACTTTGGACCGTTTCTTCCTCTGCCATGACTCCTTCTCGTTACAATTGTTCCAGTACTGCAGACACATGAGCTTGACATCACTCTTTTGCAATGCACAACTCTTAGAAACACATGCAAGCATCCATAAAAGGATTTGAAAAGCTCCAGGGCATACAATTCAGATGGATCAGACAATTTTGAGTCATGCTCTCAATTCCTGTCCCTGGTGTTGATGCCTGTTTGTGTGTGTCTCCGTGTGTGCGTGCCGTTGTTAGATAACCACAATGAGCCCATGGAGATGGATATGGATGTCGAGATACCAGCCAGCAAAGCAACAGTGCTTCGAGGCCATGAGTCGGAGGTGTTCATCTGTGCCTGGAACCCTGTCAGTGATCTGCTGGCCTCGGGGTAAGTCTGCGCCGGTGCTGAAACAGGTTTTACTTCATACTTGATGACTTATAATACACAGCGTGCATACTACGGCTATTATTTAGGAAGATATACAGCTACATCAGAACCAAGGCTGACAGCTTGTATTTCAGCTGTCTGTTAAACCCCTCCTGCTGCGTTTGTGTTGTGTTCAGCTCAGGGGACTCCACTGCCAGAATCTGGAACCTCAATGAGAACAACAACTCCAACTCGACCCAGCTGGTTCTTCGCCATTGTATCCGAGAAGGTGGCCAGGATGTCCCCAGCAACAAAGACGTCACATCACTCGACTGGAATGTAGGTTCCAAATCATCCATCCACGTCTTTCCTCTACTTCCACCATGTGTTGAACAGCTGAGTAACAGTTTTGTGGGTTTTTTTCCATCCAACAGAGTGACGGGACGCTCCTGGCAACAGGTTCATATGATGGATTTGCCAGGATATGGACAAAAGATGGTATGTCCTCTAGTAATGATGTTGTTACTGTTATCACGTTGGTATTGTGAATTATGTGATTTTTATTATAAAGGAACTTTTCTATAAGAAATAAAAACGACTATTATCCATTAGGAAATCTGGCGAGCACCTTGGGGCAACACAAAGGGCCAATATTTGCACTGAAGTGGAACAAGAAGGGGAACTCGATTCTCAGTGCTGGCGTAGATAAGGTATTTCATGTCCTTAAGTATGAGGAAATGTCTCCTTTAATGGCAGTGACCTCATATTTTTTTTCTGTAGGCTTACAGTTAACATTTTCAGATCACCTGCCAAAGGTTAAGTCTGTATAATAATCTACAATATAAAACTGTTCTCCCGGAAAGAGAGGCACAGACCATGAAATTCCTGCTCATCCGGCCTTTGTTTTCTATAGTGTGATATACTGTTTTTGCAGTATCGTGAGATTTAAGGATCCAGTTACATGCAATTTAAACCATCCAGAAACAATAAAAGTAAAAATATTCACAAACAGATGCACTAAATTCTTTTCTATCTGCGACGGTTATTGAAAGCAAAAGTATCCGTAGAAAATCTTTGGGAACAATTTGAGCATTTTTTGGATATTGTGGAGTGTAATGTGATTTTCAGTGTTTGTGGTTGATGTTTGCGCATCTTTCATCAGATAATGTTACAGTTAAATATTTGTACTATTATGGCATCACAGGTTGAAAATGGCTCGGAAGTAGCTGCTAGTTAACATGTAGTTTTAATGTGTTAATAAATAACATAATAATGTCTGTCGTCAGAAAGTCATCACCTATTACTAAATTAGAATCTAGACAAATATGTGCAGTTCACTGTTGTCTTCAATATTAATTCTGAGCCCTGCCAGGCCTTAAAGTTACATTTTAGAATGACCTACAAAGAAGTGTTGCACCATTTTGAAACGCCCAATTATGTTTTTCAGACGACAATCATTTGGGATGCACACACAGGAGAGGCCAAGCAGCAGTTCCCTTTTCACTCAGGTAAAAACTGTTTGCTATGTATCCAGGACGACGAAATGAGTTTACTGCAGAGATGGTAAATGGGATGCAAAATGTTCCCTGCTCAGTTGTGGTTTTATTATGTGTGGTTAAATTATCCACAGCTCCAGCACTGGATGTCGACTGGCAGAACAATACTACCTTCGCCTCTTGCAGCACAGACATGTGCATCCACGTATGTCGCCTTGGCAACGACCGGCCTCTCAAGACTTTCCAGGGCCACACAGTAAGCTTTTCCTATGTTGCACTGCAAATCTCATCAGACACCATACCATAAATGTTTCCTAGATAGTCAGTCATACTAATGAGTTATTGTGTTTGGTAGAATGAAGTTAATGCCATTAAATGGGATCCATCGGGTATGCTGCTGGCCTCCTGTTCAGATGACATGACCTTAAAGGTAAATCTCGACTTTTTAAAGTTTAATGAAGCAAATATATGTAATTTGTTTTAGTCTGACTATCCGTTGCTGCTTCTCTCTCTCTCACAGATTTGGAGTATGAAGCAGGAGTCGTGTGTCCATGACCTCCAAGCACATAGTAAAGAGATCTACACTATCAAGTGGAGCCCCACAGGCCCTGGCACGAGCAACCCCAACTCCAACATCATGCTCGCCAGGTGGGATACGGCTCAGACATAGCTCACATTCATTACCATGCAATGCAAACACCCACACTGCTCAGTCCTGAGAGGAAAGCCCAGGGTTGTGTGCTTAGAACAACCTGGGGAAAAAAAATGATACATATATAGATGCACCTGTTTTTCATAGTTGTTCAGGGTTGTGTGCTGTATGTGTACATGAGAAAGGTACAATTGTCATAGCCTGGCATTCAGAAGAAACCATGTTCCAGGCAAATCCCAGTGCTAGTAATTGTCAGTGGCCCACAGCCAACAGGTCAAGTTCAGATTGCACAGGAATTTACAGCCTGAGCTGACAGCCCAGCATACCTGCCTATAGTTTACACTGGAAATAATGTGCTGTTACTCACACAGAGAAGGGACTTCATTATCCAGAGCAAATGCTACTATTGAACAGTCTCCAGCAAGCGAGTTTTAATTGTGTTAAACTTTGTTCCTTTCCTGTTATTTTTCCTGAACTGGCCGTCATGTTTGGCCCTGCTGTTTATATTTATATTCATTTACAGTCGCTCTTGTTTTCCACAGTTTCTCAGTTTTAGGGTTAGCATTCATAGTTTTATTGCGTAAGTGCTGAGGTGAGACTGTTTCCAAAATATTTTTCTTAGCTGTTTGACAAGTTTCCTTTTTTTTTTTTTTTTTTTTTTTAAATACCACAGTTCAAAACAACACAGATGACAAATTTTCACCTCCTAAAGATGGTGTTAGATCTTTTGTTACTACTTTTGTTACTACTTCAGATTAGAATGACGCACCAACAACAAATAAACATCAACATTCCATTTTGTTCAGACATGGTATTCAAACTTAACAGGTTTTTTGCAGTACCCTGAGCTAATGGTACCATGTTGACATGAGGCCAAGATGGTAAACATTACACCTGATAAAGATGGGTACTGCATGTTCATGTTGTCAGCATCATACGTATGGACATGTTGCGGCTCTTTAATTCTAAGATTCGTGTGGTGCTGAGTGGTGATTTTTGCTCTTGTTTTCCTGTCTACCCGCAGCGCCTCTTTCGACTCAACAGTACGACTGTGGGATGTCGAGCGGGGGGTTTGCATTCACACACTGACAAAGCACCAGGAGCCTGTCTACAGTGTGGCCTTCAGCCCCGATGGCAAACACCTAGCCAGCGGCTCCTTTGATAAGTGTGTCCACATTTGGAACACTACGGTAAGACTCTGACTGGGATTCGTCCCGCAAGATGTACAACCACCGCAAAGCGTGGCTGCAGCTGATTTGTTTGTGCTGGTGTTTTTTTTAGACTGGAGCTTTGGTGCACAGCTACAGGGGTACCGGTGGCATTTTTGAGGTGTGTTGGAACAGCACTGGGGACAAAGTTGGGGCCAGCGCATCAGACGGCTCGGTAAGCCATCGTGACTGATATTTCCCTGTGGAACTCAAGTAGAATGTATAAACATGCCGTCGTTTTCTGCTTTTCAGCTCCAGTCAGCTATGAAACTACTTGTAAATAAAAACGAGATGCGCTGCTTAAAATGTTAAATTAATTCTACCTCGTGTTGTACTTTGTAGGTATGTGTCCTTGATCTCCGGAAATAGCAGACTTGACTTTGATGAAACCTGGAATGTGCAGCAAATTGCCTTCTGTTCTCACATCAGCAAACACTCTCTTTGCTCAAGAATGGCTGTAAGGTGGAGTGAAAAGTAACCTTCGCATGGGTAAGACCAGACGACTGCAGCAGCTTCTGTGGAGCCGACACCAACTGAATTCAGTGCACCTTACAGTTTGTTGATGTGTGTTTTATCATGCGCCTATTTGAGGCATAATGGAGGCCAGGTCAGAG
>JAPQRQ010000015.1:20589959-20604705 GCA_037367365.1 Apogon talboti
TTAATGATCAGCCCATCTCCAAGCTCTGCAGAAGCCTGGTAACGATGTAATGGCATCCAGGTGTGATGGAAGAGGGAAATGTCTAAAACGTGCAGGGACACCGGCCCTCGAGGACCAGGACTGGTGACCCCTGTTGTAGAAGATGAGAATGTTCCCATGTTCACTACGGAGCCTCTGAACGTCCAAATGGGTCATATCTAATGACCACGAAAAAATGACAAACTGTATTTTACACCAGTTTTTTACATGTATTGATAGGATTAGTGGATCAACAGTTTAGATCAGTGGATGATTCTGGTCACCGGTGGCTGTTTGGGTCTCTATGGGTTAATGTACACTCCTTGTCATGCTGATGTTGTTTTGTCCGTGCTTTTTACACCCAGATACTGAGTCAGACTGGTCTCTAATACACGATGCAGCCTTTAATGGATGTGTCCTCACTCTGCAGAACCTCATCACTCAGGTAACACTCAACAGCACATGACACATTCTGAATTCTTAAATGTTTTCCCATCTCAAAATAATCAAACTTTAGACTTTATCAGGTCTTCATGAGTCATCTTGTTGCACATAATTAACTGAGGACAAAACATCCAACATGCTTGTCATTTTTTTAGTTCATGTACATGTTCTGTTTGTAGGGCACATGTGTAAATCTGAACACTTTGGACCGAGTTTCTCCCCTCCATGCAGCATGTGTACAAGGACACATGGCTTGTGCCAAAGTTTTGCTGGAAAATGGGGCACACGTAAGTCCAAATCAGTATTTTATTATGTTTTTGTATACACCTGAACTGATGGAAAAGTAGAAATAGTGTTTTGCATTTCCCGATAACTTACCCAGTAGCTGTTCAATTATTGTCAGGTTTAACTTTGTGCTGGTGCATTTAAGTAAGAGATTAACCCAACACAGATAAACAAGGCTCCAATCCTCTACCAGCACAAGAAATAAAACAAAAATCTGCACATAAACATGAACTCAGTGCACTGCAGGTGGAACGCATACAATAATTCAGCGATTTTTGTGTCATTAAAGATTTATATCACCATTATTGTTAATTCACATGTTCATTTGTCATGTATATTTTCACATTTTAACCATAGGCCAGTGTTGACTTAATGTAAGTCTATATAAAAGTCACTTAAATATAGCAGAATAAAAAGAATAACTCCCATTTTCAACATTTGCTTCCTTCATACCTTTTACTAATTTTGAGCATTTTAGGGCTGAGGTGTCAAACATATGGCCCGTGGGCCAAAACCGGCCCTCTAAAGGGTCCAATTTGGCCCGTGGGGTGAATTTGTGAAATACAAAAAATACTTAGATACTAGCAGCTAAGGATGTTAAAACCATTTAAGTTCAGGTTCCACATCCAGACCAATATGATCCACAGTGGGTCAGACCAGTAAAATACTATCATATTAACCTAGAAATAATGACAACTCCAAGTTTTAGTGTAGGTCAAATTACATGAAAATGTTTACAAACTATACTTTCACAAAGAAGTTGGAATATTCTGAACAAATGTCTTCAAAGAAGTAACATTTTTACCAGTATTCTACTTGTTACTAAATATTTTTTGTATTTGTGGATCCACTGTGATCTGTAACTTGGAATGCATATATGTAAATGTTAAACTGAGGCTTAATATTGTTAAAATTGTCTTTGTCTTTCTTTGTTTTGTTTTTCTTTGTTACGTTTTGTTTGGTTTTGTTTTTATTTTATTGTATTATAATATGGTGTTTTAGAAAGGCCCAACCAGGGACAGGAGTTGTAAATTAGCATTAGCTATAAACTTATATGCATCACATCATCTGCAATTTTGTAACTATGTCTGACTGCATTATCCCTGTCAAATAAATAAATAAATAAATTTCAGGTTGTTAAATATTTTTTGACAAGATACTGTGTAGATGTAAACATTTTCATGATGTACTTTTACTTTTATTATTCTATTATTCGATATTATCCTATTGGTCCAGCCCACTTCAGATCATATTGGACTGAATGTGGCCCCTGAACTAAAATGACCCCCCTGCTTTAGGGTGTTATAGTCCATACTTATTTATCTCCATCAGGTAAACTGTTCGACGGTGGACGGACAAACACCCTTGTCAGAGGCTTGTGCCCGTGGTCACGTGACCTGTGTAACGCTGCTCCTTCAACACGGAGCGACTCCTCAGGGAACCAGTCACTCCAGCTCTCCACTTCACAGTGCAGCAGCCAAAGGTTAAAGGTCACACTCCCCCTCATCTGCATGGATAATCTACACTGACCTAGCTTAGTCAGTCACTCCAGAAAGACTGTTTCAAAATCAGAAACACTCTATAAAAAAAAAAAAATACATCGTGTGTAGTAATAGTGTGTGTTGTTATGGGCTATGAAGTGAAACGGTAGCATTTTCTTCCACAAGATGAAAAACAAAGCAGATCTTTTGAAGTGCTCTTCATTCTTTATTGTGATGATGCTTGTAACTCTGTCTAGGTCACCCCGAGTGCATTGAGAGCCTTGTTCAGCACGGTGCAGACGTGGATCAGTACATGCAACAGTCAGGTTCCCCTCTTAACATCGCCTGTTCCAATCAGCAGCTGAGGACTGTACAGAAGCTGCTTCAGCTCGGTGAGAATGCCTGTCAGTTTACCTTTGTTCTTTTAGGTCCAGACTGAAGGAGCCCATTTCAGATACCGTTAAAAAATAGTCAATTAAAACGAGAAACTTTCACAAAATAATGATACAGTTGTTCGAATGAATATCAAAGTCATTCAGATTTTTTTTTTTTTGGAGATATCAAGTTTTTATTTTGAGAATACTGAGATACTTTATCATTATGTTGATAAAACCTGTCATTGTTTTAAGATGTTAAATCATACAGGTATTAAGTGGCAGAAATTGGCCTCTATAAAAACACTGCCCAACCCAAAAAACATAGTCATAAACATACACATTTTCACATTTCCTGTGACTGCTACTGCATTCTTTATGCCATAATGCCTTATACAGTGTCACAATAAATGTCACGACATTTATTCCCCTCCAAAATTGGATTATTTTTTTTTGCCATGATCTTGTATTGATGATGGAGAGTTGGATCAGTATGTAAAGTCTCCATCACATCCCAAAGATTCTCAATGGGGTTCAGGTCTGGACTTTGTGGTGGCTATTCCATGTATGAAAATGATATCTCACATTCTCTAAAATAAGTCTTTTACTTTCCCACCCTGATTAATCCTGTTATTGTCATTATGGGATATATCTGTGTCATCAGGGAATAAAAATCCACTCATGTCCAACCCTGGTCATTCAGTATATTCAAGATCATAATGTTAGACCCGATCAACTGATCATAACGCTGCTCCTATAGGCTTGTACTGTAGACACTAAGCATGATGGGTAACCACTTCAATCACCTCTGTTCTCAACCTGATGCACCCACCATTCTGGAACAGGGTCAATCTGGACTCATCAGATCACATGACCTTTTCCCATTGAAACACAGTCCAATCTTTATGATCTGCAGTAAAGTGAAGAAATTAACTCCTCACTGCATCAGTTTGGGTTAAAGAAACTAAAACACATTAATCATTGCAATAATTCTCCAATGGAAGCATGTGAACTATTTATTTATTGGCCCAGCTATGTATTTTTACATTTCTATGAAATTCTGGATGTGTGCGATGACAAAATTCATGCAGTGTCTACTAGTAAATAAATAAGCCTTTGTATTCACTGATTTTAATATTCTTAATTCTAATAAAATGCAGGTGGACAAAGAAGTGGGCATTAAAACTGATACCCTGCTGTTGAAGTAAACCTTTGTAACTGAGCTGTTATCACATTTCAGGTGCTAGTGTGAACAGTGTTGCTTGTGGGGATTCTCCCCTGCACACTGCGGCCCGTCTGTCCTCCCCAGAGATGGTGTCCATCCTGCTGGACCACGGGGCAGATCGCCACCTCAGGAACCTGGAGGGCAAACATCCGCTGGACCTCGCACCTCCAAACAGCCTCACGGAGAAGCTGCTGAAACAAGCAGGTGATATTTCCTCCAAATCAACCCATAAAGATCCAAACATACACTGACGACCCAAACTACCTACTGATCAAAACTGTTTAATACCTGTTGATCCATTAATCCTATCAATACATGGAAATAATTGTTGTAAAATGCAGTTTGTCATCTTTCATGGTCATCAGATATGAGCCATTTGGACATTCAGAGGCTCTGTAGTTACCATGGAAACACCATCATCTTCTACAACATTGATTCACCAGTAAAACNNNTTTTCAACTTTAATCTGAGCTTTTATGGACATCTACATGATCAGTGAATCAAAAATAGGAAAATACCTGATTTATACTTAAAAATGCAAAATATAGAGCATAATATGAAAATACATGGTGATAAATCAGTTGACAAAGGTTAAATAGAGAGGAAAATTCATTTGGAAACTGACACAAAAGTGGCACTGGGTCTTTATGGGTTAAACAAGTGTGAATGTTCTCTACAGAGAGGTTAATTTTTCCACTATTAATGAGAACTTGTCTCTGTCACGGCTCGTGCTTCTATTCGCCTCTCCTGCGCAGAGACGTCTTCTCTGATGCAGCTCTGTCGGCTGTTCATCAGGAGAATTGTGGGTAAACACAGACTGGGTGAGATTCATGACCTTCGCCTTCCCACAGAACTGAAACAGTATCTTCTGCACCAGTCAGACCCGGGGGGGGGACCTAACGCACCGCCACCACCCGGCCTCTAATGCTCAGATTTGATGTAGTTCACATCTAGACCAATAGGTGGCGGACTCGTGCAATCTTGTGGCGAGCGGATTTGGTACATCATATCTCATGGTTTTATTATTGTGCTGTATATTTCTTTTTGTTGAAGACTGCTGTGTAGAGACTGATTCTTTGGCTTTATATAGACATTATTATAAAAACATAAAAGTGATAATTTAATCATTAAACACTACTAAAAAAAGAGTATGGACTTATAAGGCTGAATGCACTATTGAAAAAGTAATGCAAAAACAGCTTAATACACTGAAACAATGTTTTTTCATTACACAAGTGGAAAAATATTTGGTACTTCTCTTATTTGAGACAAAAATATTGGACGGTCAGCTGCAGTGTTACTGTGGTTTGATACAAAAGCTGCGGTGTTTTTCCCCTGAGACGGCCTTTTGATATGTAATTGTCTATATGACTGACACACATTGTGCTCCCAGGACAGTGTTTTGATCCATGAAAGGGTGTAGATAAACACATACAGATCGACATGCCGCTAAGAGATTTCAAAGCAGGTGTAGGAGCTGAGTTAAACACAGCACTGGAGAGACCGGATCAATACCTGTTAAAGGTCTCATAATATGCAACTAATAAAGGTAAGAAGTCAGTATTACATCCTGACTGTCAATTTATAGCATGGTCATTTGCTTTTTAGGAGCATCTACACTGAATATCAAACCGCAGATCTATTTAAAGTGTAAAAAAAAATAGCCTCTCAGATGTTAATAAATGAGTGATTAATCTTTAATTCATGTTACAAAGAGGAGGGAGAGTGTGTTTTTTAGGTTTTACACAACCTATCTATGGAGAAAAACCATTTAATATTTTATAATTAATAAAAAGGCAAGTAGGATGATTTAAATATATATATATTATTAAAATTAAAACCTAACATCAGTTTCAGATTTGGTTAGTTTTAAGAGAACTCGTTTGATTTTAGACAGACTAAAACTTTATCATGTCATTTAGGGTTGTCAGTATCTGTGTGCTGAAAATAAACTGTATGTACTGTATAGATTTACCTGTATAAAAAAAGACTGTGCATGAAACAAGACAAAATCTCCTGTTGTGTCTTTGTTCTTGTACGGAGGATGCACTGAGGTTTTATGCAAATGTATTCTCCTGGGGAAACGGCAGATTCTTTGGAGTATTAAGAATACTGTAAGAGTCTAAAAGTCTACATCCTAAAAAGGAAATCGGTGCAGCACAAGAAAGTAAACAACATAAAAAGAACAAGGCCTGTATGAAAACTGAAAACAAACGGAGAACAACAACAGAATATATGTCATAGTTACAAAGTGCCTGTTCTTGTTTTAACCCTCCTTTAGTTGAGAAAAACTATGTGGATCCAGTTTGACGGGATTATAAAGAGGAAGACAGGGCGGCACTGGTGTTGAGATAAGGCTATGATGTAGGTGATAGTTGACTTTTATTATATCAGATAAGAAATTTAGAGTCAATACATATGAAGGTAAAATCTTGTGTAAACAGCAGGTTTAGTTTACTTACTTATTTATCTATCCCCTGCCACAGGACTGGACATGAAAAGCAATGGAAATCTTGATATTGATTCCTTCAATATTTTTTTTTTTTTTCCACAGAGAAGAAATATGGTGAGGGATGATCTTTACATGTACAAGAATCTGGTTTCTGCACAAGACAACATTCCTAATAAGCTGTTTACATGGGTAATCAAAAATGAATATGAATATTCTGCTAATGTTCCTCTTTATATGCATGTGTTCAGACTCGATGTCCCATTGTCTCAAACACTTTTGTAAAAATGTCAGCTTTTAAGTGTACATCCAAGAACCTGACGATATCCTATTTTATAAAAGTTAAAGCTAGGTCACAAAAGTACCTTTACTTTTGCAACCTGTGGTAAAACACACAAATGAAATACGTAAAAAGCGCTCTATATATATCCAAGAAAAAAAAAAAAACACCTCATAAAACTTGAATATTATTGACATGTCTGTTATTCAGAATATCCACTAAACTTATCTCCTGTGAAATTCTCAATAGTAGTATGTAAACACACTCGCTGGTGTCTGGGCAAAACAAAAACCAAAACACTCTTCGTGGACTTACTGGCTTCTTATTTCTCTGTCTGTCTGTGCATACAATAAATCAGTGAAGCTGAGAACGAAGGCAGACAACAGGTTGAGGTCAGGTTTAAAGGCAGAGAATATAAGCTGAGAGGAAAACTAATATTTTCTGCAGGGCTTTGTTGTTCTGGATCATTGCTGTCACTGCATGGCTATCTGAACTGAAGAATGTTAACACCACTGTATTACATTATCACGTTAGAGAAATGATACGGAGGGCAGTGTGCGGTCCTAGAGGTTCACTGTGAACATCCACTTCATGGTGACAAAAGCAACAGTTGCTCAACTCGCCCATACCTTTCTTATTAAATCTGACGCTCATTAACTTTCCATTGATCCCCTGTCCCAATTTACCAGTCGAACTAAATCACAGTCCCCTCAAACATTACCCCAAGGCCTACCGCGCATTGAACTGTGTTTCGATTTCACTGGTGTTTAATGTTAAATCAATACTGCGGAGGAGCTCCTGTCTGCTGAAGCTGCCAGGAAAAGACGTACAGTATCCACCGCTAATAATTAGTGACATGTAGACGGTCGGGTGAGACTAGTCTGTCTGGGAAACGGCGGCGTGTGACTGTTCAAATAACATTCCACTCCAGTCAGTTGTGATGTTATTAGAAGTGGTACCCTGTTGTTGCTCGGTGCAGTGCGGTGTATCTCTTGATTGATTTTTCCGGGTACTGCGTGGCACTCAAACGCACTTACAGTCAGCGCACCTATGAGTGATACCAAAGCTTTTACTTATATCCTCCAGAGGCAAGCACTCCATTAACCCCCTTCCTTTTTGGGCTCACAGGCACTTACTACCCAAATAGCGCAAAATGCATTTCATACAGTGGGTTAAAGTGAAATACATAATGCAGGTTTCATGCCTGGCACGCATGCCGAACCTAAAACTATGTAATTGTTCTCCAAGTATCTAGTAGTAAAGACGTCTATAATTTTGCGGCATGGAAAAGAGAACTGTAAACCATATGAAGGGTTTATTATTCGAGTGGACTGTTACAGAACACCATCTTTGGGGAATAAACACATTCTGTCAGGCCTGAAAACAGGACAGTGCTTATAATCAGTGTTGGATTAGTTCTTATTATTTCAATCCGTCTAATTATCCCTTGATTGTGAGCAGCCACCCCCCCTACCGTGAAAAAGCTGCAAAACACTTACGCGCACACAACTAATAAACAAATTGTGATGTTTTGGTATGTGGCGACTCACGTCCCGATTGCCCCCGAGCTGGATCTTGTTATAGATATGTGTGCTCCCCACTAAGCTACAAGTGGGTTATGCCATGTCCTTGTACTCAGCAGTAATTGCTTTGGTATTTTTAGTGTGCAGGAGTCTGGGTAATTAAAACAAATAGGGAAGATCAGGGTGACAGAGATCTCCTGTGGCTCCTTGGTCTAGAGTGGAGAGGTTTAGTAAGGTCATACACTGCAATGCTTTCAATTAGACATCTCTATACTAATGAGGGTTTATTAACACAGTGCAAACACTTACGGAAAAAAAAATGCTTCCAAACTAGTCTTCAGATATTAACACAAAAGGTCCCAGTTAAATCAAATGAAATACGCTGGCAAAAACGGGTTTATTTATACACTGTAGATTTGAATATTATAAAAAATTTGTACATTATTATCACAAAAATAACTACTATTTGCAACATATTGTCACTTTTGCAATAAATACACGCTTATTTTCTGATGATTAGACTGAAAAATACCTTTATGATTTTATGTCACATTATTAAAAGTGTCTCTGTTGTCTTAACCCTCAAGTGTCTGGAAATAGATGAGTACAAATCTTTGTGTAGTAACTCCACAACAACTCACTTGTCCCTAAAGTCAGCAGTACTCCTCTCTATGACGACAGTCTGTGGAGAGGAAGGGGGAAGGGGGGGGGGGGGGGTGCTCAGGTTGGCTCAGTGAGCACAGGACGACCTTCCCTCGGGTGGTCAGCTGTAGCTCTGCTGGAAACATCTTGTGTGTCTGTGGTAAACAGATGCGGGAGGCGGCGTTGGCGGGTCAAGACGGCCGCTGGGTGGTTCCCAGCATGTGCAGACACAACAGGTTCAGCACCACCAGGCCCAACACCAACCCGATGAGAACCTTCTGCACCCACAGACACGTGTTCAGCTTCTGCTCCATCCGTGAGGTGCTGGCCATGACTCGCATAAGCTGGTGGAAAAGAAAAAAAAATAACACTAACCTCATTCATCAGTCCAACATAACAAAAAAAAAAAAACAAATCAAGATAGTAAAAGCCATGGAAACAAGACTGGATAGCAAATTGAGAGCAAAATAATTATTAATAAATAGAAGAGTAATGGCTGAAATGTCAATTTATCAATAACTGTTCAATAGACACTTAATGAATGGAATTTTTTTGCAGTTTTTCATGGAAAAATAGCAACAAAAAAAATCCAAACCGCAATCTTCTAACATTTTCATATACATAACTGCTGGTTGAACAAAATAAAACATTTAAATATGTCAACCTGTGCTCTGGTGGCAGACACTAGTGTTTTGTAAATGAATATTTTATAGGCACTGGCTAATGTAAGACTACAGCTAAACACTAAGACTATTTAGTGCTATTTATCTAAGAGGATTTCAATACACAGACTACCACTAGGTAAAACTACATTGAAACACACTGTATACTTACTGAGGAATAAGTAAGAAAGTTATCATCGAATGCCTGGGTGAATAATTTTAAAATATACAAAGACATGACAAATTAACATGGCTCATTTCAACGTTACAGCGCTTCATCATTTAAGCCTTGCTGAAACATTAAAGAGAGTCAGAATAAAAGTAAATATTAATATTGTAAAACTTAGCTACAGACAGTAAACACATGTATAATGCAACAGAATATCAAAAAACAAAATGAAGGGAACATGAAAACTGGAAGGCCTCTTTCAGACCAGGACTCACTGCTGTGCTTAATTCCTGTTGCCCGCTGGTTACTGTCTCAACCGGGCTGTCTCTGAGAGGACTCGCAGCTGCTTTAATGCTCTCCAAAACATGACAGTGCAACCTATGGGGAGAACACCATCCAATATGTCACATCGACTGGCCCTGTAACTGTAATGAGGACTGTGACATCAGACCAAGTTTAAATATGTATATATTTACAGTCATAGACGTGCAGAGATGGTTTACCTGTGTTCCATGACCTTATTTTTTGGGACTTCTTTCCAGAACTGTGCGAGTTCTTGTGATCCGGCATTGTCCATCTCGGCAGCCATGACCAAAAATCTATCCTGAGGGGAAGCCTGTGAACCTGCACAAAAACATTCAACCAAACATTACAATTAGAAGAAAAATGTTGCTGTTTATGGATCTAATATCTTACCCTAATAACTAATCTAATAACACATAGATAAATGTTTCTAGTGAAAATGAGACAAAATAAATCAGTAATAAAACCTAAGTAGTTCACTGACTTGGTTCAGAAATAAAGGGTCTATGTGAAAAAAATACACTGCTACACATGAAAGTAGTGGGGGGGAAAAAAAAAAAAACAGCACAGCATAAAAGCTGGAAAAAAAAGAAGCCCTAAAATAGGTAGCGCTGATTTTACCGAGTGAACCAGCAGTACAGCATAACCCAGTGCTGACACTTCAGTGCTTTAAGGCCATAAAATGTTTTAACTCACACAGCACTGTCAGTTGTTTCATGGTTTGTTTTTTTTTTTAGAGATGCCTCTTTTATCACTCTTGAAATATGTATGTCGGGCAAATAAAATGGCTGCTGGCACTTTAGGAAGGTAAGAGACAAGACCGTGGGATTATTCTGAAGTTCAGCATTTTCAAACATCTGCTGTGAGTGGAATAGAGTGCAGAGCTTAAGTGCTGTACCTCCATGTAAGGACACTACTATGTCTATTGATGCGCCTGGTTCACAGCAGCTGCTGCTGGGCTTCACTCTGTACTTCTCAGGCGCTGTGGTCCGGACCTGTGGAGACAAACGAGGCCCTCAATCTCAATTTTATTAATAATATTCCTTGTACCAGCATAATGAAATCATTCTCATGTCGTGTCTACAAATAAGCAAACATATCCTCTGAGCAGCTTGAGACTCACCTTGAAGGCCACTTGATTTTTGGTCACATTGCTCAGGATAATGAGGCTTCTCTTCTCTGTTTCTCCGGAACCAAAACTAAGCTCCTCTGCAGGACTGGAGAGGGTAAGACAACAACATTTACACACATGTTGAGTAACAGGAATACCATTACAAAGCTGTTGGTTGAAATCAGAGAGGAAACAGAATTATTTTGAAGCGTGAAGTGCCTATCTGGGTGCTGTTTTATCTCCATTATTAATACTGACGAGGCTGCTGTGACTCGTGCCTTATTAAGTGTTATTATCCTCTGACTGGTGGCTTTTCTGCTTCACATCACCTTAATAATCTACATCAGACAGCAAGTCTAAAGTAGGTTGCGATTCTATTTATATCAGACTACTATGTCTGTCAGCCCAAAACCCAAAAATCCATTTGAATTACCATAATATTTATATTTTTCACTCTCACTGAGCCTGCGAGACAGGGACAGAATGTGGGAATATAATCACACCTAGCAAGGTATTGCCAACAACTCGGTTCTAACTTTATCTAACAAGAAACACACTTAAACACAGTGTGTATGTGGAAAGATCATCTGTAAATCTGTAAAAATAAAGTTGATATTTTTAGACATTTGTTGGCACAGGAAGCTTTGCCAAATAAAGGGGCTATATGTAGTATTTCTATTTTCAAATATTAAAAATGACCTAAAATTAGAGTGTTTAGATTAAAGAGCTCTGAAGTTATGCCAAAAATGTCAATATATTGGATTGAAGAGACCTGAATCTATTCATTGCAACAGTCTGACAGATTGATGTGATCACTAGAGGGAGTAGTAATGAGTCACACTGCTGGGAAACAATGTTTAGAGTCATGTGATAAAAGATAGAAGCACAGTTGTTATGCTCACCACTGGACACAGCTCTAAATAAAAACAATGGAGTTTGTTGCTGAAAACACAGTGTTCCTCCTGAGTTTGATTATGAGGCTTATGAAGGTGTACCGTTATCATGTGATCCTATTATCTTTGCTAAGTTGGCTGTGTGTTGATCCATGGCTCAGATTAAACTGTGACAGTTCAGATCTTTAGTGCAGCTGTTGACAACACAAATCATACAGAAACCGGAGGTGATGTGTGGTTTTACAGTGGCTGTTTTCTATCTAAAAATACAGCCGAGCTAACAGAGCTATAATGTAAACTATCAGCTCATGCAGCACAGAAAGATTAAAAGACAGTGTTATTTTGACCGACTAGCAAAATACCATAATACATGATACCATAATAGAGATGTGTGTAAACAGTAAGATTTCTACTTCATTTAGTGAGTGATAGTCTATGAATACATAGCAGTGATTCATCGGTGGTGTTGACAGCCAAAAGTGTGTTCTGGTACATGAGTTCACCCTGCTGTTGAGAGTTTAGAATATCAATACTACATGCAACCCCTTTCATATACTATTTATTCATGCTGGAGGACACATATTACAGTACTTTATGCTGCCAACTGCTGACCCAATAAAAACAATCCCATGACCCATTTTCCACTAGAAGGGCGTTTGAAAAGCATTGACCTCTGCCAAGGCCAACAGTCCACTCTTCTACCCAATGCACATTATTAAACCATGAACAAAAAAAAAAAAAAAAAAGACAAACAAATTGTGCCCCATTTCTCCTTTTTGTTAGCTGGTGTTACTGATTAATTGAACTCACTGATACTATGACTTCTAAGTTTACCTGCTCTCTAATGTTAAAAGCAGAGAAAAAAAAAACATGTTTATGGTTCTGTGTGTTTTTTATTGCTTTGCCAGTGCCCTGCCATTCAATAAAGTTTCATGAAACTTAAGAATTAAGTTGTTTTTACACAGTCCTACTGACAGAAAGAGGTAAAAGGCACATAAATTAAAGTAGCACTTGAAGTAAAAGCCTTAGCTCTTCATAATAATAACAATATCTTCATAATAATAATACAATAACACTTCTTCATAATAACTAATCATGTTTGTTTTGGTACACATTTCTTATTAACTATAACCTCTGTGATATATAATGAATACGGTTCTTTAAGGGGCTTTGCTGTGACAGAGCCAATGTTCCTGCTTCAGACAGATTCTTTGAAAAGCTACATTTCTTCTAACAGCCAGTGACATGTTGCTTTTTTTTTTTTTTTGTCCTATATGGAGCTTAGCGGCCTTCGCTTGGGTTTTACAGCTGCGTCTGGGATCCTTCACAAGCAGAATGAGGAACTACAGTGTTATTTTTAGGTTAAAACGAGACCAGCATCTCAATACTCATCAAAAGTGTGACATTTGGAGCCCCAACAAGTCTGTGGCCTAAAATCTCAGGATGGGGCATTTTGTTTTACTCTGACACTCACTGGGATGCTCTAACCAGGGTTGCAACAGTCTAACTTGGCTATAAATAGTTTTGTGATTTGATGAATTCAGTGTCAGTGAACATTTAATGCACTAAAGACTTAAACTCTGCTAAGAAGAAACTTGCAAATGGATTAGAATATGTGCTGAGTATGTGCAAAGCTTCTCATTGATGCAGCTTGGCAGACTTTCATGGACTAAAACTGCAAAGAACAAAGATAATTTCCTTTTTTTTTTCATGTCCTTGTGTGTTCTTTTCCCCACTAAAACAGCTGTAGAGCCTGGAATTTGCTAGAGCTCAGAGTGAGTCTCCAGGCTCTGAAAAACCAAGATCAAAGCCCCCCCCACTCTCTGTTAAAGCCCCCAGTCTTGCATTAAGGCTAACACAGTTCAGAAACATAATTGCATTTAAGGCTCGTTTAAATCTGTTTATCACTATAACTCACAGCCCAGAGCTGTGAAAATCCTTACATCAAAGCTGTTAGTCTGTAAAAACACAACTCGACGGACATTATTCATGAAAATGAGCAGTAATATCACACAGAATGTGGCTAAGTGTGTATTTGAAACTATGTCAGTCAGTGTGATTGCTGCAGTCCTTTGCTCTGCACTGCTTCTGAAGTACAATTAAATGAACGCTCATCTGAAACATGCAGCCCATCTGACGACGTGTGCAAGAGGTGACGGGTGCCTCTTTATATAGATGAATTGATTATTAGTCAGTGTGTCTCTCACTGATTACTGTAACACTGTTAATAATTAACACCAACAACTCCCTTCTACTCAGTGAACAATTGATTGGGTTGCATGTTTAATTCCTATCCATGTGTGATCGATCCATTGAGCAGCAACCGCACAAACACATCAATAATGCCTAAAGGCTTTGAACCAATATATGGGAAGATTACTGTGGATACGTATGAGGTAATTAAAATTTTCCAAATTATAGCTCTTCAAAAAGTGTGAGAGTTAGAATCAGAGTTGGTCAGTACTTTGCTAAAAGGGCAGAAAAAAATACATAGGAGAGGATCAGCTTGCGCATCCATTCCCAAAAACTGGGCTTATGATCCACCTGTAGCCCATAAGACATTTTATTTGGGTCACCCAACACAATCGCAGACTGTGCAATAGCTGCACTTAAAGACCGGCTGCCTCCTTCTGATAACAGGTGTAAGAATTCCAAATATTTTGAGCAAGATGCATTATTATTGAGTTCAGTTTACTTTGTTTGTACAAATCACAGAAAAACTTCCCACTTGATTCACAACTGTGTCCACACAGCTGTCTGATTACAAGCTGTAATCTGTATTCTCTGGCTCAACTTAAAAAGAGGGTGGATAGGATAGGATAGAATAGGATAGGATAGGATAGGATAGGATAGGATAGGATAGGATAGGATAGGATAGGATAGGATA
>JAPQRQ010000015.1:20604805-20637067 GCA_037367365.1 Apogon talboti
TAGGATAGGATAGAATAGGATAGGATAGGATAGGATAGGATAGGATAGGATAGGATAGGATAGGATAGGATAGGATACGATAGGATAGGATAGGATGGAGGAATCACTGGCCATAGGGCTGGTATCAAAGAGCTGAAGGCAGTGTCTTAAAGAGTTTGACACCACGGCAGCTATTATGACACACAGTAAGTTGACAACAACCAACAATATATAGGACATTATCATTTTCCATTTTGTGTACTGTGTTAAAATATATGAGTAGCTCTTTCTACATACTTAGTACTATTTTTGTCCTAAAATGGAACCTAGCATACCAATCAAGGACCAGCCCCTTTAGAAATTTCACGAAAATGACAAGAGTAAAAATGTATACTACAGGCTTTTTTCTTTAACTTTTTTCCTCTTCCTTCTCTAAATTAATTGTATTAAATCTGAAAAAATTGTATTAAATATGAAAAAACGTACAATTGATTAAGACCATGAATTGTTAAATAAACCTTAATGGAAAAGTAATTTTAAAAAAAAGAGTGAAAATACATATATGATATTAAAATTGCTTGCCTCATTTAGCAGTCATGAACATAAATAACCACAGCTACTAAAAAAATGTTCCAAAATGTCTCATTCACACTGTATATTTGTACTGTCCTGATAATTATACAGGTATGTTGTTTGTTTTTTACTGATGAGGGGTACGCTGTCTCTCAGGATGTGCTGTGCTGGAATAATCCTGCCACTGGTTGACTATTCCATATGGCATTCCCTTTGCTTCTGCTATCTCACTATGTGAAAACTCAACAACTACGACATCTGAGCTGCGACTACCCGCCGAAAATGACAAGTCTGACAAAGGCACGCCTCTTTTTACATAGGGATTTAGTCATTTTAATACCAGGGTTCACTTCTCCCTGTGCAAATGCACGACCAAAAATAACTGCGACTAACCCCTGGGACTGTTTTGCAAAGACACTGTCACTGCATCCTGTGCTTAGCACCACTCAGAACGGGCATGATTAGTCTAAAGAAATACAGATCATTTTGTTCCCATTCCAGAACGATAGTCGATGAAGCCAGATCTTTGCCAAGCACTGAGACAATACGAAGTAAGTGTGGAGACTATAAAGGGGTGGGTGGGAGCTTTTTAATGCTACATGAATGCATTTATTTTGTCTCAATCGTAAAAAATGTAAGTATTTTCTAAATTTTGCTGAGATTTGTTCAAGATAATTAAAAGGTAATGCAAAAATGACAGTTAAGAATGTTTGCATTATCTAAAAATAAGCCCATTGTGAAGTAGGTTATAATAGTTTGTTTAAACATATTTAAAAAGTAGATCGGTAGAAAAACAGTTTGCTGATTGATCAGGTGATCAGTTGGAACCCACATGACAACATGTCTCGGCCATAAAACCGGCAATCCTTCAGTAAACAGTCAATGTGTCTACCTTCGAGCCATCTGGTCTCTAATACACAAATAAGTGCTAACTGAACTGTTGTAACAGTCAACTGTGAGTGGAAAAACAGGCGTGGCAGGAACGGTGTGGGTACCTAACATCAAGGAGAGCGCCTTTGAACGTGGTCACTGGCTTCCTGGCCCCTTTGGTCCTGGTACTCGTGTCTTTATCATTGTCCTCTGACCTCAAACTGTCTTCCAGGAAATTCACCTGAAATGACAAAGACAGTTTAATTACACAAGAGTCTCACTACACTGATAACCTTTATCTGCTGTCTTCTCTAAAAATGCAGTGTGTGACCCCTGCCCTTCATACGGAGAAAGCTATCAGTTAATGAAGCCCCCCCCAACAGTATTTCTAATGACTTCTAAATACCTCTTGTGGATGTAATGACTTTATGTCATTAGAATCTTACTTTAAGATTTTTTTTTTTTCACCCTTTTTCTGAGAAATCCCAATGACTGCCCTGACCCTTTGTTCTAGTTGTTTCCCTTGGCAACACAGAAACAAGCACCATGGCTGTTTGATACTGCAGACGCAAAATAACCCTTGACCATGTGATTACTAAAAAAACAACCTTTAACTGTAGGACGTTCTACCACTACTGAAGTCATTATACATGGTTACTTTCATTTCAACAAAACGTCCATAAACTGGAACCCATATCCTCCTCAAGACACACCACAAGACTATTAAACAGCTGACAGGGTAGATATTGTGAAATGTTTGCAGAAATGCTTGCACAATGTAGGTGAATTGGGGAAATACTGTGCGTGGGCAATGGGATTCTTTACGGAGTGTTTGTGGCAGCACATATTGTATAAAGCAGATGGGAGAGTGAGAACATCAGGGGCAGGGGGGCGGGGAGGGGTAAAGGTGAACACACTCTGCATGTGATGGGAACATTTGTGACTCAGAGGGGACGTGTGTCATTTGCTGTGATAAGCAACAAAACATGTCATCTTAATTTTATGGCTGACTGTCAAGCAACTGCCACAATGAAGACGTCAAGAGATAATCAGCTGCTGATGAAATGTCTCCATTTATTAATCATTTTAAAGAGCAAGATTAACACATTAGGTTATAATGCTAAAAGAAATTGAGGTAAAACAGTCAAATTTGAAATAGTGGAGTGTTTCATTACAGATGTGAAATTAAAATTACAGTCTTGTGGTTAGAGTTTCACTGGTAGTGCACTACCGTAGGACGGTTTTTCCAATTCCATTAATCATGAAATATTAACAGAAAACAAAACAAACATTAAATGAATTAATTCATTAAAAACACTTAGATTATCAGAAACAACTTGACCATAAAAGACATGTGAAATTTAACAGATTTAAAATACAAATACACATGCAGTGTAAGATATGAAATGCAAAAACAAATTACAAAAAAAAAAAATAAAATCACTGGGTATTTGACATCGTTCTAAATTACGATTAGTGAAATGCAAAACGTGGAGTGTCTATTGATAATACAGCACATATTAAAAGGCACAGGATAAGATGGTCTACGTGATTAGCACTCTCCAGAGTCACAGACCTGGTGAAAGATAGCGTTAGATGACAAGGCACAGATGGCATTAGTTAATCATTTGCCAGAGGCAGGCAAGATTTAGTGCTGAAGGTTAATATAGTGATCTACTGTAATCAAACAGTAATAAGGCAATTATCTGAGGTTAGAATATACAAACAGTTTAAAGTTCATAAAGCACGCTGGTGCCTTTGCTGCCTATTTTTTCAGTGAAATATGTGTTTCACTCGATTCAGTGCTTACATGGTTATAGCAAAAAGTATGCTACCATTCACTTAGACTACGTTACAGGAGTCCTTCAAATCCAAATAGTTGTTTTGGGTTTTTTTTATAGTGCATTACAGTTTAGAGGGTTAAATTGAAATGTGTGGTCCAGGACGGGTTAAGGGATGAACATGTCCAGAGGAGGTGATCATCAGTCGACTGTCAAGGAGGTGCACTCACAAATCAGTGCAGCCACGTGAGTGCACCTGCCTTTCCAGCCTGTAGACATCTTCTAGACAGTGAGCTCCTTGTGTGGGTGTGATCCTACACAGTCTTACCACCTCCAGCCCTTGTTTGAAAACAAAGAGAAAGTCAATTAGCTTTCTGAAGCCGACGAGTTATCAGGGCACTGCTGGAATCCACAAGACTTCAGATTGGGATGGGTGGTGGTGGTAAGCGCCGTCTCTTGTTTATTGAGACAAGATGGATCAGAGGTAGAGAGCTGAGCCTTGTAGAATGCATCCAGACGGGCTTAAAGTGCCAACAGGCTGGTGTAATGTAGTGGTTTAGTCACAACAAAAAACATAACTAAACGGCTCCCAGTAATGAGCTGAACTCCCTTCCCCTGCGTTTGTTAGATGCTGCCGATTTGTTCGTGGCCAACATTCACTGGTGAAGTCACTTCCTCAGATGAGAAAGGGATTGATGTGCAGGTGGTCTTTATAATGAGATGCTGACGTGAAGGATAAACAACAAGCTTCTGAACAAACTGCTTCACTTGTCTAGACTGGGGTATTTTACAAACTATCTGCATCAGTAAAAGCTGGTGCCAGTATCCACCGATACCTAAACTGGAAACACTGACTTTGAGGGACACATAATATCTCAGATGATTTTAAGTATTCCCAGAGTTAGTGTGCTGCTCAGTTCCACATTTAATAAATAATGACCTTCATTATGAGGTTGACTTAGGCAGATTTACTGCTGACTTAGTTGCTCAATTCAATAGTCCTCTTGCTTTTGTGACAGATGTAGTAGATATTTTCAGTGTCAATATTTCTATAGGGACAGGGTTATATTGGATGACTTTACCTGCTTTAAACTAATCACTGACATAAGAGGCTTTAATAATCCACTATTGGTCAAACCGCTGTAAACTTCCCGCAGTGACACTTGTATCACATATACATTATGATTTTAACCACTATGTACCAGAACTATCCTCATATGTGAAACACTTATTTGATTTCCTCTGTGTCTTTGTAGGGTGACTGTTAATTCTAACTGTTTTTCCCACAGTATTTTACATGAATGACACGCTTAAATTTCCACTCCAGGACGTAACCCACCCCGTTTACACTGTTCAAGTACAGCCATCTGTCTTTACACGCCACAGTAAGTAAATCATCAACACACTTCAAACTTGCTTCTGTAGATTACCGTTGAGGCTAACAATTGCCCGATTTGCATATCTCTGTTTTGTAAATCTAAATCTGTTGTGCATGACTAATATGCATTCATTAACAATAGGAGCACTGTTTGTTTGTTGGGGCTTAGGAGGCTCATGGGAGTAGCTTTGGGTGATGCAGCACTGTTCGCTCTTCCCCGCAGATACAGTTAGTGTCCTTTACGTAGCAGGCGACAAAAAACCCTCGACGGGATTTGTTTAAAATACAGCTACTCTAAACTACGGCAGTTACGTCCAGTTGTCCCAACATCCACTGCAGATAAACACATCCAAGTCTGCTGCTCCCTGATAGTGACAGCATTACTATGAAATATGCAAATAATAGCTGCAGCACTAAATTACAACTAATTCAACATGGAAAAAAATGTGGTTGAAAATGGCATGCACCGGCACAATGTGAAGTTCAACTTTCTTCAGATCTTCACAAGTATTTCAACCCACCAGTCATCTCCTGAGATGACCCTTTAATACCCTATATCTATTTTCATTCAGACTTTCTCTGCATGCTGCCGGCAAGAAAAGAAGCTAAATAGATTATGAGGCGAGAGCGGGACCGTACTGTAGAGAGTGAGCAGAATCTGTGACATAAGCTACAGTCCCGACTGCAACCAGGGCGCGCTTCGGTGACACCAGAGTGAGCGGGAGGTTGACAGTGGCTGTGCAGACATTTTCAAACTAAAGCCAGTGGGGTGTTTTCACTTGTGCGGCTACACTGGGGTTATGTGCTGCTGTTTTTGGGGAAAAAAAAAAAGGACTCCAGCTACGGCGAAGGAAAGCTTAACTAACAGACTTGACATCCTCTGCGGACCATAAGAGATGCTGTGAACAGAGACACAGAGTGAAATCTGTGATGCATGACCTTTGCTGGAAGGATTTAATTGCAGCCAATATGAGACATGAGGAGTCACCTTCAGAGAGACAATGAGAGCTTAACGTCGACCAAATCAGGGCAAAACTTGCCACTTAATTCACAGCTGTCTCCACACAGCTGTCTGATTACAAGCTGTAATCTCAGGCTCAACTTAACAAGTGAGTGAAATAGGACAGAGGAGGAATCTTTGACCATAGGGAGGATAATATAACAAGGAGTAGAATATAATAACTGTAAGAAAAGGACACCATGACTGCTATTATTATACAATGTTGATGGCTACAGAACCGCAGCAATAAAAAGGACATTGTTTGTGTGTGTGTTCTTCCACGCTGTCATACCAAAGTGAATGCTAACACACCCATCAAGGAACAGTCCTGCAATTTCACAATAAAATTGTCTCTGTGCCTGATGTAATGACACGCGTCTTAAAAAACCTCTGAAAATCTGATATGAAATAGCAAAAATAATATCTTAGTTGAGTATCTCATTACACAGTCACAAGAATGAGAAGCAATACCTGTTTTTAAAAAAAAAAAAAAAAAAAACACCTCCAAAAAACATCTCATTCTGCTGTTCTGAACACTCTGTAAGATGGTGGAGGTTTGGTAGGTGATATCTTGATTGACATGGGCTATGTGTATTAGCAAACTATGCTAGCTAGCCAGATAACCTTAAATATAGTCTAATAAGATGCTAATAAGCCAGTTACACATAACATATACCTTGAGGTAATATTAGAAATGTGGATATATAGTTAGCAGCTAGTAGCTAATGATGGCTACTTATTTTGGATAAGACAACAGACTTATTATGATTGGTTTATGGAATTAATTACATAATAAACCTGCAGTCTAACCAATCCCTATATTTGAAAGTTTATAAAAACTTAAATATTCCATTTGGCTTTAAACTTCATTTCTAATACTTTAGAAAATCTGTTTACTATTATGTATCTAAGATCCTAAATTACACATTATTAATTCTTTAATTAATTAATTAACATGAACTTGAAAGAAAAATGTACCTTTTTAGGCTTTACAGCAACCTCAGAGTTGAAGCTGGACTCAAGGGTATCTTTGCTCTCTAATTCACCGTCTTTACTCTCCGTTTCCTCTTCGCTAACAATAGGGCCGTTGTCGGAGATGGGCGTTTGGAAGTCGTCATCAGGAAGAGGAGGGTAGCTATATTTGAAGGGGTCCTGGAATTAAGCCAGATAAGTTAGGTCAGGATATGGGTGGCTGAACAACGTGGTATGTTTAGTATATGTATAGTAGAATTTAGCTGTGACATGTACAAAAACTGCAGTTGTGTGCTGATAAATATTCAAAGTGAAATTCATCATTTGCTGAAGTGATCAAGTTTGATTTCATTATCTCTTTGGCATTTTTGTCCCGAGAACCTGATGTGTGATTCTTGTATGGTAAATTATGAATATCTGACACACATAAAGACATGATGGATTACCGTTCCACCCATGTGAGGTGGCAGATACTCCAGGTCAATGAATGTCTGGATCTCAGATCTGGAAGCAAACTTTAGCTTGCTAATTGCCTCAGGACCCAACCATGATTTCACTATCTTCCATGCAGCTGAAATAAAAACACGTTGCCTTATCAATATGCAAAAATGAAATTGTCCCCAAGATAAGGTCAGTTATGGATATAAAATAAAGAGGAGTACCAGGTTCAGTCTTACCATTCATAATCCAGGGCATATCCACAATGATCATTTTGGCTGGAACAATAAGAAAACACAATTTTGGCATTTTGACCTTTATGTAAAGCAGCTTTAATATGTTCTTAATTAATTAACATGAGCTTTTTGGTGCACTGTGGCAAAGAGCTGGATAATACGGAATCATCATAATTATTAATATGACAAATAACTTATGCTACTTACATAAAAACTTTGGATAGTATACTTTGAAGCAGTTAATGATGTACTTCACAAAGTCCATGTCCTGCAAGACGAGGTGGAAAAAGCAAAGATTTAAAGAGGAGAACCACAGACAAGTCTTAAACTATGAAAAGAAATGCTTTTATGGAATTTTGAATAGGCTGAATAAGTAGAGTGTTTGTTAACCGCCTCTAGATCTGAAGTGACCCACTTAACAGAAAATGAACATTTATTAAAAGCAACTCTAAATGATCCCCGGCATAATCCCTCTCACATACCACGGCCGAGAAAAACACTTCAGTGTATGTTTTTCCTATATTACACCAAAGTCCAAAAGGTGTTAACACATAATTGACAACAATATAACTTTACCTATCTAAAAAGTCTATGCTTTTATTAACATTAGAAAATCATGGCTGCCAGATAAAATGCATACTTTAGATCTCATCAAACACCACACATTTAGGTGTAACTTTCTCGACTCATTTTAAATATCTTTTTTTTGGTCAACATGATAAATGTGCATGTCATGGTTTTATGTTAATTACAACCATCAGACAACCAGCAGATATGTCAATGGATAGAGCCTCTCTACCCTGGCTTAGCTCCATAATTGGCTAGAAACCTCATTGCTATGCGGGAGACTCTCTCCCAAGCTTTAATGAGATCATACTGACTAGCCCTGCTCCAGCTCGTACTGTGGTTCAACAAGGCTCAATGAGGCTGCTTTCCAAACTGATGTTCCAATCAAAGAATTTCACATTTGAGTTTCATTACTAATTATTCTTTTTTGCCTGGTTTGTGTTCTTTTTTCAAAGTATTCCACTCAGCCAATGAAATACACTCGCTCAGAGAAAGCTCCATCAGGAAGCTAACACCGGCGGCACAGTGAGTCTATGGATTAGAGAGACAGTCCACTCGACTTGACCAAGGAGATTTAAAGGTTACTTTAATCTCCAAAGTGTGAAACTATTGAGGAATATCAGTCCTTGAAAAAGCACAGCTCAAACAGCTAAATCTCGAGGATACTCACCAGCATTTCAATGACAATCATATAAAAAGAATGGTTTGTTTTTCTAAACTATGTCATTCACAGAGAAATAAATATGAATGACAAAAAGCAGAACCTCATTAAAATTCAGTTAAAAGACATACATGAGATATATATGTAAATGATTAAGTTAAAAAAATAAAAATCACCATTATAGACTTACTATATTGCCGAGTCCAGACTCTGTCATGTCAAACACAACAGTGAGAGGCATCCCAGGTTCTTTCTTCGCGTACCTCTCCAGCCAGAAGGCAACATATTTCTTCTTGTCTACGGTTGTTTTTGCATCCTTGACATGCAGCTTCACTTTGAACCAGACTGAACACAGTAAACAGTGTAAAAAATTGTGGTAGTTTTGTGGTAGTTTTGTATTGCGTAAACTTTCAGTGGTATTTATGTACATTTCCTGATTTATTCTCTGACAACAACTAAGTCGTTAATGCGTAACAGGAGAGTTTAATGAAACCTGTAACAATATTTGTACATACAGAGCTTACTGCCTTCTTTGTCATATCCGTGGAGGTAGACGGCACCAGTCTCAAACATCCATTTGGGAATGCTGTTTTCAGTGAGATCTAAAACACACAGGCAGACACAACATTACACTGCTGAATGTTATTCTCTGTCATTACAGCAGAGCTCTACAGAATATGACCTTGCAAACAAATGAATAACATCACCTGTAAGGTTTCTATGCACTTAAATGAAAATTAAACTCCTTTATGTGACTGTTTGAATATACAGAAATATACATTAAACACATTTTAGAAGTCGATGTTATATCTGATGAAAACACATAGGTAAAAACAATTCAAATTAAGCAACTGACACTGTATTAAATGTATATGACGTAACATCTGTTGTACTTTTTAAGGGTATTTTTTTGGAGAAGTCTCTAAACAGTAGTACTGAACCTCTCTGTTTAGCAACACAATTTCCCCAAGGTGGTTCAACTTGAAACACTACTGACAGGAAATAATACACTTGTCACCATTTCTCTTACAGGCACACATGACCTAGGTTGATCCTTAAAGTGTGGAATACTAATGACTTGTATGAATCTAATTTTCTAAACACAACTATTTAACAAATTAAATTTGCTGGATTAAAGAAAAAACAACTAGCAGAGAAATTCCACAGAATAACAGATACAGTGGGGATTGTTCTCAGGGTTAGTGAGTGCATGGAGATATGAGTGTTTTAACACACAATGCAACTCTGTCTGGATTCATCCCAGCGCAGCACAAAGACATCCACTGAGCTGTGGTGAGTGTTTGCAAACATCTAAATATGGCAATGTCATTACTGTAAATAAGGCAGTTAATGCCAATATTTGGAGAAATTTCTACATTTACTTAAATATTGCCGACCTGCAAATTTAGTGCTTTACTGTTTTAGTATTTGTTTCTATGTTGAAACAGTTTTTTTAAAGTCATACATAGCTGTATTTCTTAGGTCATATTATTATTTTTTATATACTGTATATTACATTGTGTAGCAATAAAGGTGGACAATCAAAAGTATGTTTTGCAACTGGGTTGAAATCAAGGAATCTTCTTCTGTAATCTGGGGTATATCAGAATCAGAATTAGACTGTTAATCTTTAACTATTTTAGTCATGTGAAATTCAGCACATCATAATAAAAACCACCCATAATGACTTCTTACCATTCACACCATACTCCTTTCTCCACTGAAAACTCTCATCAATCATTTTCAAGGCATCATCAGGAACATAAAGTCTCCATGTCAGGTAGCCCTCCACCAGGGCATCATCTTTCTCAAGTCTTTCCACATCTCTGGGATCATATTTATCTGTTGAATCTGTAAACATGAATACAAAGGCTCAATCACATGACACCACATTGAAAGAGAAAGTCATGAGCAACATTTAACGTCGACTGTTACCCGGGCTAATTTCTTAATTGTGACAGATAAAGGGACCATATAACACGTGTTAGTTTAATATAAATATAACTTGAAGCCTGTATATTCAGGTTGCTTTAATCTGAACCAGAGCATGTGGCAGCAGAGAGCAATGTTAGCTAGTTCTCTCTCTAGAGCTTATCTATCCTTTAAGCACTCAGGTGGTGATGTAAACATGATGAAAAGTAACAATAAGGACACTGTTAATTTACAATATATTCAATTTATACCATTGATTACAACTGAGCGGACAAATCAAGGCGAATAATTGGCCAATAAGCGAATTAATATCATCTTATCCACAATAAATGTTTACCTTGAAGGAACTCATTCTTGAATCTCTGTCTCGTCTCCTCAATTTTCTTCTCAATATCCTGTCAAAGCAGTGTTTTTTCTGGTTAGTACACGCACTTGTTTGCAACGAATTATATGTGGAAATCAGTCCAGGAACGTGTGTTCTAACGGGATTTAACAGTACCTGCTCTCCTTCGTGTTGGCCAACTTCAGCCATATTCAGCTGTCCCCCGGTTTCCTTCTGTGTGGCAGTTCCGTGAGCTAACAGTTAGCCAGCTAACCTAGAGATGAATCAGTGCGAAGAGTGAAACTGACAGTCTGCTGCCGCCATTTTGGCTCCACACATGGCCACTCCTCTTCATTGTTTGTGTTGTTTACAGAAACCAACGGAGAAGGCAAGAGGAATTGTATTCAAGATAACAAGAGAGTGATTCACACGTTTGATTCGTTTAAAGAGAACAACGGATATAAACACTTAGCTAATGTCATTAACTCGACACTGTTTACCAGCTATCACCCATAATGCACTTGGGTCTAACAGGAAGTATTTAATTTCTGTTGGCGCGCCGGTAAAAAGTCTGCTGAATTACACCAAACTGCGCTCTTTCATGTGGATTTAGCAAGTAGTCGCCTGTTTATACACTTCGGTGTCAGTTCTGTCATGAGAGTGACGCGTGCAAATTTAGCAGAAACGTTAACTCCAGCTGTCAGAGAGTCGAAGAGAGCTCGGAAGTGGAAAGCGCTTGAAGTTTGTTTACTGGATGATGGAGAGATTGCCCTCACAAGACTGGGTTCAAAATCCCCATCGGGTATCCTCCTGTGGAAGACTAATCTCGTTTCTCTGCAAACACGCTTCAGCCGCAAATGACAGCGAAATAAGTGAGTTAATATTCTCCATTCTGTCATTTAAGAGGGAGGACAGCGCGTTCCTCAAGGCAGCAGATGGAGAAGCTGTCATCAGCAGGGCAAGAACGGCGCATGTGGAGATTGTAAAATGTAAATGTGCTTTACATGTTAAAAAGAGAGTCACCACCCCCTGCATTCTGGTGACAAAGAGGAGTAAGAAAGCACAAGGCTTCAAGTATAGTCTATTCACACTGAGCAGCTCAAACCAACTAGAGCCCTGCTTTGAATTTAAGCTCCCTTATGAACTCACTGGTGATGTGTGTATTTTCAACGGACCTACAGTGTTATGGAGTCATGCTGGTTATGCATATTATACATCACTGCAGGCAGGAGAGGTTAAACAGATCCCTATGCAGTTGTCACACTGTATTTCTGGAGAACTTCCACTTCACAGAGGGCAGATATTCATTCTTGGTTTGCAAAATGTTTCAGAAACATTGTCCAGTGACCA
This sequence comes from Apogon talboti, assembly GCA_037367365.1. Lineage (NCBI taxonomy): Eukaryota > Metazoa > Chordata > Actinopteri > Kurtiformes > Apogonidae > Apogon > Apogon talboti. The sequence continues at coordinate 20,616,865 of JAPQRQ010000015.1, forward strand.
GTCCACAAGCCAAACCCTTGGTTATTTTGTTCAGAATGGACAGGTTTTTGATGGTGCAGTGATTTTACCTTATCCTTACATCACCATCACCCGCTGTATCTTAGTGCTCTCAGCTGAAGAAGTGGACGGCGTGCTGAAAGCTGCTGTAGTTGCAGCAACGTCTAACCAGCAGCTAGTTTACGTTGAGAATGGCGTTGTGAAAGATGTGTGTCAGCTCCCTTTTTCGCAACCTGAAGATATCCAGATGGTAAATACGGGTAGAAGTGAATGCCTATTTGTCATATCCTTTCATGAGGGGCATATTTGTGCTGTATGGAAGGAAAAGTTCCAGGTAAGCAAACCTACAGATATGTGTGCATTCTATACCTTTATGCTACCAAGTTTTTATGAACCTAATTTATTTTTTTAAAATCTCTTTCCCAGGTAGCCTCCCACTGGTCAGGTGTCAACTCTGTCCATGTAGATGACTTCCTGGGATATGGAACAGACCAAATCCTATTGATTTTTAAGGATCCTGATGTGAAAAGTCAGTCTTTAGGAAATTTCCTCCTCACTGACCTCTGTGGTATTTCATACTCTGTAAGGGATCCTTTATTACTGGGCTCTGATTATACACATTTACATTTTTTCAATATAGGAAATACATATAAATATAACTATAGATGTTGTAACTAGTGAAATTTGTCTGTTTTAGAGTGGCCTGGGCAATGGAGCACCAAACACATCTCCTGTTCTACCTGAGAACTATTTCCTCACTATTCAAGCTTTGGAGTCCAGACTCCAGGTAAACCTTTACAAACAACGGTAGTTTCGTTATTGTAGTCAATGAATCAGTATTATTAGTTTACAACTGTATGATCACATCACTTTATTTATTTATTTTCATAAACTGTATTAAATATTATTTACTGCTTACCTACTGCTGTTTTTGTTGTGTTCATGACTTGATGAGTTTTGTCTTTGTTTCTTATGTTATCATTGATTCTATGTGATATCAGTATGACATCTTGACAGTTATAATAATTTCAGCTTTATTGTTCAGCCCTGTCATGTTGCACAATGTACGATTTGACGTTATTTGTATGTGATAGTGTTACTCTCGGTATTCAGCTCATGTTATTCGCACTGTCTCAGTGGGCCTTCAGTTTATTATACTGTACTGTTTTGTCATTTAGAGTGGGTTGACTGTGCTTCAAGAGCTGCAAAAAGAACTGAGAGTAAAGGAAAGAGTTCTACAACAGTCCTTGCAAGCTCTCACTGATGTGGTCTCAGAAAGAGAGCCCATTATTACCCAGCATGAGCAGGTACTCTACATGGAAGAAAATTTGTAAAATGTATTTGTATAACACAGTAATGACAAATGAATGTCACTGCAATCTAACCAGTTTTATTGGTCATGGCCATACAGTGTTACCAAAAGTACTATAGGAGCAATAAGAACAGTAATAATTAATAAAATAGGAGAAACATTGTATATAACATTTATATCACAAGTTAAGTGGTAAACCAAATGTTGAAAATCTGATTTAAAAACATTTTAAAATCACGCGAGTGGCTTACTCTATAACTAACTATCTATACTGTTCGTCACTGTTTCCTCAACATTTTTCCAGAGGTACATAGCAAATCATTACAACCTAATTTACAGAAGGCTTCATTTCTTAATCATTAGAAGACCAAACCTTCCTGGTCATCTTTTCTGTGATTTCTACATCAGTTATAATAGTTATTGAAGATTTAAACTAGCCTTTTCATTTATAAATCCCAACTTTGTGTCATGCGCATGTTGTGAAAACAGAACCATTTCACATTTTGAAAGTAAGTAGATCAACTTGAGCATCATCTCTTTGAAACACTTGAAGTGTATTTAATGCAATACAGTGTGGCCACCCAAACAAAATCACAAAGTGTGTAAGGCTTGAAAGGTTTCCCTGGAATTCAAGGACGTTTAATGTATTCTCTCAAAACCTTGAGCTATATTATTCCAACTCCCCCTCCCCTTTGGTTGGTTAAGTTTCAATCCAGCTCTTGTTACTCATCTTCAGACATAGTATTTGAAATGACATGTCACATGAGGCTGAGGCTCGTCAGTGTTCCTAATGTTGCCATAGGCCATTGAAGAGCACCAGGAAGCAACAAAAGCTACAACTTAAACTCTCTGCAACTTCCTCTGTAGATCTTGGTTCATTTGCATGTGTGAAGTGTTTTTAAATATCCTTGTTGCCTGTGTTATCATTTTATTTTGATGCCGTCATGAGACTTACCCTGGAAAGATTAAAACAACTAATTTCTGACTATGACTTTTCTTTAAAGGCCAGTGTTTTTGTTTTTTTTTAAATTCTTGAAATATGAAAACAATTTTATTTTGACACAGAGTAAAAATAACATGTCCACTTCATCTATACCTAATGGGCTGTTTCTCAAATGGAAGTCTCTGACATTGCTGGCTATTGCTGTCACTCCTGTCACACACTTGTCACTGTTAATTATAGTCTTTACACTTTTTGTCCAGGAAAGCCTTATTGCTCTGTGGGACTGTGATGATGAGTCAAAGGATGAGGTGTTGGATGACAAAATGCAAGACGTGCTGGCAGTGTCCACAAAACCTCAAGTCGACAAGTTATGGCATCGCATCGCTGAGGACCAAATGGTTGTTGGAGTGATAGTAACTACTGACAGGTCTGAGAAAACATGATTCCCTTTTTATTGAATGAAATATATATTGTATGTTTTAATTTGTATAAAATGCAATATGTGAGCTCTGCGGATGAAGACGATAGGCTTTCTTAACATGATCCTTTGGAAGGCTTATAAGTAGGAATATTCCAAATTACCTTACAGCTACTTCATGTTCATTGCCGTTGGAGACTGGCAGTGACTCACTCCTCCCTCTAGTGGTCGCATACATTCACAGTAACACATCAACTTGTGGCTGTGAATACATTTATTTTTGCAGTACAATACGTTGACACCTTTTACATAATGTCAGAAGCCTAAGTGTGTTCTAAACATATGATACTTTTAATAAAGAAATACAACATATAGCTCCTTTAAACATGGCTTGTACACATCTTGACTCTAGTACACATTTATTTAATATCTTCAACATTTTCATCTGCCTTAGAGGATCAATGTGAGCATGTTCAAGATCCAGAGTGTCTTTAACATGCATTACTTGCTGAGTGTCTTAATGTGGCACTCCAAGTATCTAGTGAAGCACACCCTGTCAGTGCTTTCTGATTTTTATATATTTTTTTTCTTTAGAAATAAAATCTTGCGGTGTCATCGCAGAGGTCTTATCGCTATGATCAAGAAATATCAGCTGTGAGGTAGATTGTGTTTTACTGTAGCATCTTATCTTCAAAGAACTGAGACACGTTTTGCATGATTATATGACAGAGGTGCTCATAAAAATACATTTAAACTGAAATCACATTCAATGAATGACATTAACTGAGATGGGTTGTTTTGCCTTTTTTGCATATGTGATGGTGGTCCCCGTGGAAACAACTTAAACTCTCCAAGGTTCTTTTGTGGAATTATCAGAATCCTCTATCCACCTGTTCCCATTTTCTGTTTGAACATGTGGAGGAAAACACATTCTGGCACAGTTACCTCACAGGCTTGTACAGTGGAGTTTTGATTGGTGCATTCGGGAGCTTGTGTATTTCATCCTCATATTTAGAAACAGAAGTCACATTTGCATGCCGAGTGTATTTTGGTACATGATTTCCAGGCTGATAACCTACTGTCCGTGTGATATCTGATCTTAAGTGATGTGTTATTTTTGTTCCAGACCAGTGGCCGGTGTGAGCTTATCCATTCTGACAGAGGTGGGCCAGAGCTCAGTGCCCGCAGTCATCCAGACCCAGAGCCAAGTATTCTGGCTCCCTATGACCAGCCCCTCATCCTCCTCCTCCTCCTTCTCCTCCTCCTCTGCCTCCTCATTCACAGAGCCTGCAGCCAAAAGAAGCAAGCAGCACAACGCCGGCAGAAACCATGATCTCAACACATGCAGACTGGCTGTGACTGCTGTGACCAGGCTGACACCTCTGTTGAACTCTGGCTGTGTCAAGTGCCATGTCATGCTCCATTACGTCCAGAGACGAGATGCTTTTGCCCTCACGAGCAGCCCAGCTCCGGCTGTCTTGCATTGTGGTCAGGTTGCTCTAGATATACAAAGTGGATTCCAAACCCAGCTGCTGAGCAGACCTGAGCTCAAATCGGGTAAACTGTGTCTTTCACATCACATATGCCGTTGACGTTTTTTGTATAATAACACACTCATGTTGATTGTGTCAATTTTGTGTCTAGATGAAGTTAAAGAGGACTTGATGAGTTTGTTGGCGATGCTGGAACACTGGACATTCCGCATAGATTCTCCTGATCACAGCTTAGGGGACATAGATGGCTGGATTCAGAATAGAGTGGGCTGTAAGAAGGTAGAAGTGAGCCCCGAGTATCTACTTTTAAATTCTTCTGGACCATCTGCGCTCATGCTGCTCTGCTGGCATCAGATAAACCCTTTCCAAGGGGAACTGTCTGTCCACTCCAGGTGAATCACTTTTCCTCTCTGAAACCAGTAAAATTGCTGTTTCTAAGGAGTTGAGTCTTTTCATACGTCGTATCAGTTCTCAGTACATTTCCTAAATTTGACTCATATTCTGTTTTGTTTGTCTCTTTATGTTAACCAACTGTTTACTTTGTTTAATAGTGAATTCAGAAATCCTAAAATGGGTTTGGCGAAAATGAGCCATTTTGGTTGCAAACTAATCAGAATTCTCGATGTATTGGTTGAAATGGTGCTACAAGGGATTATGAATTATTCATGTTTATTTAAGGGCAGTAATTTGGCTAGTGGTACTGAGCACCGTTCGATTTATATTTATAGATTCAAAGTTGACAAGGCTTTGAAGTTATCGAGGCTGCACGGCTGTGTGATATTCTGCTGAATATTAAAGCGATTAGGATTCTCTGGCAACCAGAGAACTTAACATTCCTAATCCCACAAATAAACTCTGGACACGTAGATGAGTATAAAACAGCTGACAAGGGGAAAAAGAAAATGCCAATGTTTGTTTTATCGTACATCTATCTGTATCTTATCTAACACTAAAATACTGGCTCTTTGGTTCCTTTGCAGTGAATTACAGATGCTACAGTTCCTGGACTCTCTGTTGGCCTACCTACCGATTTCCTGCACAGTGCATCCTGTCAAAGGTACAAGAGGACAGGATGAAGCTCAAATATTTTCTTTGGCTCTGGAAAAAGAGGTGGTGTCACTCAGAGAGAATGTGTCATTGCTGCTATGTAAAGAAGAAGATAAGAGCAGAAAGAGCAATGACAAGACCTCTGAACCGGGCTCTGTGGATCGCCTCCAGAGGTGTAGAGAGGAGTGGCAGAGGGATGTGGAGAGGAGTAAAAGTGAGTTGAGCCCTCTGGTGGATGTGCAGAGATATCGTAAGCTGACTCAAAGCCTGTCCAAAGTCCAGCTGGAAGGAGATTTGGCAGCTCTCTTGTACACAGAGTAAACTTTGTTCAGCTAACAGGCTGCAGTTGTCTTTATTCCGAAAACTAATAGAAGCAGCATTTTCATTACAACAAACAAAAGCTGGTTCTTTAATTGTTCATCATGTATGCCGCTTATATTTCAGCTGTAGAGAAAGCCATACCCCCGCTGCTGACGTGATCTGTGTTGATCTGAGTGTGTCTGCTGTCAGACAGCATCTCGGGGTATATAGTACAGTGTCTGTGGCTGTGCGGTGCCTCTGCCCATTTCCACTGGATCACCCTCTGGGTTTCACACCCTTAATCTGATACTGCTCTCTGCCCAGCTTATTCTTCTGTTCGTGTCCCATTAGACAACCCGTGATCAGAGACGCTCTTTAATGTTTGCAGCTCCCGCTGATTTGAGCTGTTCATTAGGAGACAGGGACCGTTCTGATCCACATTTAAGAAACCATTTGTAATGTGGATAAAGACATGAGGATGGTAGAGCAAGGGACGACACATCTGCACAGTGGGTGCAAAGGCTTTTAGCACTGCTCTGCCCTCATGGTTCAGCTGTTTCACTGTGAACGATGTAAATGGAAAAAAACCTTGGATGTGTTTCTTCTCTAAAGCTGAACAGAACAGTTGAACAAAATGCCACTCATTCAAGTGAACATCAAACCTTACTTAAAAGGACCAAAAATCTTTGCCGGATACATGAGGTCTCTTGCGGCTCGACTAGTAGCGGCTGTTGCAAAGAGTTTTTGTCTCCCACTGGGGTTGAAAAATGGAGTGCGCATTTTGTTAGCCAGAGGTCTGGGAGCCACTCCATCTGTTTGTGGTTGTCAGTCTGAGGAGAGATAAACTCCCCCCCCTTTCACACCTTTAATATCCCTGCTTCATTGCACATAACAGCTTCCGGTGCGACTCCCGTAAACAGTGCAGAAGCTTAATTACTTCAGTGACGAATGCTCCCCAACACGCTACTAAATGATCCTGCGAGTTCAGAATATGTTGTAAAAATCACATGATTCTATGTTATCATGTTTAAAAATAAAGTTATGTTCACGTATTCCAGCTTCTGTTTTGGGAGGGCAACCTTCGCTACTTTTTCTGGCTGCAAGATGAGCGCAACTGTCATTTCTTGTGACAAAGAAGAATTGTGAATCCCTTACAGTAAATAACACCAGTGAATGGCCAGGAGGAAATAGATCAAATGTGAAAAAGAAAATTCAATTGTATTGGTTTTCCCCTTGGAACCCTGACTGCCACCCCAAGTAAAATACATGGTTTGTCATTCCATTATTGCCCGTTAACTTCTATTAACTCTGAACGGTGGAAAGCTGCAGGGTTTCTGCTCTCCTATGAATCCACCTCACCTTAATGGGGAATGAAGACACACTAGATAAATGATGTTGCTGCTGTAATGAAACATCTCACACATAAAGAAAAGAAAATGGTCTTTACAATTCACTTATGGGTGTTTCTTATAGACAGATTCACACCTTTGAAAGCAAGATATTTAGTTCATGATTGTGTCTCATTCTGATCATACTCTACTACGTAATACTAAAGGTAAAAAAAAAGTGATCTACTCATATAAACCATATAAAAAGTATTATTTAACTTTGTTTTTTAGCTTTTTTTTCTCACAGGTTGGGGTTTTAATGCTCAGACATCTGTAATGATGAAAGGTGTTGCTGAGTCATGTTTCTATTGATGCTGCGTGTTAAGGGCATTGGTCTGGTCTTTGCCTGTGGTTGAGTTATTGATCAGGGTCACAGGGTCTGCCCTTCTTGACTCTACAGCTCAGTGGGCCACCCAAAACAAAGTGGGAGCGCATTGATTTTATATACAGTGAGGTAGCTTACATAAAGTAGATCTGTATATGTGGAAAATATAGTTCTTATAGCAGACAGGAGCAGTGTTTGTTTACCTGCTTGACTAGTTTCAGCTACTTCCTGTAGCCTTCATCACATGCTCCTGTCTGCTATAAGAACTATCTTTTCCACATTAATCATTGGAAGACAGTACGAACCTGTACCAGATCTGTATATGGATCGGTCTACAGGGAGACACTGGATTAAAGAGAACATATATTCATGACAGCAGCAAATTTCAATGTTACCATAGTGAATAATTCAGTGAAGAGGCTCATGTGTTATCAAGTGGTTTATAATCTTAGGCATCAGATAGCAGTTTAAAATGACGCATGAGAAGACACTTTTTTAAAATTATTATTATTATTTCACAGCAACACGTTTTGTACGAATAAATATTACACTTCTCAGACGGTACACACAAGACCTTCTGTATTTCTTTAAAACTGAGTGGGTTTATTATGTGAAGAATTATGGAGGTGATGCTGATTCATTTTTGTGCTTCCAAAATGAAATGGGAAATGTAGGCTAGTTAAAACCAAACTATAACAAGTTAAGTTCAAATCCACAGGTTTCTGGAGGGCTTAGGCTAAGTTGCATTTTTGCATCATTTAGGAAAGATATTGGAATATTTTTAGACAGTAGCTACAAAGAATAATTACATTGCAACTTGGCCCATTTAAAATTAATCTTGGTAGACTTAGGGTTAGATGTTATTGTGGGTTATATTATATTATAATTATTATATATTATTGTTATATTCTATAATATTATATATATATATACACACACACACACATTATATTATATTATATTAGGGTTATATGTTACAGGTTATTGGATACAGTGTTTATGTATACACTGTTGTCCATAAAGTTGGAATACTTATTGTGACTGGTCTTCGCGTCCACTCTGCCTTATCATACATTGTTATCTCCTTTTACTTCATAAATTCTTCTGGCTTGTCAGCATCTCTCCTGAGTTTGCGTGTTTTTGTCAAGGCTCCCCGAGTCGGTCTTGACACTTACGTTTTCAGACACATTCCTCTTTTTATTCTTATTCATACACATCAGTAATCACCTTTGACCAGGTACAATGATTACATACTGAGTCCCAGTTACACTTTATCAAGTATAAATCGCAATCACTTCATGAGAAAAGGTAAAAATATTTTATTCCAATTTTATGGGCAATGGTGTGTGTTTAATGACACAGTCACCATCCACAATCAATAACTAAACACATCTAGCATATGGATTGCCAAAAAATCCGCTTATTTGCTAATTTTTTGTGCCTCATGACAGTCAGAACAATATTTTTTTGGATTTTGCATATCGATTTGAGCAATGTTAAGATTTCCCAAGACGTCCATTTGTGCTACGAGGTTGATTTTATCTATATTTAGGGTCAGATCAATCATTTAATCGACAACATCTGCAGACCGATAATGAAAGAGGTGTTTAGTTACAATCCTTGATAGATTTCTCAACTACATCTCTGGCTGTATCATTAGCATCTGTACATTCCATTCCCCCACATCCCACAGGCTGTTCTTTGCATTTGTGTTGCAGTTTGCAGACTGTCAGTGTCTCATGTATCCTGAATATAAGTACAAAAATCATTTAAATGCAGCCTCCAAATTCAGGCTTAAAAATCATCATTTTGACATAATCATGTACTGGTATTTTTAACTCCATTAATTTCCCGCTTTTCTCATACACTGGCCTTTCAATAGCTGTGCAGTTACCATGACAACCATCATTTCTCCTCTCAGACCTCACACAGCAGCACCCTAAATCTTAATGAATGATGGAAAGTTGCTTCCCTTTACAACACAATTAAAAAGCTGCAAATATGAGTTGTTTTTTTTTTCATTTCCATCAGAGTAAATTTGATTAAATAAGGCTGTTGCAGCCTTGCATATTGAAACAATAATAATAATCATTCACTGTTATGTAAGGCTGTCAGTGCATTGAATGGTGTTTCCATGAGGATTAGTATTATTGATTAGTTTATAATCCTTTTGTTTTGAGCATTTAAAAAGAAATTGGATGATTCATGCAGGTCCTCAATAAATGTGTCTTCGACAATGTGTCTATTTCCAAACAAAATGAAAATAAGAAACCTAACCTGCCCATAGTGTAATGAATAGTATTATTAGTAGAATAATATAGATCTGTTTGTATATCAGGAGCTACAGTCACTCCTGCATCTTTATATTTACAAAAGGGATATAGTATATTTAGTTTTAATGTATATAGTGTATGTATACAGTACTGTGTAGTCTTATCTTTATTGTTTTTGCAGGGTTTTAACAGGCATGCATCTCCATTTCTAGCAGGAAATATGGGCACAATATTAAAACACTCACAAAATTGGTTTCTGTGGATAAAGTCCCTATTTAGTGTGACCTCCATTTGTACGTCTTCAACTCTCTTGGGTCGACTGTCTGGATGTTGTCTTAAGTAATCTTGTGTTATATTGCACACCAGCTTCAGAATGTCCTCGAGGCTTTCATGGTCTTTTACCCTTTTCTCTGTCCAGATGATCTTATATAGCTTCTACAATGTAATTTTTTAAAATCTGAAATGTATTTTTTTATACTGTTTACAATATTTGCAGTACGTTCCAGTTGTACAGAGACTTGGAAATGCATATGTGTGGTCAGAGTCTTGCTAAAACAACAAACCTTCTGCTGTCTAAGACTTTTTTTTTTTGGCAGTACTGTAGTTTGTTGTCTAACCTCAGGAACAACAGGTGCGCACAGTGTATGAAGCCTTTTTATTTACTGGTGTACGAATCTCACACACAGTCATAATATCACTGTCGTGTATTCTGTGAAGTCGTATTTTCCATTCAATTGGCTGGTGAGGTCTACATGATAGAACCCCTACACTACAGTGTGAAGTCCATTATCATGCATTAATGGAACCCACTGTCACATCATATCTGTGTCACCCCAGGCCACCCAGCGATCCATGGCGTGTGTCACTGCCCCCGACTTGAAGGCTGCATGAGCGGAGACTGTGTTTGTCGTTTCCTTTGATGGGATCTGCAACCCGGTGCGAAGAGGATTTTCATGTGTTTCAGGTATTTTATCAGATTCCTTTTATCAGATTTTTCTTTTTTTTGTAATAAATGTCTCCATCTATACATTTCTACAGACAAAGAAAGCCACATTTTTCAGTATGATGTTCTGTAATCTGTTCCATACATGCATAAATAAATAAACAAAGCCAGATGCAAAAAGTGAATTGATTTGTCTTTTATACATGACAACAGAATTGGAAATAAAGTTAATATGGTGCACATTTTATTGATGTACAGGCCAGGAAACAACCTTTCTTACGACTAGCATTGAATAAAGGAGGTCTTCCCCACAGTATGTCTGAAGTGCAAGGACCATTAGCTGCTCTGTACCGTGGATGTTTTGCAGATCTGTACTTCACTGTTGAATCCATCTACCATTATGTCCCCATCCAGCAAACCAATGCACAGCAAGTGAAGGGAAACAGTCCACAGCGGAGGTTTACAAAGTATACAGAGTTGTTTTTTTTTTTTTTCCTCCATTACAATAAATATTTCATTAGACTAAATCTACAAAAACATAGCTTCAAACTCTAAAACCATACCTAAGATACCTGGTGTATTTACCTAGAATATAAATGATTTTTTTAATGGATATGAGCATCTGACAACATTGAGTAATGCAGTGCATGTTCACAGTTTGCAGGTTTACCTATTATAGTCTTCCAAAAAAAATGTACCATCATACTTCACGTACCCTAATCTGTGAGACATATGAAAGTGTATCCGATAAATTACTTTCAATAAAATAAAAAATAACTTTCAAAGCATTTGAATGAACATAAATTGATTTGAGATGACATCATTTGCTCATGAATAGGATTTATAGTACAGACAGAGAGAAAGGAAAGAAGAAGAAGAAGAAGAATAACCTTTGGGTATCTGGCAACAGGTAGAAAAGCTGAAATGGATCCGATAGAGCACTGACCAAGAGGAGATGCTTGAAAAAATAGAGAACCACAGCATTTCATCTCACCAAATCTTTGATTTCTAAGGCTTCAGGTATTTCATAAAAATGCACTGTCCAATTCCAATTTTCATCTGCTTTGTTCATGCTCACGCCTGAGACATGTGCTGCTGCCTAATGTTCAGAGGATGCATCCATATGTGCTTATTTTGTGTTTATCATAGAGTTTTGCTGTGTTATTTTATATAAACGGTGAAGAAGTGCCGTGACAACACTACGTTATAAAACAGTATCTCATGTCCTTGATAAGAAATACCCTTTTTTTCAGTCACAGAAAGTCTATGAATAAGGGTCTGACTAAGCTACAATTAGAAATTTCCGGAATGTTTGTATGTCTTGAAAAACTTTTGGTCCGTCTTCTCCAGCATGTTTCTAAGCCTTGAGTCAAAATCTATATATATATATTTTTCCAGATTCTTCAGGAAATTTTATGCAGCAGTACACCACCAAAAAAAAAAAAAAAAAAAAAAAAAAAAAGCATCTGAGTCTCAGGAACTGTTCACGTTATCAGAACATGAGCAATACTGTATGACAAACATTATACATTATCCCTGAATGAACAAAACCACCATCGCCATGTTGCCTCTCAATGCACAGGCTCTAATCTCATATCACTGTGCTTTCTGAGCATTTCTCAATCTGAGAAAAGACAAATATACTGTTATTTGTCGAGGTGCACAGTCTTTACTTTGTGTGGATGTCCTCGTGCCTGATGATTTTGTAGGTAACCCAGTAGAAGACGTTGAAGATGAGAAACGCCAGAGGAAAGGCAGCCCTGGAGATTGTGTCTATCCTCTTGGCTCGGTCTACAAACTTCTTCCTCATGGTGTCTATGTCTTTTGGTACTGATGGCTGAGGGTTCGGAGCCGTAGCAGCGTTCTTAACAGCTGAGCCGTCTTTCGTTGGCAGACACTGACTCATATTGTAGCCAGCAAAATTAAAGCGGCCTTCACGCATATCATCATCCTGAAAAAAAAAAAAAAAAAAAAAAAAAAGAGATGCACATGAGGACTTCATTTGTGTGTTTTTAAGACTGGAACTCAAATTTCCCTAAAAAAACTAATATTAAAGGGTCAATTTTGTAATATTTTTGTTTGGTATTTACAGTTATTGATCTGTATCAGCTCTAAAGATAGGCCTGGCACTATCCACTATTATTCTGAAAAAGAACAAAAAAACAAAAACTCTGGCTTGTTTGATGAGCTTATATTTCTTTTAATGAGTCATTCTTGTCTTGGCAGTGCTGGGCACAAGATGCAGCAACAGTAATGTTGCCAATAAAAAAAGTTTTTTAGGAAAATTTGTTTTGGTGGAACATTTAACCATGGGGAAGCAAGCCATTGTACTAAAACGACTAAAGCCAGTGTATTAATATGACAAAATTACTGCAAATGAAAAGAAAACTGCACATAAAAAAACTAGTCATGTCTTTAGCCCTATCTGCACAAACTAGTACATCCAAATTGACATCTGTGTGATTTGGAGTAAACTTTGTTTCTTCCGTGCATTTATTCAGCCTATTTCCTTGTCAAAATATGGAGGCTGCGCTGGCGTTGAAGAGCTCTTGTTGGAAATAAAAGGGACTCATGTCACAAATATCATGGGTATTCACTGAGAGAGCAGACTTAAATCCTTCAGAAGAGCGAAACGTCAGAGGATGATGTGATGGATGACATGTACGACAGTCAGGAACATCTTTGGGTCTTAAGTTATCTGTTAGCGGTGAGTCTTGACATCAGAGGAATACAGTAAATTCAAGCAAAGAACAGACTTTGCTTGTATCTTGCAAATGCGATTATACTAGTCCTGTACAAATAGGGCTTTTGTCAGATCTTGCCATCTTGTCATTTACAATGTGTAGTTCTGGCACAGAGGCTGTTGTTAATTCATGTAGTGAGCGGGTCTGTTGAATGGTAACACACAGATAGTAGAGGGGAAGTGAGTGCTGATCTGGAAACTATAAGTCACCCCAGTGGCCACTTGTGGTACTGCAGAGACAAAATCTACACATGCAATGATATCAGAATTGGATTTTACTCTTTTTATGGTCAGTTTTTAAGATGAAGATTTTGCTAAGTCCTCTCAACACCCAGAGACTGTGATGTCACCTCACTGTGAAGTCTGTGGGTGCATGAGCTAGAGTGGGGAGGTGTGAGTGATGCTGGTCTGCATGTGCAATGGGCTGCACAAACATGGAAGCCAAAAATCCCTTAACTATACATGCCAGTGAGCCACTCTTTAGTTTTTAGTTGGACAGCCATCGCGTTGGAGTCTAGCACCCAGTTTTAATAATACAACCAGGGCACAAACCCCTGGGGGTGGGGGTGGGGGTGGATTTGTTTGGAGTGGACGCCAACATCACAACTTCCTGGTAAAACGCTGCCCTCCTCTGTTTGATTTCTGAAGTTTTTAGATCTGAACTTGATATATTGCGCCTTTAATCCACTTTAATCATGAGATATTACAAATACTTTTAAATCCCATGATGCATTTTAATCAATCACTGCTAAAGGGGTGAAATCTTAATTAACTTGAACGCCAATAACAGAGCTTTACCCTCCACTGTTTATTAACCAAGCAACCTTGTAAAGACAGTGAAAGCCTACCTTTTGATTCCTCCTCTGTCTTCGCCTTAAGCGGAGAAACTCTTTCTGTTGCCTGGAGACAAAATTAACCCCAGCATATTCTAGCAATGCAGCAAATACAAAGAGCAGACACACAGCCATCCAGATATCAATGGCTTTCACATAAGAGACCTGCAAGCAAGTAAGAAAAAAAAGTCCTTTGTTAGATCCTTGAAGGTGACAGCATCAGCTAACATGTCAAACAGAGCATGGATCAATACTTGGAGTTAAAATATACAATCCACACACTTGCAGTTTTAGATCTGCTAGACCTTGTGGGTGATCTACAGTTGCATTTGTCCTCTACTCCTGTTTTATTTCCCTCATTATTTCTGTGACATGTAAATCACTATAATTAGAGTAAGTGTTTGCCAACAAAAAAATGAAAGCTGCCAATAAGCAGAGGCGAATAATTTCTGCCTCATATACTTTAAAAGGAGCGCACTTGATATTATTTTATACCTTTAGCACAAGTTTTGATCTGTCTCTTGTGAGGATGATGCTGAAATCTTCCTCTGTCCTTGCCTCTGCATGACAGCTGATTAGCATATACAGAAAACATCTCAGTTTTTGAGGGCACTTGCGCCATATTAGGTATTGTTTGTGTGTTTGAATGGAGGCTCTCAAACCTTTTCTTTAAATATTTATCAGCATATGAGCATCAGCATATCTTTCATGTGAGAATCTCTGGTGTGACTGTAGTCTTTTGTGCGCAATGATTGATCATTAAGATCTGACTCAGTTCCTGAAGACCCCTTCGCAATATGCGGATGCCAATTTATCCTGATTGAAAATAAGGTACCGCACACGTACAGGTGATGAGAGCATCTGCTCAGTGATAACAAGAAGGTGGTTCAATCCTGCCAATTGCAGACATCAGGTTAAAAGTGCTGCTCAGTTGTGCTTTTATGATCTCTAAAATAAGCTCTATCTTGTCAGGCATGAATGAAGAGTCAGCCGCTTCTTCCCCAAGTAATATACCATAGACAGTCAGCTGTTAAGCATCCCTTGTTTATTTTTAATGAAATGTTTAATGTTTTAATGTTTATTGCTTCTGAACAGCAGAGTCTGACAGACAGGCTTTTAAATTAACAACCAATGTGCGATTCACAGCATTAGTTCTGATCATTTTTCTTAAATAAGTAAATAATATTGTTGTTTAAAAAAACATCTGAAAATTCAACCATTATTCCGTATAACCAGCACAGTTCTAAACACTAAAATGAATCTGTGAATGTACATAAAAGCACAAATACTGTGAAAGGTTGAATCCAAGTTTAATTATCTTCCTGACTGTACCATTGTTAATTTATGTGTGGTGGAAACTGTGCACAGTTCATTCATTTCGTTTTCAAATCATAACATAAATAACTAACTTCATCTAAATATTTGAAAGGGACCGTCTCTGCATTCTCAGAATTGCATATCATTAAAGCCTTATTGTAGGCATTTACTATATAATAATTGGTGCTTCTTTATTTTTACAATATATGACTGAAAAATGTAGCATAACACACCTGCTATTATGTTATAACAGAAAAAAAACAACAACTGGTTTTTACCTTTGGAAGAGAAGCTCTGGAGCCAGAGCTTTGGGTGGTCATTGTAAGCACAGTGGTGATGCCCAGCGCTACTCTGGCAGGAGCAGCATCCATATTAATCCAAAAAGACACCCATGAGAGGATGACTATCAGGAGGGATGGAATATACATCTGGATCAGATAGTAGCCCATCTGTCGCTCCAGATGGAATTTAACCTCAATACAGGTGAATTTACCTGTTACAAGACAGACAAATAGAAGACCAAGAACAACACAGACATGTCATGCATTTGCTACAATGGGATAAATAGCTGTATGATATATAGACAGTAGGTGTGTGTGTGTGGCCTCGAACCAGTGTTGTAGTGTTTGGTGCAGTAACCCAGCTCCTTCTCCTCCTTCATAATGAACTGAGGCAGGGTCAGTCCGTCTGAGACCTGCACTGCACCGTTCTCCAACCACTCAAAGATCAGGTCATTCATGGTGTAGCCAACTAGAAACACAAGATGAATGAGTAAATATTCCGTTTTCATTCAATCTGAAAAACTCTGCAAGACAAAAATCAGTGCTTACAGCTTTCAAGTTGCATTGTGCAAGTTTGGACATCCATCGGAAAGTTCTTCAGGTCCATGGGGCAGGACAGAATGAGAGTCAGCCTATGAGGAGTGGCAGAGTCAAACAGTGAAATCACACTGGACCGATAACTATGTGGTACAGACTCTGAAAAACATTCTGATTGAAGTTTTAACATCTTCATAATTTGCCCAAACCCAGAACATTACTGCTTGGCTCTTCATCACGTCAGACAGTTTTGTGCAGATGCTGTTTTTGCACCTAACTGTGATGTCCATGTCACTATGTTTGTTTAGTTTCTTCAATTTTGAGCCATTGTGTTGTGGTTAGACTTGAAAATTATTTGCTTAAGAAATAGAATTATACTGGGTGCGTTTTTTTTCTCATCTCTGTATTGTGTGCTTCTTTGTGTGATCGCCTTTGGCACATCATGTTGGATTCCCTTCAGCAGGTTCCTATCACACTTTCATTACTGCAACTTATTGTCTCTGTGATGCATTGTACTCTGCAGTCTCCTCACTCTGCCATTTCTCTCATGAATGGAGAAAGTGGCTAACCACCTTTCATCTCTCCCGTTGACCCGCTCTGCCTCCACACCTGAGCACCGCTCAGCATCGAGCTGCTCTCTAAATGGACTCAAAATTGATCTGCTTTATATCACATCATTGAAGAGAAAATTGAATGCTGTGTATGAGTGAAGTTATATTAAAATGAAATATAACATATTTTCATAGCTTGTACTGAGTTTTACTCAAATTTGGGCTCACGGGCCTTTAAGGTGACATCCATCTGAAGTGGGTTACATGTATTCTGAGTCTCCTGAGAGGTTATTTATGCATACACGGTGAGCAATGTAAAGAAAGATTTCCATTTTTTACCTTCCCCTTCGATTTTATCTTCACTTTGGATTCTCAGCAGTAGCCCTGGGATTATCTTGCTCTCTTGTAATCAGTGTTCTTTCATTAAAATTTTACATTGCACACCGGAATGCACAGTAGTTCAGTGAATTGTGCCATTTCAAAGGAGAGATCATAACGCGATAAAATCCATTTAGAACTGTTCCCTTTGTATTGACAGTCTTTGATGTTTGAGAGGAAATGTAAAGAAGTGGTAAATGAACATGTCCTGGGGTAATCTCAGCTTCAGAGCTTTTGATTCTCTGCAGCATCGTTTTCACGGAGACAGACTCCGTTCTCCAGCTATAGTGCTACAATGTGAAACGCAAACCTTAAAAACCGTAAAAACCTTTTATTCTCTCAACTCAGTATTCACCTGATGCTGTAGAGCACGGTGCCATCCTTGAAGATCCTCAGCAGCTTATTGTCTGTGGTCACATCATGGAAGTTGGCTCCCTTCTCATTGGCGAAGAAGAGGTCAGGTTTCCATATAGAGTCCAGCATGGACGGGTCCAGGTCGAGCGAGGAGTCTGGGTATTTACTATACGCCAGTCGAGGGTCATTCCACTTCTGCCGCAGGAAGATGTTCACTCTGTAATCCTGCAGAGATGACAAGCAGCTTTGCATATTCTGAAGTGCAGTGATCTGGGTTGTGAGAATGGCTGGCAACAAGTCTCTATCTGTTTTTAATATTATCCAATACATTACTGGTATGTTCTCATGGTGACTTAAATATCTATACAATAAAAACAAGAGCATTTACAGATTTATTGTTAACATATATATTCCTGAACATCATGTTATTCAGTTATAAAATATTAACATATGACAAATAACACAATGGAGAATAAATGAAAATGGGTTTTAATGCACATCTAGCAACATTTATATCACCCTGCATACTATTACATAATATTACACACATCTATGTAAAAATGTACATTTAATACATCTGTTCACATGAGCAGTTTTATGATTATCTAATGAACAAGTTTTCAATTGTAAAATAACTTTCTAACTTCCTAATCAACTATTATGTAAGAGTCATTCCAGAGAGGAGAAGATAATACAAACGGGGAAAACTTTGACAGTGCAGTGAGTTGTAAACTGCATGTCAACAAAACTCAGTTGTTCATAGTAATTGATATGTCATGATGATGAGAAGTCTTTATGTTGTTTGACATTTCATAAGCATATTGGCGGTTCCAAATACTCGCATTCATGTCTAAAGCTGTGTAATTCCCTGGCAATCTTATGAGTCCCAGCTCCTGCACAAATTAACATCCTCCATTCATGATCTAAGTAGTATTATCACTCATTATAAATCCTTTGATCGTGATTAGTTTCAATCGCAGGTTTTATATTCATTCCCCTTTGGCAGCTGATTGCATTCACGCATCACATGAGCCCCAGCCGCACACTTACAAGCTATTGGCTGCACTTACAGTGACTTACTCGTTGAGAATTATTATATGAATTATTAAACCTGGACTAACATGTACACAAGTGAAAACCAGAAACCCCAAGCAGAAACCCAATAAATGTTTGGGTAGCAAGTGAGAAAACCTTATTTGTGCCTGTTGGGTGTAACATGCACCTCATGGACCCGCCAATAAACTATATTTGTGAGCAATAGATAGTCATAGCAATGAAATGTTAGTAATGACAAATGTAAAAAAAAAAAAAAAAAAAAAAAAGGTTGATCAGTTTGATCACAGCAAGATGATTCAGCCGTTACTCCAGAGCAGGGGGCGGGGCTTTAGGAAATGTCCAAAAACCACACACAACTCACCATTGTAGTTTCTGCTATAGAACCAAAGCTGTTGATAAATATGTTGCAGGTAACATTAACTGGTGGACCTGCAGGTTGAGGGATAGATAAAACATTGACACATTGACACAGGACAGAAATCAGCCAAAATGCCAGAGGACTCACCATAGTTGTCTCTGTGACAGAGCCGAAACTGTTGATAAAAATATTGCATGTAACGTTTACGGGGGGACCTGTGAAATGGAATGACAATGACATGACAGGAAAATGCCTTAAACCATATCATCAAGGACGACTGGGTTTGGAGCTGTGAAGATGTTTCATCAGGAAATTTGGCTCTGTTGGTTACAAGCTGCTGTTTCACTGTGTATGTCAACATGCATTAATACAAAGAAACAGTGTGTTTTTTATGAAAGCTTCAAGAGAGGATGGAGGCATGGGAGAGGGTTATTTTTAACACCAGATGCAAAAGAATCCATGTGTTTTAGTTGAGAGTGTTTTTTTTTCCCTATAATCCATTAAAAAGCCATTAAATACCAAATATCTGAGTGAAAATATCATACAATCATGCAACAACGACTTTAGAAATATTATGGGGCTATTCAGCAGATAACATATTGCATCTTCTTGTCTTCCACAAGCAAGCATGAGATACATGCACACCGATACATACATGCACCTAATTATTTGTTAGTTTCAACAGCAAAAGAGGATTTCCTAACCGAGACGGTCTTAAATGAAATTACCCAACACACTGGGTGAGCAGTGTTATTTCAACTCCACAGAGAGCAGTCTGAACTCAAATCTTTTTAAAGTCAGTGCAAATCTTTTTTTTTCTATCTGACAAGTGCAGTTGTAAGCCCTTCCCAGTGCCCTTCCACTGTGCTTTCCTCATCAATATTGCATGGAGCCTGGTATTAATATTTGCCTCAGTTTGTCGTCAGGTAGCTACATTTAACAGCAGAGGCAGAAAAATAAAGCAGTACGTCCTCACAACAAACTCAGCAAGGAAATCTAGGTCAGTCTTCAGAAATACAGTTCAACATTCACTTCAAAGTATGAGTAGCAGGTTTGCCACGAAAATCATCTGTTTACATCACAGTGGGTTTGTGCAGAAGTGCTAGTTTTTTTTTTCTCTATAAGGTGCAAGACTGTGAGCAAGACAGGCAACTTTATGAAAAACTATTCATCTGCCTTAAAGAAGAGCAAATGCACAAATGTAAGACCATTTTTTGCCTTTTGATAATCCATTTGTGGCCCTTTTTGTCTTTATAAGTTTGAAACTGTTGCTGTCTCCCTGTAAAATGCCAGCTGATCTTAAACAGACCGTCCTCGCATCTTAAGGTCATTTCAGCTTTTTTTCTATTCTCACAG